>WHPX01000772.1:0-512200 GCA_011057435.1 Actinia equina | reverse complement strand
AATGACAAGACGAATACGATGACGATGATTATGATGATGATGTGATGAGATGATGACGACGACGACGACGACGACCGACGATTATGGATGTGATGATTGAGGTGATGATAGAACGATGACGGACAGATGATGACGATGACAATGACGAATACGATGATGAGTTAAATGATGATGCCGAATGATGGGGACGATGAGTTGGACCCCCCCGATGATGGACACTGATGACGACAGATGGAAGGTGAACAATGAACGATAAGATGATGATGATGATGAGATGATGCTGATGATGATGATGATGATTTTAAAAGAGACTTGTCAGGATGCCCTGAGATTGCCTAATGCACTTTATTTCATATTGAATCATTTATGTAATGTGATAATTAATGGTTAAGTAGAACTGAGTGCCAGTACAATTTGTATAGGAAAGTCGCACGATTTCACGAGGTACCAATTTGGAATTAATCGCCAAGGCGTACTTCCCGTTTGAAAGATTATGTAATTGCACGAGCCTTTAGGCGAGTGCAATTAATAAGAACCATTTCAAACATTAACGAGATGTCTATTAATTCTTACTTGTACGAGGAAAATCGTGGCGATTTTTTTGTTTTATAGTTCACTCAACAAAGATCTTCAGTTAAAAAATGCCGAAGCCGGAGCGACGCGGGTTCCTCTTTGCTATTTGGCGGCCGATTTCAGTTCAGTCCATCGCGCAACTGAAATGCATAAAAAAAGCTTAGTTCTTACGGTTTTTAAAATTTTATCTATATTTTTGTTAAGTTCAAATGATAGAAATATTTGTTTTGACATTGTTTTGGGCGTGTTGTCATATCGACTTAATTCGGTACTCCTACGGACTACAATTAACGCTATAATTGTACTCCTCTCGACCAATCAGAGTCGAGTAATTTTGTTGAGTGTACTATAAGGGTCTAAAATCAAAACGCGCGATTACAAAATCGCACGGACCGCGTAGGCGGGAGTGCAATTTGTAATGTGCAAGTTTGATTTTAGAACAAAATTGCACGACACGAAGTTTAATTGCCACTTTATTATATCCATTTTGAAATCTTTTTTGAAAAAGACGTTTTTTCTAGTTAAACTGCTATGACTTACAATCTACAGCAAGTCGATTCAAACATGCTGGTCAAGCGAAACTTGTTTCAGTATACTGATCGAGCACACGAGCAACGATTCTCATTTTGAAAACCAACACTTTCAATTCAAAACTAAAATGCATTTTATAGGACCAAAAGGCATTACATGCATGTATTAAGAAATCAATTTACTTACATTAAATAGCAAGACAATCCTGTCCAAAAGGACTTGTAAAGAACTGGCTGTTGTCCATACAGCCAATGCTCACTGCTTATATTTACGATTTTTGTTCAACATGTTATGATCACACTTGTGCCGAGGGAAAACAGCAAAAATCAAAGGTTGTTTAGTCCTTTGGTTGTCCTTAAGAAGTCACGTAGCTCGGCAAAAATATTCTTCTTAAGAAAACCTTTTTTCAATGACTGTATTGTCGATGGGTTTTATGCTTTAAAGATTGAAAAGGAAACCACTTTCCACGATCATCGCCCAAGAAGTCACATTCAAAAGATGCCCGATTGTATTTTTCCCCACTGCTTTTCGCTGTAATATTTTCACTTTACTTAAGCAGTCATTTACAAAGATGCTTTTGACAATTTTAAGTGCTCAGTTGGTCTTTTTAAGTCCTTTTTTACGGCTTCTTAAGTTTTTTTAACGACTTTTACGGTAAATCTTTCTTCAGAAAATTGTTTTTGAGCCATGGCTGTTTTTTTTTCTCAAGAAGCGGCGAGCTCAACACTCAAATGGATTCCTTAATATAATTGGCTAGAAATGATATGTCTCTCTTGGATTGGTTCATATCAGATAATGTGCAAAATCGTGCAATTTAGAGCTCGTGCAATTTAGGCTGAAATCAGTGCTGCAGAGAACCAATCAGACTGCAGGATTTGGTAGTGATTTCAAAATGAATGTAATAAATAAGAAGATTATTTTTTAAACGATTGTTACTTTAGAATACTATTAAAGGACGAATTTTTCGGACGAACTATTATTAGTATATATACAGTACGAGTGGCCGTGTTGTATCCGTTATACGAAATCGAGCGTAGGCGAGAGTTTGTATATTGGATACAACACGGCCACGAATATTGTATATTGTTTATTCAAACGTCCTAGGTTAGTTCCTTTGTGTTTCACTAAACTTTTCAAGATAAAAGTGAATCTGCCCAAGAAAATCCATGTTAAAATTTATGCAAATGAACAAGAATATATCTAATCAAAAGATAGTAACTTCATTTTTTGAATGGCAGATTTAAAGAAATCATTGCTATTTTTTAGAGTCCATATTATCCTCGTACCCAGACCCTTCTCACCAAAAAAAAGAAGGGTTCTGGTAACACGCCAAACCGGAAGACCAAGATTCTAGGTCGTTAGACATGCGCCATGCTCCACATTCTGGCTTCCTTTTTTTCCTTACAAGAAAAAACAATCATGTTATGTATAACATCAGTTTTTTTTTATTGAACAGTTTATTTTTCTGTGACTTACCTTTCTGAAAAATAAGCAACTACCTCTGATGTGTACGGTAAAATTATTCAAATTTCAACCGTTGAGATGCAACTCATGATTATTCAAAATAAAAAATAAAAAACATCAGCAAATCAAATTAATTAACGGTCGGTTTGTGTTATACCAGAGCCTTCGGTTTTCCGCGAGAAAGCTGAGAAGGATTTGGGTGCGGGAATAAGTCCATATATAATATAATTTTGAATTTGTTTTACTCGCAGCCTACGATATTGTGGGGGAGGTTCTTGGCGGATCCTTGGTTTTCTGTTAATAGTCGTTGGCATTACATGTTATTGCCGTCGAAGAAACAGACGTGACGAACAAAAACAGCCGTTAATCATTGATCAACCTCGTTACCGTGCTGTAGGAAGTCGAGATCCTGGCATTGAGGCTCCTGCTCCCGACGGTGATGCTTCATATACGACGATAATGCTTCGATAACGACGTTGATGGTTTCAGATAACGACGTTGATGCTTCAGATAACGACGATGATGCTTCAGATAACGACGTTGATGGTTCAGATAACGACGATGATGCTTCAGATAACGACGTTGATGGTTCAGATAACGACGTTGATGCTTCAGATAACGACATGATGCTTCAGATAACGACGTTGATGGTTCAGATAACGACGATGATGCTTCAGATAACGACGATGATGCTTCAGAATACGACGTTGATGGTTCAGATAACGACGTTGATGCTTCGGATAACGAAGTTGAGGCTCCAAATGCCGACGATGAGGCTCCAGTTCCTGATATTGGGGCTCCAGATCCCGAAGATGAGGCAGGAGAACCCAGCAGTGTGGCTTCAGATCCCGACGTTGGAGTTCCAGTTCCTGAAGTTAGTTCTCCAGATCATGTATCAGTATCAGTTATGCTTATAGTAATTCGAGAGGGGAAAGCCCTCATATTGCTGATGTTATCCCTCGCATATCCGATGAAGATCTTTCACACCCTATTGCAGTACAGTCTAACCCTGAAAATCAGTGTTGTGAAGGAGAACCTTTTGAACCTGTACATTCACCAAGGGAACCAGTAGAACACAGTCTTGAGCAGTCTTTGTGATTGAAAACCGTGAGAAATTGTATAAACCTTTTTCTTCGTATTGGATGGCGAACATTTATATTCAATAAGTTGATGATGTTATAATATAACATCATCAACGATTTCCAAATGATGTCACTCAATTTATAGGTTTGGCACCACCATGTGATGGTGCCCCCATGACAGGAGGCAGGAACATTTGAATCTGGTCCAATCTGATTTACATAAGAAATAATTCAGTTTACCAGGGGAAAAATACTATCCCTGCCTACTGCCTACTATCCCTGCTCCTGCCATGGCTGCTGTCACGTGATGATGCAAACCCTTTATCACGTGTACATCTCCTGATGTTATGGCATCTTTGTTCTCCATCTATAGCTCGGTTCCATTGTATCATAAACTGAGAACAAATTTGTATTCTTGTCTTGCAACCACATGACTCACAATCCATTGAGATATAAATAACAATTAAAAGCAGCCATGTTGGTTGATCTAATAATAGAAGTTATAAATGAGGAATGCTTTGCTGTCGTCAACCAACATGGCGGCTATGACGTAACCTACCACAAGATTTTTTATTATGCTGATTGCTTGACATCATTCAATTAATTGAAAAGAATACTTTTCGTTTCCAGGCTAAAATAGGTTTCTATCAGTAGATGTTATTTAAGGTCTTGTATGGACAGACATTTTCCCTGCAGAATGACAACTTTTACATAAGAATAACATTGGTATGTGAGAAATGAACGGCAGTTATCGCCCTTCACCGAAACTGAGCTGATAATTAACAGGATGCTCGATTTTGCCATGCACTTCAATCATTCATGTATTTCTAAGGAAATCTCTTCAAACTGAGATCTATTGATAGCACGTACTGATAAAACCATTATCAGCTTGGGCTTCATATTTTCCAATTTCAGGCTAAGTATTCTTCAGGAGACACTTGTAGCGAAATTTCTACTGGAACATGCTACTACTCAGCTCGATTAACCTTTGTTAATCTTAGTAGTGGTCTTCGTAATTTGTAAAAGCGGTAATAAATTCAATTAAATAATAATAATAATAATAATAATAATAATAATAATAATAATAATAGTAATAATAATGGAAACTTTATTATATTTTCATGAATACAGTTGTAAATCTCTCTACGTATAGGCAATTGACAACTGGCTACTTGAAATTGATTGATATATAAATGATATAGATAGATAGATAGATAGATATATATATATTAAAATTTCATTAAGTCTGGGCTTTCCCAAATCTTATTTGTACAACAAAATATATAATACGTGGCTCTAATGGCAAGATTCATTATTATTTTTTGATTATATAGTGCTGTTGTTTTTTGTCAACTCCAACGTCACTCATCATGTCTAAAACGTAGAACATTCGTCGGACAGAACGCCAAGAGAGCTCATCGAGAGGTTTACAAATTTAACGCAATTTTTCTCTTTTACGGACTGCATTGTTATTAATTAATGTTAGACTCAAACCCAACTGTTAGTTCCAGAACATAAAGGCACTTGGACTGTATTAGGAGAAGGAGATCTGGACGAAAAGTGTCACCAGTTAAAATTGAAGAACTCAGAAAACCATTTACATCAGCATAGAGTGAAGAGCGATGATTAATTGCAGGTTTAAGGTGGAACCAAACTAATTCAGAGCGAATTTTGGACAATTTTATTCTCGCTCTCTTCGCAAAACTAGCGAGTCAATTTAACTGGATTTTTCATATAATGTGCTTGGACTATCCTAGATTCTAACAGTGTATTTTATTTTAAGATCTTTTAAATGTTTAGCCTATTACGGCCGAAAATCAAACAGTGCTATTTTTAGTTTTTGGCTTTTTTCTCCTCATCCCCAGGTAAGATGTTTCTGAAATTTTCAGAATTTTATCATCTAGTACTATTGCAGCCTTCGAAAATCTTTAAGAACTTCCTTGGTGGAATTATACACATCGTATTGAACATTAGTGTGACTGCTTGATGAATTCCAGAAATCTCTTATGGAAACCTTTCTTGACTTTTTAAAGGAATTACGGAGAACAGTTTGGCACTGAATGAATTTAATTGATGTAGGACAAATATTGAGACCAAATTTATTGCGTTGTAGAAAAACATTACTCAGTGTACCACAGATCATTATTTTTATACCTTGTGGTATGGTTTTCAGCACAATGTATAAATCCTGAGCGTGGCTACACTGGACTGACGAAACCACAGTCTCCATCTCTTCGACGGAACGTCCAAAGATGATGACCGAAAAATCGGTCATCCCCTTCCTGGCATTAAGGCCGATTAGCTTTTTAAGCAATAACGTAACGTCTTTGTTTCCCCACTCCTACAGAGAGAAGGAGAGAGAGAAAGAGAGGGAAGGAAAAATTAAGATTAATATAGAATTTTCAAAATCAGTCAAAAAATCTAGGTATAGGTCATCTTGTCTTTGATTTGATCACTTTCACTTTCACATCTTCATTAAACAGTCGTCATGGTTGAGGTCTGTAAGAAAGCATTTCGATTCAACTATACTTACTTCGTTATAGTGTACCACTATTAGCTGCACCCCATGGAAGTCATTTCCAAGGGAATCTGGCGACAAGTCCAAAGGGTCGCTGGTAATGAATACTGGAGATGTAGAATCCCGCTGTTTTCCTAAATTAAAAAAAGTAGAATTAAATTAAATTAACAGAAATGCTGAACGGACGAAGGCAATGACAGAAAAGCGAATAGATCAAGGGTGATTAAGCAACGAGTAGTATTTTAGGAAAATTAATTAGTTCTGATTAATTAATTAATCAATCAATCAATCGTTTTTTATTACTTATACTATAAATATTTACACTGCACAGTAGAAAATTAATACAAGAGAAAAGTAAATGCTACTCAAAATAACTATAAAGTTAAACTAGTTGAGTAACGATGTCCAAAGAATATTTTTGCATGTTAATCGTTGGACGTTATTACATGAATAAATTTACTATGATAACTTTGATAATTATTATAAAAAGTAATTACATTTCGATATATACAATATATACAATATGTAACATAAGGGATGATTTTATATATTTAGAAAGACAAGAAAACAAAAAAATATTTTTACAGACTATTAGTAAACTAGTAGATAAAGTAAGAAATAAATGAATAAATACGCATACCGATAGTTATGTGTATTTATCCACTCATTTATGTAAAAAGGTACCTAGAAGTTTCAAAAATGTCACTTTGTATTATACGCTAATGATCTGAATAAAATATTAGAAATTCAGATGATAGTTGATTTGAATGATTTTAAAGAAAGATTTTCGTAGGATTCTTGTAAATCATTCCATTTACGAGGACCAGTATAATGTATGTGTTGAAAATTTACCATAATTAGTTCTTACAGGATGAATATATTAGGCTGATTTAGAGGCTAATCTAGTTTTATATTTATGGATGGAAGAAATTGTTTGAAAAAAATTATCAATTTACCTTGAGTATTCATTTCTTCATCCTGCAATATTGTCTGAATGAAGTGGGTAAGAGCAGACTAAGAGCACTCGTATGGAGCACGCTGATGACGTCAATTTGGTGAGAATTCGGTGAAAATTGCAAGCCTTCAGATAAAACTAAACTGGTCTACCTTTCTGTACATTTAAGATAAAATATAGCTATTGTTTTCTTTTCATAAAAGTTTATAGCATATGTGTTTTGAGCTCAAGTTTGGCTCACTACAACGCTCGCGCCCTCCAGCCAGTTCACTGCAGCGAAGTCGAGAAGTCTTGCAGTTGAGAAGTCAATTAGCTCAGTTATTCTTGCTCAATCCACCGTACAGCTCACCACCGCAGTCCAGCAAAAACAACACTGACGATGGTTACTGTAGTCTAAGTAAAGCTACTGATGCATTATTTCGACTCAATTTTCAAAAAATGCACGTTTCAAAATGTTTGAATCGTGATGTAGCCAAGCTCAAACAAAGATCGCTAATTTGACTTCTTCTCTTTCAAAAAAAACTTTCCTTTAAATGAAAACTTTATTTATGAAATGCTTCCCTTGAATAAATTTTCCGCAAATAGTTTTAAAAATTAAGTTAATCAATAAAACAAGCTTTTTTGGCTCCGACTCGTGCAACTCTTAGGCTACCATCGTACTCTCCCAGCTATCCGCGTGCACCATAAATATATTACGCACGCTAAGTATTGACCTTTGCTTATTTGTTTAAGAAAGTCAAAATTTCTGGCAATAAATGTTGATTTACCATTTTGTTTGTTTACGTTGCTGACACGCTTATTTTCTTGTAAAGCCGAGCTATCTATTGATCCTGCTTGGCGGTTACCCTAGTACTGGAGTTGTAAAGACGCTCTCAGTCTGATAAATATTGCATCCCCCAACTACCATCTCTAACAATTTTCTCTTTTTATTTCAAAAATAAATAGACATCGGTAAATGGGTAGCTGTCGGTATCTCGGGACTTTTTGGCCTGTGCATAATATGTGGAATAATAGTTTACGTGGTTCGTTGGTATCAACGAAGAAGAATGCAAGCCCCAGATAATGAACCTCTCCAGGAACAGAGAAATGCGAGACCCATAGAGAACTGATTAATTAATATTTCAGTTTCATGTCAATAGTATTTCATATAAACGAGCGTGCGCGTGCGCGCGTTATATTTATAATGGTAATTGAACTGAGTGGAGTGCAATTTGGTCTGAAATCAAACGCGCGATTACAAAATCGCACGACCGCGTAGCGGGAGTGCGATTTGTAATTGCAAGTTTGATTTCAGAACAAAATTGCACGACACGAAGTTCAATTGCCACTTTATTATATCCATTTTGAAATCTTTTTTGAAAAAGACGTTTTTTCTAGTTAAACTGACATGACTTACAATCTACAAGCAGTCGATTCAAACATGCTGTCAAGTGAACTCGTTTATCGAGCAACGATTCTCATTTTGAAAACCAACATTTTCAATCCAAAACTAAAATGAATTTATATAGGACCAAAAGGCATTACATGCATTTATTAAGGATCCTTTACTTACATTAGATAGCAAGACAATCCTGTCCAAAAGGGTTGTAAAAAACTGCATGGCTGTTGTTCATACAGCCAATGCTCACTGCTTGTATTTAACGATTTCTGTTCAACACGTTATGATCACACTTGTGCTGAGAAGACAGCAAAAATCAAAGGTTGTTTAGTCCTTCGGTTGTCCTTAAGAAGTCACGTAGCTCGACAAAAATCTTCTTCTTAAGAAATACTTCTTTTAATGACTGTATTTTCGATGTGTTTTACGCTTTAAAGATTGAAAAGGAAACCACTTTCCACGATCAATGGCCAAGAAGTCACATTCAAAAGATGCCGATTGTATTTTTCCCACATGCTTTTCGCTGTAATATCTTCACCTTACTTAAGCAGTTACTTTACAAAGATGCTTTTGACAATTTTAAGTACTCGGTTGGTTTTTTTTTAAAGTCCTTTTTACGGCTTCTTAAGTTATTTTAACAACTTTTTACGGTAAAATCGTTCTTCAGAAAATTGTTTTTGAGCCGTGGCGGTTTTTGTTTTTCGCAAGCGGCGAGCTCAACGCTCAAATGGATTCCTTAATATAATTTGCTAGAAAATGACATGTCTCTCTTGTGATTGGTGCATATCAGATGATGTGCAAAATCGTGCAATTTAGAGCTCAAAATCGTGCGATTTAGGCTGAAATCACTGCTGCAGGGAACCAATCAGATTGCAGGGTTTGGTAGTGATTTCAAAATGGATGTAATAAACCTGTTTATTACATCCATTTTGAAATCACAAGCAAATCCTGCGATCTGATTGGTTCTCTGCAGTGCGATTTATTCACGAATCGCACTATTTTGACTCTAAATCGCATCTTTTTTCCAGCCAATCAGATTGAAACACTAAAATAAAATAACCAATCAGATTTCATGACTGGATTAAATCAACCAATCAGATTGCAAGAGAGAAAAGACTCAAAATTTCATATTTAAAAACAATTTCATGGCAAAAATTCTCGCTTTTCTTAATAAATATGGATGAATTTTTAAAAAAATTTTAAAATCGTTTTAAGAGGGGTAGTCCGTAAGTATCACCTGAGGCGTGCAAAATATCGAAATCGCTCAAATTTTGTCAGAATATAGGCCTTAGTGAGCTATAACTGTCGTATAAGTTTTACCTCGATCGGATAAATATTTTAGGAAAACTGCGCCGAAATCCCTTTTTCGGGTTCACTTCCGGTTTCTTCACGCGATTTCACCTCATTCGAAAAAACTCTAAAAAATACAAAATTCCTTTGACTTTCTTTGACAAACGATATAGTTTTGTGATTGTGGAACACTAATCCTCATTTAGATGGATTTATTTAGCATTTTGCGTAAAATGAAAATATTTTATCGGTTTTTACATTATTTTCATTATTTTGAGCATTTTTTCTTATCCTATATTACAAGGGTAATATCTCCAATTTACACAAATTAACTACTATAGGGGCAACTAGCAATGCTTAATCCTCACTTGTATCAAATAAAATTTTGGGGCACTCGAAAATTCGAATTATGGCAAGACGAAATGTAACCCCTATTTACCCCCAAAATAACGACCATTTAAGTCGCTATCGGTCAAGCTTCATGCGGAAGAAAAATTATTTGGTCCATTAAACCGCTTATTAATAGACAAAAAACTCAATGGAGTAAAAGATAAAACCTTTAATGACATTCTGATAAAGTTTTAAAATGTTTGCGGTGATATTTTCCATCGTTTTAAGACAAACATGGTGAGTATTATTGTTGTGTCGCTCTAAACTAAAGGTTTCATCCAGTGATTTTCGGTAATTTTCGGTATATATTGGCTTTACAAACCTTCAATCACGATTTAACGACCTTACTTATACAGTATGAACACCTTTTACCTTATTATACTTGATTTGTAGAGAATCAAAACACGTTGAAGACAGTATAAGACGATCGATGCGAATACTAGTATAATACTCCGAACAGTCAATCTCTCTGTAGGATGACGTGCTACCACAGGCAGCCCGTCATTACTAAATATCATGATATAAACGCGTACAATCTTAAAGTTTGTCGAATATTTGGATGGTTTTCTCTTTGCAATATATTCTAAAAAAATTTGTTGTAGCATCAGTTTATGATATACACTTAGATATAAATGACCGAAAAGGAAAAAAGGAATAGTTTTTACATTTATTCAGCTTTCAGAAAATGTATACTTTGTTAAAAGGTTTTGTGCTATTAAGAGTTGAATGCACAATGGTCGCTAGGGATACCCTGATACCTTAAACTTACAAGCAGAAGTTACATCTGCTTGTGAATTAAAAATATGCCTTGATAAAATTTACTCTTAAGTTGTTTATTTGTTAGAATATTTGCCATTCAGTCATTAATTGTAAATCTACTAACCGGAAACATATGCAAAAAGAATTAACCAATCAAATTAACGGTCGATTTGTGTGTTATCAGAGCCTTCGGTTTTTTCGCGAGAAGCTGGGAAGGCTTTGGGTATAAGAATAAGTCCACAAATAATATCATTTTTGAATTTTTCAGATTACTCGACAACCTACGTTATTGTTGGGGGGGGCCATTGGCGGATCCTTGGGTTTTCTGTTAATAGTCATTGGCATTACATCTTATTGCCGTCGAAGAAACAGACCTGACGAACAAAACAGACCGTTCATCATTGATCAACCCCGTTACAATGTTATAGAAAATCGAGATCCTGGAACTGAGGCTCCATATCCCGAAGTTTATTCTTTAGATAACGACGGGGGTGCTTCAGAAAACGCTTCGAATAACACACATTCACAGTCACGTGGGGAACCAGTAGAACACAGTCTTGAGTCATCTTTGTGATTTAGAACCGTGAGAAATCGTGTAAACCTTTTTCCTCGTATTTGATGGCGAACATTTATATTCAATAATTTATAATTAGTATAAATAAACAGAAAATCTCTCGCGCTGATTGTTATTACACGTTAAAAAAACGTATTAATAATTCATGAAGGAAACACAATAGAAATCATGACCATGAATCCAAAATGGCGGTCAGCGGTTTTTGTTGCTGTTACCGGAAAAATGTGTCTTTTATTTTCTTTCTTTTTTTTTGTTTTTTGTTTTTCTTTTTTGAAAGAATCGTCTGTGTACTTATACTAAAACAATTATTCACCTCAGGCTCAGTGAATATCGGGAATAATAACCTCAACTTAGTTTCGGTTATTATTCCCCGATATTCACTCCACCTTCGGCGAATAATTGTTAAATAAAATTAACGATTTCCAAATGATGTCACTCAATTTATAGGTTTGGCGTCATCACGTGATGGCATCCATGACAGGATGCAGAAACATTTGAATCTGGTCTAATCTGATTTATAGGAGAAAGAATTCACTATACCAGGGAAAAATACTATTGCTGTGGCTCGTGTCATTGTTGGTGTCACGTGATGGTGCAAAGCCTTTATTGGAGCTATTAACTGATCACGTGAAAAACTCCTGATGTTATGACATCTTTGTTCTCCATCTGTAGCTCGGTTCCATTGTATCATAAAGAGAACAAATTTGTATTCTTGAGGAGCAACCAAATGACTCAACATCCCTTGAGATATAAATACCAAAGAAACAGCCGCCATGTTGGTTGATACAATAAGAGAAGCTATAAATGAGGAATGCTTTGTTGTCGTCAACCAACATGGCGGCTATGACGTAACACGTACCACAATATTTTTCATTATGCTGATTGCTTGACATCATTTAACTATTGGAAAAGAACACTTTTCGTTTCCCGGCTAAAATAGGTTTCTATCAGTAGATGTTATTTTAGGTCTTATATGGACAGACTTTTTTTTTTGCAGAATGACAATTTTTACATAAGAATAAATATTTTCCAATTTTAGGCTTTTTGTTCTTCCTGAGGCACTTGTGGCGATAACAATACATTAACTATACGACATTTTACTGCAACATGTTACTACTCAGCTCGATTAACGTTGGTTAATCTTAGCAGTGGTTTTCGTACTTTGTAAAATCGGAAAAGAGTTAGACGTGGCCTTTACAAGTTGATTGCGCCAATTGCAACCGATCTAATCCTGGGAATAGACCCATTAGGTTTGCGCGTAATGTTTTTTTTCTCATTTCAGGCCACGCATCATTATTCGAGTTGTATCCATATTCATGTCCTCTCATATTCAACAGTTTAACAAGACGATGATACTCATACTGATAAATGACACGTGGTCCGAAAAAAAAGAAATATATTAGAAGCACGTCAATAAGGTCTCTTGTCTTAAAATTATAAAATATAATTTCAGGTCAAAAGTGGGAAATATTAAGTCATGTTAATTAATTAATCAAATGTTGATTGACTTAACTAATAGATCATCGTTATAGAAAATAGTTGTTGTTCTGCTCTTTAATAGTCTTTGCTTTTCATATATCAGTTATTAGCAGAGTGGCGCAGTGCAAGCGTGCTGGGCCCATAACCTAGAGGTCCAAGGACGAAACTTTGCTCTGCTATTCATGGAATTACTTTTTTAGATTCATTCCTTCCTCTTGGGTTTTTTTAACTTTTTTATTTTATTTTTGCCTTTTCTCACCCTTGCAGATAAAGTTATCATACCTCTTTATTCCAAATCACTTTCTATTGTTTCTTATATGGGCCACACAACACACAAGAGACCATTTGTGTAGGGTTAGCTCAATAGTCCCCTTCACAGTTCCCTGCGCCATCTAGAAAGGTAGCTGTGCCTTTGCATCGAAGCGAGACGAACGGTGAGATTGAAATGATAGAGACGTGTGAATAATAGTCCAAGGTGCTAAACAAGATCTCAATAATTGGAATACCTCTAGAGAATTGCCTTCAATCTGGAAATTGATGATTTTGTGTCAGAAATGATTGGTGAAGCACACAGTTCAGTGTTAGAGATAGAAAGAGCAAAGCAGTGTGGAGGGGATATGACATGCTTACCGCGAGATAGTGGAAAATCTGGAAGGCCATCGATTGCAATAAGTAAAGAACAGCTCTCCCATAGCTATTTAAACAACATAAGCTTAATAAAACCCTTTAAGGACTATTTACACGGCACGATTTGCCTCGCGCGACTTGACGTATACGACAAAAATCAGTTCAAAATCGGGTCGTGTAAATGGTCCTACGACAAACGTACGCGGCCTCAAGACTCGTCGTGGCATTTTAAACTTTGGCTTACAACCCTACGACATGCCGTAGGAAAATGACGTAAATATAACGATTTTGACCTAGATTGGGACTGAAACCGTTACCCGTTACCCGTTACCCGTTACCCGTTACCCGTTACCCGTTACCCGTTACCCGTTACCCGTTACCCGTTACCCGTTACCCGTTACCCGTTACCCGTTAGTACAGTGTTAGTAGCTAGACTGCGTTGCGGCGCTATCAAGAGGAGAGGGGAGAGGGGAGAGGGGGCCTGTGGCGTGGGATTTCATCGATTTTGCGCCCATAGTAAATCAGCCTGTTCAAATCAGCCATTTTATCACAGGACATCAATAATGACTTATCTAACGTGCCAATGGGCCAGAAAACAGTACCATTCTGTTCACATTGGTCCTAGTTTACTTCTACCCTACTTCTGTTCACATCGGTCCCACTCTATATGAGAATGGGAGTAAAACTTGAGCAGCAGTGAGGGGGACACGCGGTGCGTCGGCATTGCTAAAAATCACATATCGAAAAACACCAGCCCCCCCTGGGGTTTTGGAGGTAGGTTAAAGGCCGAACGGGGGGTCTTGCGCGATCCGTCGACAGCGCGAAAAGTCCCTCACTGCTGTTGTGTTTGGGTACCGCAAACGGAGGTTAAGATATTCCTTAGATATAGATGGACGCCATCAAAAGCATACAAAACAAAACTGTGCGTAAGCTCAGAACTCAGGTGTTGGATCGCCTGGATGCGGACTTTGCCTTCACAACATTTATGGAGGGAGATACAGATGAGACTATGAACTACGAGAGAGCAGAAAGGATAATCGATTTGATGCCTGCGGGTGATTACCGTTTGGAGTTAACATTTATAAAGTATTTAGACGGTGAGTGGATAATAGAAAAGGGTCGTAATCCAATACGAGCGTCTGGTAAGCAAAACTTGTTTGTCTTGAATAAGGATACTAGACCTGGAGCGCTCGAAGGAATAGACATGATGTTCTACGAAGTAGCATACCCAGTCACCGTGGTTATTTACGGTGCGTATGAGATCAAAAAACCCGACGTCAAGAAGTTGAAACCAATGCGACATCCGGGTAACTGTGTCGGTAAGTTGGTAAGAGAGTTCTTCGAAGATTCCTCCCGTGGTGGTAAACTAACGCTAAAGAGGAGAGAAGCCATCAGGAAATGGGAAAATGCCACTTACAAATCCGGAGGAACCATCGAAAACATCAAGAAGTTGGAAACCGCGTTAGAAAGGCGCATACACGTCAAGGATATCACCGACGGTTTTATCTACTCCGGAACGCACAAGTATGGGGGCCGGGGTGCTCCTATCGTAATTTACCAGCATAATGGACACGCTTGGCGCGAACTCAGGTTCCCAAAAAGAAAGAAACTAAGGTCTATAAGAATTCTCCGTTGGTAGAATTAGTCCACGAGAACTCCGTATGGTTGATGGATTCAGAAGGAAGTCAATTCATGACGCAAGACGGTACTCTTTACCGCCCCGAAGTAGAACACCAGCGCATGCAAAGTGCCTGTGAGACCTTAGGGGAAGACTTCTCAGACGAAGTGCTTAGTTCCCGCAGTTTGGACTTTCTGGCCGCAAAGAAAAGAAATGGATGGAAACCCACCCCAAAGGAGTTCAAAGATATCTCCAAAGCCTGCGTAGAACACGGTCACGGAGGTCTTTGGAACATGGAGTACGACGAAGACGAATACGTCTCCTTGGATATGAAACACTGTTACCCTGCAAGTTTTAAAGGATTGGGGGATTGTAAGGAATATTACGACCGTTACGGACATCCAGACTCCCAATTCTTCAGGGTGTCCTTAGACGGTCACTACGACGCCCCAGCAACTGGATTCGTGCGATTAACGTCTTGGAAGTTAGCAAAGGGCTTACACCCCATAATTTACGCGTGGTATGGGAAGCATTTACAGGAAAAGGAATGGATTCCCATACCCCTTTTGAAATTCCTCGAAGAGCGCCAATTGCTGAAATACACTGCGCATGAAGCCATACTTTGTCACTCCTCCTTCACGAAATGGTTACCGGAGCATAACCCCACAGCAAGGATAATCATAGGAAAGTTCACACAAGGCGCAAAAGAAGGTGAGAAACATATGCAGCGGCGTTTAATAACGGACGAAGGCGAATTAAGTTTCCTTATAAAGCGAGCGCATGATGATGGAACGATGGTATCCGTGGAAAAGTGGGACTATTTCATAGAAGGCCAAAAAGAAAGAAATGGAATGCGCTGTGTTACTACCAAGACCATCGACCACAGTATTATCATCTGCGTGCAAGTATGTTAGCATATGCGCACATTAACCTCCTTGCGATGCTCTTACGGTTTGACAAAGAGGACATCCCGCGCGTAGCTACGGATTCCCTGTATGTAAAGCCAGAAGTGTTGGAGAAGATGAAAGAATTCTACACCGAAGACGAGCTCGCAGAAAGCGGTCAATGGCGCGTCAAAGACGAAGAGATAAAAGCTTGGAGAGAACGTGTGGGGTATACTGGCGAACACCTCCGCGGTTCCATTACGCCTACAAAAGAGCCATTACCGTCAGTTGCAGACCCCATTTCCTACCAACGCTTCTCTTATCTTTACGGTACGGGCGGCAGTGGTAAGACCACCAGGGTTTTGGAACTCTTTCCAAAGATAAAGGTGTTAACTCCTACGCATCGTTTGGAAAGGGAACTCTGCGAAATGGGTTACGACGCACAAACCTACCACAGCTTCTTTCGCTGGAATGGTCAAAAGTGGGTACCGGAAGCCATCCACGACATACCTCCGGTGATACTTTGGGATGAGATTTGCACCGTGCCATTAGAAATACTACAGGAGTTCGTAGACTTCCTCCGCGGGAAATCCCAAGTGATATTTGCCGGGGATCCGTGTCAACCGCCTCCAATAGCCGGAGAGATGCCCCACGAATGGTTAAAAGAAATGACCAGTTCCTGCGAAGAAATTAACACCGACTACCGCAAGTGAGGAAATTAAAGGCAGAACTGCGGGGCCTTAGTGATGCCGACCAATGTAAGACATTGCGTAAACGCGTACGAGCGAAATCCTACGAGGACTTCCTATACAGCTGGCATCCTGAGGATTTGGTGCTGAGTAGCAAACGCGCAGCGCAGTCCCGCATACAGAAAGACTTACTCAAAATACACCAGGAACGCTTCCCAGGTCACTTAGTGCCCATTTGTTACAAACCCCACGACACCCGAATGCAGAAAAGAGACGTCTGGGTGCCGGGAACTAAGACCCGGTTAGAAAACGCAGTAACGCATGATAAGGTTTGGGTGCCCATGAAAATGGTGGAAAGAATTACCTCCCATCCAGACTGGCGTTTGGGTTATTGCATGACAGTCCACAGCGCGCAGGGGATTACCATAACAGAAACCTTGTGGATCATAGACCAGCGGCTGTGTTGGAGCAATTTGATATACACCGCCGTAAGTCGTGTGGAGTATGCCAAACAGTTAAAAAGAGCCTGGGGTCCGCAATTACGGTACGACCGCACTTCTGAAGAAGTAGCCAAAGAAAACATTGCTAAGAAACTCCTTCGCTACAAGCGGCACGACAAAGAAAAAAATATGACGTTCGACCTATGTGTGGACGACGTCTATAAGGAAGGCGCGCGGTGTGCCAAATGTAACATACCGCTACTATGGAGTTTCGATGCGAATGACGATCAGCAGTTCTCCGTGGATCGCATAAATAACAAACGCGGGCATTGCAGAGGCAACGTAAGACTGACATGCCTAGAGTGCAATCGGGCGCGCGGTGCTGCACTACTTTGAATCTTTAGGAACTATGAGCAGCTCTTCCTTGACGAATCCGCGACTTGGGCCATTTAGGTAATACAACACAGGTTGCCCTTCCTTGGTGACGGACTTTGAAATCTCATACGTTTTCAGAGACCAGTTAGGATCCGTGGCTCTCTTACTGCCACCTTCTAGTTCCCCCGGCTGATAGAGGTACCTGACCACTATGTCGCGGGGGAGCTTTTTTTCCTTTAGTCCGACGGCCCTTGAACTTCTGACGTAGGACTTGTGTTCCACGTCTTTCTTTTTTATGGCGTCCTTGGGTTTCATTCCCGTAGCCCTGGCCGCCTCGTTGTTCAAAGCTGCGACGACCTGAGGAAGCCGCTGTGTCCATTCCTTGTTTCGCTTAGAGGGATCTTCCAGCTCTTTCCAATACTGGTATCCAAAAAGACGCTCAGCCAGGGTCTTATTGAATCTTTCGACGATGCTCTGGCCTCTGTGGTACTCTGCTTCGGCTCTCCTAATTTTGGTGTCGTGGTCTTTCAGGGTCTTGGTAACCACGCCCATGAGCTCCGTCCCCGCATCCACTTGCAGCAGCTTAGGCCATTTCAAAACGCGCTTATAAATCCTACTAAGGGCTTCTGCGACTTCTGCAGAATCCTTGCTGGTTATGGGTTTGGCGTCCTTGTATCTGCTTGCGATATCGACTACGGTCAAAGCGTACCTATAGGTCTTTCTTCTCACCGTGTCATGTGGTAAGAAAAGCAAATCTGCCTGATGAACTTCGTTAGGGGCATTTACGGTAAAGCTGGGTCTGGGAATGTACTTAGGCACTGGAAGATAAACCTGCCAGATAGTCTGTTTCTTTAACCAATTCTTAGCCGTTTCGTCGGATACCCTGGCTGCGGTCGCGAGTTTCTTGATAGCCGACGCTCCTTTCCAATAGCCTTCGGGACCGTAGTAAATCCTTTTGAGTTTGTCCTCCAGGCGACCCATTATATGAATTCTAAAACAAGATTGATCTTACGTCCGTTGAAATCCACCGTCTTTCCATCCACTTTAATGGTGATGTTTATGCTTTCTACCAAGGCAAGTCATAGTTTAAAGAAATGGGTGTGTATTCTACCAGGTCGAATGGATTACCTTTGGGTGAAAACTTAGACATAAGAGTGGAGGGATTTCCGTTGCTGTAACTGCAGACTAAATCGCAATAGACTTCGTAAGAGGATGCAACTTTCCAACCTACGGGAACTGCCGTGTTGGTAATTGACTTACGCTGAATTCCAAGTAAAGATCCCAATGGTTCGAACTTTCATTTAAATCCATCTAAAGCCAGTGGTCCTTTCAGTATCCCCATAGACTTATTAAAAATCCTTAAGAGTTGTTTATCTTTCCCTTTACAAATTATTTATAATTATTCTTTCAGTAGTGGGCAAGTACCAGATCAACTTAAACTAGCCAATGTGATACCTATACATAAGAAGGACTCTGTTACTTGTATGAACAACTACAGACCTATTTCTTTACTCTCAATATTCAACAAAATAATGGAAAAACTTGTGTATAAGAGATTGATTTCCTTTATTGACAAGCATAATATCTTGTATGAAAATCAATATGGCTTTAGGGAAAACCATTCTACATTACACACTACACTTTTGATAACAGATAAAATACAGCAAGCAATAGAGGATGGCCACTTCTCCTGTGGGATTTTCCTAGACTTCTCAAAAGCCTTTGATACTGTTGATCATGGAATTTTATTAAAAAAGCTAAGCAATTATGGAGTTAGAGGAGTAGTGCATGATTGGTTCACCTCCTATCTTAATAATAGAAGGCAGTTTGTTTCGATTGGTAATATCAAATCTGAAGAGGAAATTATCACCCATGGAGTCCCTCAGGGGTCAGTGCTAGGTCCACTTTTGTTTCTTTTATATATCAATGACTTTAGCAATTGCTGTAGTTTATTTGACTTCCATATTTTTGCAGACGATACTAATTTATTTTACTCAAATTTCAGTATTACTAAACTTGAATGTGTGATTAATGCTAATCTGAAACTTATCTCTTGCTGGCTTATGGCAAACAAACTATCATTGAATATCGATAAGACAAACTTCATCATATTTCACCCTCCACAAAAACCAATAACTTACAAAGTTAGATTAATGATCAACAGCAAGATGATAAAACAAGAGAAATATATCAAATATCTAGGTCTACACATTGACTCCAACTTAAGCTGGAAATTCCACATCTTACACATAACAAAAAAAATTAAACGCAGTATCGGAATCCTCTCAAAGATTAGACATTATGTAAGCCGGCAAGTACTCGTTCAGCTTTATTATACTTTGATTTACCCTTTTTTATCTTATAGCTGCATCACCTGGGGAAATACTTATAAAACTTCTCTTCAGCCTCTTATAACTTTACAAAAAAAGATAGTGAGAATAATTACCTTTTCAGATTATAACTCTCATTCTAGTCCACTCTTTTTCAGTCTAGGAATACTCAAATTGGAAGACTTGATATACTCAAATAGTGCTCTTTTTATGTATGACTATAATTCAAACAGACTACCAAATACGTTCATCCACTTTTTTAAGAACATACATGAAGTACATCAATACAACACTAGATTGGCATCTAAAAAGACATATTATCTTCCCAAAATAAAAACTAACTATGGAAAATTCAATATTCGTTTTAATGGTACTAAAATATGGAATGACATTGGAGAATCTCTCAAATCTATGACTCGCAACCTTTTTAAAAAAAATCTTAAAGCCTCTATAATATCAAATTATTGATAGTTCTATGATGCACTTCTGGTCCAGCTGATAGGAGCACAGCCCATTTTGTCTTGTCTAATATCTTGTCTTGTCTAATATCTTGTTTTGTCACCAACCTTGTCTTGTCTTAATCCATTGCTTTAGTCAATCAGCAACAAATACATTTTCTCCGCATGGCCCAGCCACTTAGCTCGACTAGCTATTGCTATTTCTAATTGGCTGTGCTCTTATCAACTGCAATCTCAACTATTACAATTTTTTATATGTAAACTATTGAGCACAATAAAGATTGATTGATTGATTGATGATTGATTGATTGATTGATTTCCGAGGGACAATGAGAAACCGCCAGGTATGTTATGTTTGAGGGTCATTTCGTGCGGCAACCCTGTGGTAAGAGTATAACCGTGTTTGGCGAGCTCCTTAGCCAGCGTTATAGGGGTGTAATGTCCATCTGGGAGCATTACGCCTTGGAAACTGTTAGGCTTCTTTTGCGTGGTGATCAATGCCTTGGTCAAATTATACCAAGAATTGTACAAAGAGCAACTGACCAGCCGAACTGTATGGGCTTTGATGGGAGGATTCAAGTAAGTGGTAAAGTCATTCTTATCGCTTTCCAAAAAGACGATCATATATTCCAGGTAACAAAGTTACCTTCGTTAGAAGTTAAACTAAATACGCCAAGGCGGCGCCTCCTGCCAGTCCTGCGACTCCTACAAAGACCAGCTCATTGTCTTTTTGCTTCTTTGACGGCTGGTAGTAATTCTTAAACTGAGGCTTGCTAATCCTAAAGTCGGGGTGCGTCTGTGCATAAAGTTTAAAGGCGTAGTCCGTGTTTTCGAAGTTCTTATCCGCCTGCATTTTGTCTTGGTAGTTCTTATCCAACCAATCCCTGTAAGCTTGTCTTTTTTCATTCCAAGCCGCCACGTCCCTTTGATATTTCTCCAGGGCTAAGTCATGCCTTTTCCTCTCGGCATCGACTTTGTCACCTCTGACAAATCTATCCAAATATTGACCACCATAACTAGCTCCAGTGAATGCTAACGCTGCAATGACGCCACCTACCAATACGCTTACCATTATATTTCAGAAAACAAGTTTTCTTCTAGACTTTAGGCAGGTACTTTTCCTTCTGTAGGTAGTCCTTAAGGGCAATGCTACCTGCTACTGCAGCAGTCATCTTAGCAAAGCCCGTAAAGCTCTTGCTTGGGTCTTCAGTAAAGTCTTCTTTGAGCACTTTCTTACCTACCCAACCAATACCTGCGACAATAGAAGTAATAATAGCTGCATCTTCGACGGTTTTCATTAATGCGGTCGACATTATATTACAAGGAGAGGAGGTTTTGTTCCATCTCGGGTATTTTACTTCTCTTAGGAGGCTCCACATACCTCATTTCTGCCCTTGGTTCCACTTTTGGTTTAGCAGCCCGCCATTGTAAGTAGAGGCTGCCTGCTGCTATAGCAATTCCTAATGCTCCGATGACGTAGCCCGGATTCCAAAAGGATTCCTCTTCTTTTTCCTCTTCCTTCTTTTCCTTCTTTGCTTTGTTCTTTCTGTTCATCTCCGCGAGCTTCTTCCCCGCAGCGACTCTGCCTGGGGATTTAGGCTTGGTAATTTGCTGAGGGGTTTCCTCCGCCTTTGTTTCGGTGTCACTCATCTTATATCTAAGGACTTGAAGGACTTGATAAGTAACTTGACGATGACTTGACTAAGTACTTGAAGACGACTTACTTACGACTTGACTAAGTACTTGAGGTGACTTGATCAGGTTCTTGTGGTGACTTGACGTCGACCCCGGCAAGTGCTGCCTTGAAGATCTCCTCAACTTGCTTATCTTTTTTGTAGTCCTTCCAAGACACCAATACCTCCTTCAAGTCGACATGCTGAGCCACGTGAAGTCCCAAAGATGCGACTGCCATTAACTTACCGCACTTCAAAGACAACCACCCACAAGTTATCTTAAGTTCTTGGGATATGACATAATCCTCGCTTATGTCCTTCCGCAGTTGATCCACGTCGTCTATGGGCAGCGCAAGCCCAAGCAATTTAGTGGCCAGCTTAATAGCGGAGTCTGCTACGGCGTTCGTGGTTTTACTTGCAAGGGCGGCTTCGTACCTCTTATGGAACTTCTTAACCTCCTCTTCTGACAACTTATTAACCTGCTCATGCGTTAACTCCTTGCCTATCATTTCTTTACACTTTCCCGATGACACCAGGATGTTAAGTTGTTCTTTAAGGTTACTTTCTGTGGGGACTTCGTCTAAGAGCTGCTCAATATCCATATATGTTAGGAATCAAAGATTCCAATCGTGTAGGGAAACCTCAAAGAGAAGATCATTTTGGAATGTTGGTGTGTCTTTAAATGCCGCATGTATTCGTGCAACTGTTCCTTAGATATCTCGCCTCCGTAGTCAGAGAGAATGGTTTCCAAATCACTCCGACTGGGAGTATAAAATACGACAAGTGAACCTATGTTTTCCCTGAAGGGTTTAGAGACACTGGTAAGCTGCTGCGAGAGCAACCAAACGCTGATATTGTCATGCCTGCCGCTGAAGGCGAGCTTCACTAATTCGGATGTGCGTCTTTTTACGTCGTCCCCACAGGCGATGTCATCAAGAATCAAAAGTGTCTGAGTATCCTTGGGGAATTGCCGATGCCAAAACTTCAAATGGCTGGATAACTCATTAGGGTCCAAAATATCCACAAAGAAGTCATCGTCTTTTACTCCTATGCCTTCCCAGGTACGGTTATTCACATAGGTGGGGCAAAGCAGCACTATGTAGTCGAAACGGTATCTAAAGGGCCCCAGAAGTTGCTCTACTACGAACTGGGTCTTTCCGCAGCCGGTTGGTCCTACTATCAGAGCATTGCAGGGAATATGTTCTGGAGTCATTATATATACGATGGACCCAGTGGAAGCAGTAAGAAGGATTGCCGGCGACATGAAAGATAAGAGAGACACCATCGAAATGCAAAGAGAGGAGATCGACCGTTTGAAAGAGCGCGTGCAGGAATTGTATGATGAAATGTGTGGTCTGAAGCGCGCGGAAAGGTTTGGCGCGCTGATGACGATGGCCGATTGGGCTGCGGAGTCCGTTAAGGATTTCATGCGATATCCACCGTGACCTTTCAAAGGGAGGTCTGATATTATTGTTGAGGCATCGCAAGCCCCTTTCAAAGGGGTCCTTAATATTATTGTTGTTTTGTTAAATGATGTTAACAAAACAACAAGAAAAATAAGATCAGGATTTGAAACTCTTTGCGCAGGATCGCATATGAGGGGTAAATAACACTATGTTATAATGAGGTGTAAGAATTGTGGTAGGGAGTTCAGCAGCAAACAAAGATTACAATACCACGTTGAAAAACGTGTGTGCAGTAAGGAAGTAAACAACGTCACCGTTTGCGAAGACTGTGATAAACAGTTCAGCAGTGCGCAGGCGCTGGAGTACCACCGTAGTAAAAGAGTTTGTTTAAAGAACATATGCGTGCGCTGCGACGAGGATGTTACCGACGCTTGGCACCAACATAGATGCCGTGGTAATTACGATCTGCTGGGCGTAGCATGTTTGAAACATGGTGACGTCGCCGCACGATGTTGCCCAGTCGACACCATAAAGGAGTTAACGCGCCGGAAGAAGGAAATAGACCAGCGCTTTGCGGAGTTTGACTGCGTCGAAGGCGTAAGGTGGGAAAACAGGGAACATTGGGAGGCAACTTGTGATCGCTGCGGCTGTCAAAGAAGTGACCAACATATTTGGCAGTGCCTTTACGACGGCCAAGGCGGTTTCAAAGAGTACTTAGATCGCTTTGATGCTTGGCATGCCGGTAACGAGGTGGTTAAGAAAGTACGCAAGGGATAAAAAAAGAAAGAGAGTTAGGATGGGGTTTGCGCAAAGAGTCTCAAACCTTGTCCTTATTTTTATTGTTGTTTTGTTAAGAGCATTAATAACATCATTTAACAAAGCAACAAGAAATATCAGAACCCTCTTTAGGGGACCTTGCAATATAGTAGTAAAGTAAGGTCTGCGCAAAGAGTCTCAAATCCTGATCTTATTTTTCTTGTTGTTTGTTAAGTATCATCATCATTTAACAAAACAACAATAATATTAAGGACCTGTTTGAAACCAGTCTGCAGGATTTAACAAATCAACAATAAATATCAGACCCCCCTTAAAGAGGGTTTGCAAAGTATATGCTTGGAGGATTTATAATATATGGACTGTATTACATGCGAACTATCAGCCGACTGCATAATTTCTCCTAAGCCAAAGCCAAGAAAAAAATACACCTGCCTTCATTGCGGCAAGGTATTCTCTGAAGGATCCTTTGTGGGGCATTGGTGCCTGGCGGATCCTAAAGCGCAGCGTACGATGGTAGACGCACTTAAGAGTGAAGAGGAGACTCAGGCTCCCAAGTAACTATGTCAAATTCCCATCTACCATCCTTCTTACCATGACTCATAACATGTGTGACCTGCTGCCCTTCAATGGCGTACCTTATTCTATCGGGCGCCCAGAGGGTGTACGTTCTTTTTTTATTCTTTAAGACCAAACGCAGACGGTCCAAGTCTTCGAAGACCACGTAATTCTTTATCTCGTAGATTTCCCCTATCCGCAAATCCCTCCAGTGCGTCTGAATGAATTTTATCTCATTGAATTTATCCTTGTCCATATATTCTATGAAATATCTTTAAATGCGTCTTTAAAGTGTCTGTGTTCCTAAAGCGCTTGCAGCAATATGCACAAGGTAAACGCATTCCTTGTGCATACTTTGTGATGGCTCTGCAGATGTCGTCGTAGTCGTTGCTGATCAGCACCTTGTAACCATTCTGCTCATATCTTTCCAATAGCAGGCGTTGACTGTCAGATAATACCCCGTTGCCTTTAGGAGTCTTCAGCTCGACGCAGAAACCACGGTATTGCACGTGTGCATTCAAGATAAGCAGATCAGGCTGTCCTCGTTGATATCCTTTCTGCCAGCACTTTATGCGTTTGTTTGACGTGTCTTGTAGTTCGCCTAGACCGGGTGCTATGAGCATTTGAGGGTAAAACTTGCGGATGTAGTCCACCACCTTTTTATGTAGGTCAAACTCGTTTTCTATCTTAAACACCAACTTGTTAGGGCCGTCAAAACGCCTTTCAATTTCATATTTGCCTGTCTTCCTTAACGCAGGCAGTACCTCGCCCAGCACCCATTTCCTAAATTCCTTAGCCGCAGACTTTTCAGATCCAAATATTAACTCGTAAAGACCCATTTCAGTAACGTAAACGGTATGCGGTTGTGCATTAAGGGTGTCGATGTGGCCGACACCCTTTATAGACCCTAAAGTTACCTTGTTTTCTTCTGAGACATGCTTTCTTGCTGCGTCCCTCGAGTTGGCATACCCCAATGCTAAAGCTACGGACTTCGCTTTGAAGTACAAATTGTCGCCTTGCACTATGCATTGCAGTTCGTTGTCGTTGTTTTCGAATACGCGAAGCATCGTATATCTAAGGAATATTTAACCTTAATATGCAACACTTTTAAGTTGGTTCATTTCTACGCTCAGTTGCGCGTCTGACACCACAAAGATGTAGCAGTTTATCTTAGTAGTATCGCTGGCATGCTTGGTGCGTTTGATCTCCAAAGTAATACCATCTTGGGTGTTTACCAACCGCAGACCCTGACCATGCATACTCTCATCATTAGTAGTGCGCATGTCAATCCATAACGCATATTTATCCTTGAAGAACTCCTTTGGGGCAATTTGATCGCCAAACTTCTGCATTGCCTCCCGGTACATATCTTCAGGTTTTATCCCTTGGGAGTAAACCTTGTTTGGTACTCCGTTTATGTTTACGCCGACATTGGTAATGTTGGGGTTAAAGAACGCCTCGGAGTCACGCAATCCTGCGGTGTATGTTTTTGCAAACAGCAACATTAGCCCCGTTAAACTGCGTCGTGGTATATTAATACTTTGGTTGATGACCTCTTCAACGTTGTTCGTGAAGCTAAACGTCTTGTACATTACTACGTGGTCGTAAAGGAATGCCTTGCCCGAGCTGTATTCCATGCCTGCGCTGCGGGCCAGCTCTTCAGAGTACACGGTCTCGTACTGTAATTCTAAGTTGGTGATAGAATATGGATGCACGGCCGCTGAACTTACGTCCTTTCCTTGCAGGATGTTGGTCGTATCTGCCAAGGTTACTTCGAACTGCAGTTCAGAAAGTTGCCTGGGGTAATACGCACCGTGGTTTGTAATAGCTTCGAAGTCCAATGGAATGAGATATTTAGTACCGTAGGCTGTCTTTATTTCATCTTCTCCGGAGGCGCTGGAGGTTGCGCTTCTTACCTTACGTATGGCTTCACTTGCTATTCCTTGTTCTATCTTTTGTGCGCGGTCGAAGGCCGTCAACCACAAATCTTTGTATGTGGTGTAAAGATCGTACCTGTTTAAGTCTAACAGGGATTCACCAGCAAACTTGATTCTCATCTTAGAAACAAGGTTCCTGCCTACGTTATTAACGACATAACGCGTGTCTGCGGTATCTGGTTGCACCGCCAGGTCAAACCTTAACGCTAACGTGCCGGGCACTAATACTAAGTTATCCGTTAGACGGGGTACGCCTACGTACAGGGTTTCCCCTGGTTTGGCGCTAGAAGGAGTAAAGGTGACCCGGTGAAAGGTACGTTCTGCTTTCAGCCCGCCAACCTGCTTAGGAAGGAGGTTAGGATTTAACTTTGAGCTTATCATATATAATGGAAGCAGAAGGAACGGATTTTGATCCCCTTACCGAAGAAGGTCAAGTAGATATTAATGACGAAGAATACGAGTCTTTACTTCCTAATGACAACGTAGACCAAGAAGGGCTATTTGACAAGCTAAGACGCAGATATGGCAGCCGCAGGCTCCGCGATGCTATGCGTTCTTTGAGAGACAAATTTAGGTCTAAGAATCCATACACGCCCGTTCCAGAATATTTGCAAATGGAAGACTTAGGACCGGTTCCCGAAGCCCCCAGCGCTGCATGGCTTAGCCAGATTCAGGAACAAATGAACGAATCCATGGGAGAAGAAGAACCGGACGACTTTGATAGGATTAAGGAAGAATTCCCAAACTGGGACCCAGACAAAGCCCAAGTAATGTTCAACGATGATAACGAATGGGGTAAGGAAGTCATAATAGCAAGGTTAAATAGGTCTAATGCTAAGCCATACATTATCAAGGACATAAATGGCAAATACTACCCAGATAAGAATATTCCTCCGACCCTTAGGAAGGCATTAGGAGAACCCAACTTAACCGAGCAACAGGCCGCGGCAAAGGAGGAAACGCGACTGGATTTCAATAAGATCTTTGAGGCGGCAAAAAGGTTACCGGTCGCTGCAGGCGGTTATGGAACACACGAAGAGTTAAGGGCGCAAGTAAGAACGCTAAATGAGGCACTCAAAACCAAGACAGAGGAAGCTGCTATGCTGAAATCTCAGAAAGAGGAATCGGAGGCCAAGATAAATAAAATACGGACCCTACCAGTACGTCTTGCCGAGCTAGCCACATCTAAACATGACTTAGCGGAAGCGCTTAGAGAATTGGCTGAGGTTGACAAACGAATAGTGGCAGTTAATGACGACTTAGGACGAATCACCAGGGAGCGTGAGGACCTTTTAAGAGCAAGTGAGGATTTGGCGGCTCTCAGGGAGTCTTATAGGGACCTCGAACTGGATAATGAAGATCTTAAAGAAAGGATCCTTGAGATCAACGACGAATTCTTAGAACAACATAAGCTCGTTGCTAAGAACCATAATGCCATCGAAGCAGACTACAAAGAGCGAATAAGTCAGTTATTAGACGATAAGAGTACTGCCACGTATAGATTAAGGGTTGCTCTGACTCAAATAGATACGCGGGATGCGGAGTTAACGCGCTTAAAGGAAGAATTACAGCAAAGCATTGACACCCAAAGGAGCATAATAGTGAAAATGGGCGAAAAAGACCTACAATTAAGACAAAGAGAGCAGGCCATCGAAGACCTGGAGGGGCAAATAGAGCGGCAGCGGGAAATAATTGAGGACCAAACTCGTACTGAAGAGGAAAGGGAGGCTGCTCAAAAAGAATTAGAAACCCTCGAGGAAAGAGTTGCGGAATTACGGGCACAAAAGGAAAAGCTGGAAAAAGAATTGGGGCTTACCACTAAAGAAAAAATAAAAAGAGCTTTGGTGAAATATGGCATTCCGCTGGCATTTGCAGTCGCCATCTCCTCCGTAGTAGGTGTGATCCTTAGCTCCCTTAAAGCTACGGGAGCAGGTGTAAAGGCAGTAGGTAAAGGACTGACGAACTTAGGAAAAAAGATGGCAGCCGCTTTACCGGGGCTGCTGGGTAGTGTCCTCTCTTTGGTACTAAGGACCGGTGGAGAACTATTAAAGTTCGTGGTTAACAACATTTGGATCTTAGTCGTAGCTATCGGCGTGGTTCTTTTGAAGAAGATGAAGGTGTAGGCTTATCCTTATGTATTACTGGAGGCTTATCATCGTCGGACATCCGAGGCATCCTCGACTGGGGATAAGTAAAGATAGTATTCGCACCGCCTTGATAATGCGGAACTAAAGGTATAGCAGTCATGGTGCTAATGGTCTTATGATTCCAAACAGCGTCCATTGGAGGTTTCTCAGTCGGAGAAGCATTTATTCTAACGCGGCCGGGTTGACCGCCTTCGATATCGCTGGGAAGAATCTGTAACTTCGCATATTGACAATTAACTATCATATGAAAAGTCACCGGCGTCAGATCTTCCCATACGCTTGCTGGAGGGGGCTCCGACGAGAAATGAGTTGGGTTCCTAGTATTAGTAGTCGTTCTGTAAGGCAGTAATGGATGGTCATTCTCATCGACGATCCTAAACCCAACATTACACGAATACCCCGTCGAAATGCAAATGGTGCACATGACCAATCCTAGACCTCCAACCTCCACCCACAATCCAGTGTCGCGCCAATTACCATTATTCACGTATTCCTTCTCCTCTAAGTAATGGAGGAATGAATCTTCCTTTACGTGTGGATTCATATATTTCAGCAAACATAGTTTTGCTTCTAAAGACTGAGCACCATAAGAGTGCTGATGGTTAAGTGATTATATAGCTTATTTCTTTGGTCCTCTATGCTATTTACCGTAGCCTTTCCTGTATCGTCTACGCGTATTTGCAGCTTTACTTTTCCACGGCAATCAGCGACCATGTGGAAAGTCCAAACGGAAAGATTCTCAGCGCTGGCTGGGTTTGGCTCTACGGAGAAATGCGCAGGTTCCCTGTTGTTTGTCTTTGTACGCATGGGCTGCAATACTCCTCTATCATCCAGGAACTGAAAGCCGACGTTGGCGTGGCTGCTAGTACCAATGCAAATGCTACAAAGGATTAACTTTTTCCCTGAGTAGTTCAAATCCACATACATCCCGTCGACATCAACCCAAGCAGCTTGGGTGTATTTTTTCTCACCTGTGTAAGTCGTATAAACGCAATCCATTCCGGATACGTAGGGGTTGTTCATCGCCATATATAATAACTCAGACCAATGCTTGCAGCTGTTAAACCGGCCTTGAGTAAGTTGTGATCATATTCCTCAGGTATTGTGGGTAGGGTCTTCTTTTTTACAGTTTTTGATGGTGTTTCGTGTGGCTTCTCTACGTGCTCCTTCTTTGGCTTCTCCACGAAATGGGGGATGTTCCTAAGAAGTGTCAGAGTTAACGTCATTCACCCCAAACTTCATGTCTTTGGTTGCTCGCTGTAGTTTGTTGTTGTAACCCACAACAGAACTGGCGTTAATAACCAAATTACTTGGCATTAACCAACAACCGGGTGACAAGGCATAATCCAGTCTAACTTTTGATTGCTGCACCGCAAGTTGATACCTTTGAACTGATTTAGAGATCTCATTCTCAATAACAGCGCTTTCAAAGAGGACAAGGAATACTTGTTGCGTTTCCTGTGAAGCACCACTCGCATCTACGATGGGGCTGCGAGTGCTAACCTGGGCTCCTAGGACGCAGTAAACAAAGGCTTCGATGCTTCGATTAATCCTTGCTAGATTCTTTAACCCAATACCCTTCGCTGCAAAGAATGGTGCCCAAGGATACTTCTCTTTGCTTTCTATGAAATAAATTAAATTTCCTTTTGTTCCGCTGCCTCCTAAGTCTGAGAATTCGAAGGAGCTGGGATATCCCATGCCGGGACTTTCTATGCTGGCTCCGACATACGAAGCATAAGTGTAAGTCTCTCCTAGACCGTGGGCGGCACCTTCATGGTTGCGAAAGTCAGGGTTGGTAAGCTTAAATTCATTTCTTAATCGCTCCCATGCAACTTTGTCATATTTATTATCCTTTGGGTTAAAGACAGTATCACCTGGAAGTGGCGCGCCTAGCTCATACAATATTCTTCGAATAGTAAAAGCAACATGAAACCTCAGGAAAGGAATATGAAGCATGTCCGCGGCTATACCACATCCTTTAGTAGCAGCCCAGACAGCAAAGTTCAACTGCTGCGGCCAATATAGCATGCTGGGGCCTGATAACCATTCTCTGGATTCTTTCCCCGACGTGTGCTTCATCCGAGTCTCTCTGAAGATGTCTCTGACCGTCACTGCAAAGGTCGTAGAATTCGTCACGGGTATTTTCAAAGAAGTAACCATCTTAGCAAAGTCGTTTGCACCATCTTTGTTATCGTAAAATGGATAATTCTCTGTCGTTGGTAATAGATTCTTTGGGAAGTTAGGCTGCACAGGTGTCGGCTTAGGATGCTTTTCTTCAACAGGTTTTGGTTTCATCTTTACAGGTTTTACAGGATGCTCAACCATGTTTCCAAGATCTTTCCTACTTAAGAAATCTCCATAATTTGGCTGCTCCTCAAAATCGTTCCCAAAAGCGTCGTACATTAGTATATATAATGGATGTTATACCATCAGCACCTCAGTTGTATCCAGATGTAAACTACCACACTACCACTAAGAACACGGGTCCTAACGAATTAAACGCTGAAAACTTCCGCTTGAATAAAGCAAATTTAATTTTGGCTTACTTGGAAGGGCAGGCAAAACACTACGAAAACGTTAGAAAGAAATACGTCAGAGCCCGAAGTACGCTACATAAAATTGCGATAACTACAGGATCCATGTCCGTAGCATTAACAGGCACTGGCGTTGCTACTTCGCTTACAGGCCCTGGAATAGTTGTTGGAGTTCCTTTGGCCGGCGTTGGGGCAGCCTGTGGTATCATTTCGGCTGTTGCTACGGGCATTATGAAACAGTTGTCAAGCAAAATATCCAAGCATGACACGACAATAGCTCTGTCAAGGGCTAAAGTAAATACGATTACTGACCTTGTCTCAAAGGCTTTGCGTGACAGAAAGATAGACGATGTAGAATTCTCGCTTATTCTGGCCGAAGAGGAAAGGTACGAGAAATTGAAGATGGACATCAGAAATAAAAAAACAGTCGTCAAAGATTTAACCGAGGAATCTCGCAAAAAGATCTACCAAGAAGCAAAGGAAGAGCTTCAAAGAAAACTCGCTTAGACATCAGTTTTGAAAAGAGCGTGACAGGATTCTATTTGCATATCGAACGTCAGTACGCGTAATATAAATCGTCTTATGCCATAAGATCCACTATCTTCTTGGAATCCAACCTAACAGAGGGTGGTTGGGGTTTATTTTGTAAAATATTTCGTAAATTACGTCAGGATAATAAGGAATATCCTTATCCAGCCGACAAAACATCCACTCGGCTCTGCTCATATCAGAAACCTCAGGAATAGAATTACCGGTAATTTCAGACAAAAGATAGGGAATAGCTTTGTAATATTTCCCTAGTTTTAGTTTTTTCAGCGTTTTCCGTAGGCTTTGTGGCGTTGGTTCTTCTAAATGACCTATGATTCTTTCCATTACTTCGTCGTCTAAATATACCGGCCGATGACCTTGAATGTAACTCATCCAGTCTCTGAAGTATTTTATTCTTTTGTATGGGGTCTTCTTACGACCTCCATTGGCGTAATACTGCTCTTTGGTAGCATTTGGTACGGCATTACGAATATTCTTACCACACTCGTAACACTGTGCTGACGTGTCATCTTCTATTTGCATTTTTTTTACCACAACACCGGAGATTTCTGGGTTTGGGTATGTTAACTTTGGGTCTTAAGCAAATTATACAGAAGTCGTAAACGAACTTCTTACATTCGTGCATCGTATATTTATAAGATATTTTACCTCCGTTTGCGGTACCCAAACACAGCAGCAGTGAGGGACTTTTCGCGCTGTCGACGGATCGCGCAAGACCCCCCGTTCGGCCTTTAACCTACCTCCAAAACCCCAGGGGGGGCTGGTGTTTTTCGATATGTGATTTTTAGCAATGCCGACGCACCGCGTGTCCCCCTCACTGCTGCTACTTGGCTACACAACAACCATTCATACTTTGTTAATAATTGATAGTACGATTTATGCGTTTTGTGGCCGGTCCACACTCAAGTCGCGAGACATAATACCAACCAGCTGGGTAAATAAAACTACCCCAGATATACTTCAATGGATGGAATGATTTATTCATAATATTATGCAGTTGCCAAGAAGCCAAATTCAGCAGGGTGAAATCACACAATAAAGAAAGATTGTTTTCGTGAAAGGCAAGAAGTTAAACAACGTCTTACTTCATCTCGTCATAAAACAGCATCAGATTCAAGATGCAAGAAATGAAGGCGATGTTCTTTTTCGTGACATTTACTTTCCTTCTTAACTCTTTTGCCTTGGCCACCATCAGGGAACAAAGCCGCAGATTAGCCGAATTTCGCCCTGAGAAAGGTAAAGATCTCGTTTTAACAGCTTAGGCTTCAAGAATGCTTATTAATGAAGTATGACTTTTGCTAAATGCGCTAATATTTTTTTCCTTGGATTTCAAAAAGAGCATTTTAATTTTTTAAGCACATTTTGTTAAATGATTATTTCAGTTTTAAATTCATTGCTTCACTTTTGAAAGGTTCATCAAATGCTTCAAACCGTGCATTGGTTTCATCTACTTTAAATATTAAGAGAGATTTCTTTTCGTATTCAAGTAGTGAGCACCAAAAACTATTTTCTTGGAGAAAGGCTGTTGTACAAGGCAAAAGTCTTGTTATTCAGAAAGTTTAACTTGTTTGGAAGTAAATATAAGAATATGTGGACCGCGTATGAAATACAAGATATAGGAATATAGATAAGTTATAGTGCTTGCGAACGAGGTTATTCTGGGTGAAAGACCCTTGAAAATAAATTCGAAAAAATTAATTTCCGATTCAGTTCCCAGCGAGGTCGGAAATTAATTTTCCCGAATTTATTTCCAAAGTTCTTTCGCCCGGAATAACTTCGTTCCCAATCACTATAACTTATCTATATTTCTATATCTTGTTTGGAAGCGGAGATGACCGATGAAAGTGGCGAATCAAAGTGTTAGCCCAGAGAATAGATTTTATTCGTAAATGAGGTTTAGGCCTTCATTTCCTTATTTTCCATACATTTTCTATAAAAAAGCCTGATAAAGCAACATTCTAACACAAATGCAACAAAGCCTCTTTGTACAATTGAAAATACCGCTTTAAACAGGCATTTTATCATAATACATCAGTTTCTAACTGTTTAAAAAAGGTTTTGAGTGTTCACCCAAAACGATCAAAACTCATTCGAAAGTCTAGTATTTGGCGCTTTTTGCCATTATTGCTCATTATTGAAAAAAATTCCTCTTAAAAGAATGTGACTGAAGGGCTCGTGTTGGGGGAAAATCGCCACGAAAATCTTTGAGTTCGTTTATTCAGTTTATTTAGTTTATTCTAAACAACTTTGGTTGTCAAGTGAAACACAAACAACTTTGCGATTCCCGTGTCATCCATTGAAATTTAAAATGACTCCAACATAATTGCAAGCGAATTTAGTGATTCAGTTTTTTAACTCGCTCGTTTCGCTTCAAAAATTCTCTTGTATTTTCTGAATTTAGCACATGCAATTTGAAGGTCATAAATCGGTTTAGTAAAAATATTTACACAATAAATAAATTTACAAAAAGCCCAACAACCTGCAAATAGTAAAAACCAATCTAGGAAGGTTGAATGGTAAATTATATACAATTTTAATACAATACAAGTACAACAACGATGATAGATAAAATGTTATAGGTGTAATAATAGTTATGAACTGCATAAATCAGTACAAACAAAATGGTATATGGCAAACTAAAATTGAAATATGTATTTATATATGATAAATAAATAAATAAATATAATATATATATATATATATATACACACACACCTACTTGCAAGAACGCTGTCATACGATATTAAAACATTAGTAATTTAGTTAGAAAGGAATACATTAAAAGACAAAAGAAGGCTGCACAGGTGTCGGCTTAGGATGCTTTTCTTCAACAGGTTTTGGTTTCATCTTTACAGGTTTCACAGGATGCTCAACCATGTTTCCAAGATCTTTCCTACTTAAGAAATCTCCATAATTTGGCTGCTCCTCAAAATCGTTCCCAAAAGCGTCGTACATTAGTATATATAATGGATGTTATACCATCAGCACCTCAGTTGTATCCAGATGTAAACTACCACACTACCACTAAGAACACGGGTCCTAACGAATTAAACGCTGAAAACTTCCGCTTGAATAAAGCAAATTTAATTTTGGCTTACTTGGAAGGGCAGGCAAAACACTACGAAAACGTTAGAAAGAAATACGTCAGAGCCCGAAGTACGCTACATAAAATTGCGATAACTACAGGATCCATGTCCGTAGCATTAACAGGCACTGGCGTTGCTACTTCGCTTACAGGCCCTGGAATAGTTGTTGGAGTTCCTTTGGCCGGCGTTGGGGCAGCCTGTGGTATCATTTCGGCTGTTGCTACGGGCATTATGAAACAGTTGTCAAGCAAAATATCCAAGCATGACACGACAATAGCTCTGTCAAGGGCTAAAGTAAATACGATTACTGACCTTGTCTCAAAGGCTTTGCGTGACAGAAAGATAGACGATGTAGAATTCTCGCTTATTCTGGCCGAAGAGGAAAGGTACGAGAAATTGAAGATGGACATCAGAAATAAAAAAACAGTCGTCAAAGATTTAACCGAGGAATCTCGCAAAAAGATCTACCAAGAAGCAAAGGAAGAGCTTCAAAGAAAACTCGCTTAGACATCAGTTTTGAAAAGAGCGTGACAGGATTCTATTTGCATATCGAACGTCAGTACGCGTAATATAAATCGTCTTATGCCATAAGATCCACTATCTTCTTGGAATCCAACCTAACAGAGGGTGGTTGGGGTTTATTTTGTAAAATATTTCGTAAATTACGTCAGGATAATAAGGAATATCCTTATCCAGCCGACAAAACATCCACTCGGCTCTGCTCATATCAGAAACCTCAGGAATAGAATTACCGGTAATTTCAGACAAAAGATAGGGAATAGCTTTGTAATATTTCCCTAGTTTTAGTTTTTTCAGCGTTTTCCGTAGGCTTTGTGGCGTTGGTTCTTCTAAATGACCTATGATTCTTTCCATTACTTCGTCGTCTAAATATACCGGCCGATGACCTTGAATGTAACTCATCCAGTCTCTGAAGTATTTTATTCTTTTGTATGGGGTCTTCTTACGACCTCCATTGGCGTAATACTGCTCTTTGGTAGCATTTGGTACGGCATTACGAATATTCTTACCACACTCGTAACACTGTGCTGACGTGTCATCTTCTATTTGCATTTTTTTTACCACAACACCGGAGATTTCTGGGTTTGGGTATGTTAACTTTGGGTATGTTAACTTTGGGTCTTAAGCAAATTATACAGAAGTCGTAAACGAACTTCTTACATTCGTGCATCGTATATTTATAAGATATTTTACCTCCGTTTGCGGTACCCAAACACAGCAGCAGTGAGGGACTTTTCGCGCTGTCGACGGATCGCGCAAGACCCCCCGTTCGGCCTTTAACCTACCTCCAAAACCCCAGGGGGGGCTGGTGTTTTTCGATATGTGATTTTTAGCAATGCCGACGCACCGCGTGTCCCCCTCACTGCTGCTACTTGGCTACACAACAACCATTCATACTTTGTTAATAATTGATAGTACGATTTATGCGTTTTGTGGCCGGTCCACACTCAAGTCGCGAGACATAATACCAACCAGCTGGGTAAATAAAACTACCCCAGATATACTTCAATGGATGGAATGATTTATTCATAATATTATGCAGTTGCCAAGAAGCCAAATTCAGCAGGGTGAAATCACACAATAAAGAAAGATTGTTTTCGTGAAAGGCAAGAAGTTAAACAACGTCTTACTTCATCTCGTCATAAAACAGCATCAGATTCAAGATGCAAGAAATGAAGGCGATGTTCTTTTTCGTGACATTTACTTTCCTTCTTAACTCTTTTGCCTTGGCCACCATCAGGGAACAAAGCCGCAGATTAGCCGAATTTCGCCCTGAGAAAGGTAAAGATCTCGTTTTAACAGCTTAGGCTTCAAGAATGCTTATTAATGAAGTATGACTTTTGCTAAATGCGCTAATATTTTTTTCCTTGGATTTCAAAAAGAGCATTTTAATTTTTTAAGCACATTTTGTTAAATGATTATTTCAGTTTTAAATTCATTGCTTCACTTTTGAAAGGTTCATCAAATGCTTCAAACCGTGCATTGGTTTCATCTACTTTAAATATTAAGAGAGATTTCTTTTCGTATTCAAGTAGTGAGCACCAAAAACTATTTTCTTGGAGAAAGGCTGTTGTACAAGGCAAAAGTCTTGTTATTCAGAAAGTTTAACTTGTTTGGAAGTAAATATAAGAATATGTGGACCGCGTATGAAATACAAGATATAGGAATATAGATAAGTTATAGTGCTTGCGAACGAGGTTATTCTGGGTGAAAGACCCTTGAAAATAAATTCGAAAAAATTAATTTCCGATTCAGTTCCCAGCGAGGTCGGAAATTAATTTTCCCGAATTTATTTCCAAAGTTCTTTCGCCCGGAATAACTTCGTTCCCAATCACTATAACTTATCTATATTTCTATATCTTGTTTGGAAGCGGACATGACCGATGAAAGTGGCGAATCAAAGTGTTAGCCCAGAGAATAGATTTTATTCGTAAATGAGGTTTAGGCCTTCATTTCCTTATTTTCCATACATTTTCTATAAAAAAGCCTGATAAAGCAACATTCTAACACAAATGCAACAAAGCCTCTTTGTACAATTGAAAATACCGCTTTAAACAGGCATTTTATCATAATACATCAGTTTCTAACTGTTTAAAAAAGGTTTTGAGTGTTCACCCAAAACGATCAAAACTCATTCGAAAGTCTAGTATTTGGCGCTTTTTGCCATTATTGCTCATTATTGAAAAAAATTCCTCTTAAAAGAATGTGACTGAAGGGCTCGTGTTGGGGAAAAATCGCCACGAAAATCTTTGAGTTCGTTTATTCAGTTTATTTAGTTTATTCTAAACAACTTTGGTTGTCAAGTGAAACACAAACAACTTTGCGATTCCCGTGTCATCCATTGAAATTTAAAATGACTCCAACATAATTGCAAGCGAATTTAGTGATTCAGTTTTTTAACTCGCTCGTTTCGCTTCAAAAATTCTCTTGTATTTTCTGAATTTAGCACATGCAATTTGAAGGTCATAAATCGGTTTAGTAAAAATATTTACACAATAAATAAATTTACAAAAAGCCCAACAACCTGCAAATAGTAAAAACCAATCTAGGAAGGTTGAATGGTAAATTATATACAATTTTAATACAATACAAGTACAACAACGATGATAGATAAAATGTTATAGGTGTAATAATAGTTATGAACTGCATAAATCAGTACAAACAAAATGGTATATGGCAAACTAAAATTGAAATATGTATTTATATATGATAAATAAATAAATAAATATAATATATATATATATATATATACACACACACCTACTTGCAAGAACGCTGTCATACGATATTAAAACATTAGTAATTTAGTTAGAAAGGAATACATTAAAAGACAAAAGAAGAAGTTCGGCTTCAGAGATCTTCTTTTGTTTTTTAATGTATTCCTATCGCACTAAATCACTAATTTTCTATTCTTGTATGACAACGTTCTTGCAAGTAGGTGCATATATATATTGACAGAAAGAAAGCGAGTAAGAAAGTCATGTCAAATTAAATGAAAATTAACTCGTTCGTAGGATCATTTGAGGGAAATCATCAATTCGATCAAAGATCTCAACATAGTATCTTTTACTTTCAAGAAAAATGAAAAAAAGCAATGTTCCTGTTCTCTTTTGTAAATACCCTCTAGGTTCTACCGCCGTAATTCTAAACCTCTCTTAAATCGGTTTTTGTGCGTACGTATATTTAAAAAAATATTTTCACGCCCGGCCGAATTTTACTGATGTTATAATTGTGTTAAATGAATACGCAAAAAAAAGTGAATTGGAAAAGAACATTTGTAGAGGGTTCGGTTAGATTTTGAGCTATATACTACTTTCAAAAACTTTTGTAATTGAGTCAAAACTCGAGGATTAGAATCTTTCGGATGAATTTTTCCACACATTTTTTTAAACATGTCAAACAAAATGTATTCATTAAAGAACATAAAAGCATCATTTGCAAATGCAATGCAGTTCCTATCCTTTCTCCTTCTTTTAAAGTGACTAAACTTCGAGTTTTCAAGGCTTAGTCAAACTCAGTCTCCATGACCAGGTAAAATGCATTGATAAGCGTTGGGACATCCAAACATCATCGTGATTTATAAGACATTTGTTAGGCTAGATGTACTTGATCAGTATGTAATTCAAGAAATCCTTCAAAAAGGTTTTGATTTTTTTCCTAGTTGTTGTTTGAGCTAAGACTCATGTGCTGCTAATAGTTCCATCAAAGCCACCAGTGATATGATTGACATTAAAAAAAAAAATCTTATAGCGACACACAGTAAGCCCAGTTTAGAAGTGAATAGAGAAAATAAAATAATGCGAAAGAGTGAATAAATCATTAAAAAATGCACTGGAACATTAGTAGTAGAGAGTAATAAGGTTGAAACATAACACGGCAGAAAATTTTATGGAAGCGAAAACTTTTCTGCACGAAAATTTCACTCATAGGAATCTTGTAGGAAGAGCCAAAAGAGCTTTAAATAAATGGGTCCCCCATATAGGGAACATTTTGATCGAGTTTTTTTGTGGAGTTCGAGGCTTAAAAGACGATGAAATCTTGGTTTAAAGTGAGTTGTTTGTTCAAATATGGCGACCGAAGTTTCCTCCCTTGTCATAGTATATAAACATAAGATCCTCCATTTCCTGCCTTTTTCTACGGAAAATATCTGAATTAAATCACAAATTACATAAAAACTTATATACAAACACAATCCACAGAGAAACTGCTTTTGACTCCTGAATTCCATGTCAAGAATTGTGTTAAATTCAAGGGAAAACTGAAAGAACAAACTTGAAATCTATCGGGAACCTTAAAAGGATTTCAAAATGAATCAACCAAATTAGATGGATTTTCCTAATAGCCAAATCCATTTTCATCTAGAACATTGTTGGCAGTTTTTCAATTTATGGATAAGCAAAGATAAAATAGTATAAGGTATCGAAATATGTTTGGCTTTATTTCAAATTATGAGGGTATATACTCGTAACTATGTAGTAACTGGAGTGAGGGAAAAAGAGGAAGTGTCCTGTCTTAATTTCTTGCCCAGCTTGAAAGTGCCAAGCAAGGTTTTTCACTGCCAAAAGAGCTTTCAAACTTTGCCTTATTTTGTAAAACCAGCCAGCTTTGAATCGAAATGTCTCGGGACAATGTACAACAGCCTGAGCATGCAAGTATGCGAATACTTTATTGCCGACCAGAGCTCCTCTGATCGCCGATTATACTTTTGGAAGTCGCGCTGAAAACTCTACCTAAAACCGTGCACTCGTATTTCTTTAGAGCGCAGAAAAAATTGAGATTCTCGCCACATTGCTTTGACTTCTCACAAAATTGCTTTCTTTTTTCTTCTTTCTTTTCCTTTTAAAATATTTAGGTAAAGTGCTAACTGGTCACGTGATATCAAGCTATCACGTGGTATCGCCATTTGATTGCATCTTTCTATGTACAAGCGATGCCCAGTGTTTGTCGTACAACTACAAACCAAAAGGGGCTGGTGACAAGGATATCTGTGAGCTGAACAACGCTACCAGAAAATCCAACGCAGGATCTTATCAGAACGATGCTCTTTACATCCACTACTATGATGCACAAACAGAGGTGAATTTAATTTATTTAAAAATGCGACTGATTATGAGTACAGGATTTTACGATCTAGTTGTCGGTGTGCAGGAAAGAATAAATATTTGCTTAACCATTTTTCAAAATGAAATTGGTAAAGCTTTTGACTCCACTACCATATACGTTTCTATTACAATACGCGGACCTCACTTCTTGCATGGCTTCTGTTGCCTTTTCTTTTTATATCTTTGTAAAGCTTAATGTCGTTAACAGTTTTTCCTTTTAAACGTAATATGATTCGTCGTTTTGTCTTGCACGTTTTTCGCCGGGTTGCTTCAAATTCTGTTGCATGAGTATCTGCAAACCATACGTTTCGAGTACTCTTGCCCTGAAGTGGTATTTCGTATCATTATTTTCATTTTTTTCACCCTCGCCGGGCTTAGATCTTTCTGCAAGTGCTTTTAGTTCAACTGTATCGTCCTTCTAGTTTGAAGCACAGTGTGAGTGTGTCTTTCATTAGGGTTTCCAAACTGACGAGAAAATATTTGTTAAAAGCACAAGGTCGTAGGCAGAGTGTTTTTATTGTTTTTGGGTATTTGGAAACCCTAATGAAACATGAAGTACGAGTTATTAGAAATACTTCTCTAAAGATGCAAAAATTCAAAATAGTCTTATTTAGTTCTTCATGCTTTTCTCTTGGTTTGTTTTGACTCTGTTTTGGAAACGTACTACCAACAAAAATCGTACTCTAAAGTGAACCATGTTTTTTTATAACAAATAAAGCGTTTTATAGTCAGGAGGCAGGGGGCGTCTCTATTCTTTCCTTCCTTGTATTTCAGGAAAATGTTGATTCCATACGTGACGTCACGTAGAGTTTTCATTCTCGTGTTTAGCAGTCTTCTACTTATGAATTTTGTCACTTGTACACAACCCTCCACCAACCACCCCAGAGGCTAGTTTTGTTCTTCGACAAAGTTTTGCATTGCCGACATTTCCTTGTTAAATGTACATGAAAAACGAAAGAAAGCTACAGATAATCCAATAAAATATCAAGTTTTGTAAAACTGACTTTGGATGTCTTTCATTGAAATCCTAGCTTTTCGGAGATTTCCTAACTTTTTATGGACAAATAAACACTGGCATGATATAGACTTGAAAACTTCTTTTTTGCATAATATATAATAGAATATAGAATGGTGGGGGGCCTGGCATTTGAAAATGAAAAAAAATTCTCAATCAAATTCGGGGGAAATATTCTTAATTTATGTTTTTTTGCTGTTGGAGGGGGGGGGGGGGGGGGGACTGCTAAAAAACACACCTGAATTCTGGAAGAATTTTGATCCATCTTTGACTACATGAAAGATTTTAGTATCTGTTTTTGGTCTATAATTTGTCGCAAAGTTTTGCTTTGAAATCAAGCGGAATCCCTGTACTGTGTACACGGACGGACGGACGGACGGACGGACGGACGGACGGACGGACGGACGGACGGAAGGGACATCAGCCAAACCATAAAAATTCAGCTTCTTGGGTTAGCAATTTTTCTTAAGTTTGGTGCTCCGCTATAAGTAAAACGGCATAACATTTTCGAAAGAGGGACCAAAAGTAAGGCGGAGTTCGGCTAGGTTGAAACCCTTTTACTTTCAAACTCGCTCATGCGTTTCTAGGATGGTTCAAAGATTAATTTCATTATTGGAAGTTTGATATGCCTGCCATAAAATGCTATTCAATTGTTTAATAACAAGAAAGGTAGATTTTTACCGAATGTGGTTTTGAAAACACCTGAAAACCACATTAGTTGAAGCTCGACCTCCATTCATTACTTTTACGTCACTCCAAGCTATCTTGTTAAGGTTCAGCTTTTAAAACCATACCCTTTTTTCAATGTAACGGTAGAATGACTCGTAAAACATATTCTACGGTAACTAGGATTTGTGTTGATTGCTAATTAATGATTAAGATTGAAACTCTTCGTAATAAGAACGTTGACATTTATATCCGTCATCTATCCCTCATCAAACGCTAGGACATTTTGAAAATCTGAGCGCTGAAACGTGACGTCATGAATTGAAACAACAGTGTTCCAGTCATTTGCCTAGATTGCCTCCAGGTACTAATTCGTTGACGTTATCGTTGTTAACAAGATGCTTGTTTTGTTGCTGTTAGGATTGCTGCTTGTTAAATAAATAAATTAAACACATCATTTTATCTTGCGAATGTTACCTCTTAGGATGCCAAGTCTTGTCTTGATTACCTTCGAATGGGAGTCACCGAAGACGGTATCTACACCATCACACGCCCCACTAGTGGTAATCAATATAAAGTCTGGTGTGATCTCAGCTCAGAGCCTGGATCTGCATGGACTCTCATCCTCTCGTATGCCCACAAGAACAGACAAGACAATGAATTCTGTACGGCTTCCCTTACCAAAAGCAAAGCAAGGCAGAATAATAATCCAAACTGGGAAAAGTATCGGTTAGGTTTTGATCGGATGAAATCCATTTCAGACCAATCAACACATGTCAGATTGACGTCAAGTTTTTCTGTTTATGGTGTAGATTATCGAGACTACTTGAGAGCCAATATTTCAAGTATAGACATTTTGCGTTTTACTGGGGCTGAAGTCTGTAAGACTGTAGAATACATTGACATCCGAGGCATCAAGGGAAAAGATATCACAGTGCCATTCTGGCAAATGGATTCTCTTTTTTTTCACACCGACAGCTCTTTTAGCCGCTGCCAGTATGATGCTAGCAGTGGATCAGTAAACAGTGAAAACAATTTTGGCGCAACGTGCCATGCAAATTCATTTAACCCAGCAACCCGAGGAAGCGCGAATGACGACAGCACTATTCAGTACTGGTTTGGTGGATATTTATAAACTTTGTTGGAGACTTTGTAAGTGTGCATGAGAGAGACGTTTCTCAAAAAAACAAACAAACAAACAACAACAACAAATATTAAAGCACGAAGGATGTGTATGAATGTTGTGGACTGCAAATTCGTTGTAAATGGTATTATGACGTACTTACAGCTGAATTTTGAAAATTATACCTGTACGTAAATAGTAACTTATCCTTAGCAGTGTTAATTAGAGGTAGGCATATAAAACATTATTGTTGGGTTCATCAAGCCACTATATGTAATTTAAGTGTGAATATTGAATGGTAGAACTGTGGTACAGTATTCACACTCAGTATTATTTATGGGGGCTTGATGAACCCAACAAAAATGACCGCTCGCCAACATGATTGGCTTCATAGCTCAGTTGGTACACGGAGGTCATGGGTTCGATTCCCGTTGAAGCTTCATATCACTTTTTCAATTCTTTCATTACAGCGTTCGCTTAGATCGCTCATTCACTGTGATGATCGACACATCTATAATTATTTCACCACAGTTGTGCCCATTCAATTTCCACACTTGTTATTTATGAGGGCTTGAAGAACCCAACAAAAATGACCGCTCACCAACATGATTGGCTTCATAGCTCAGTTGGTAGAGCATCGCGCCGGAATCGCGGAGGTCATGGGTTTCGATTCCCGTTGAAGCTTGAAATCACTTTTTCAAGTCTTTCTTTACAGCGTTCGCTTAGATCGCTCATTCACTGTGATGATCAACACATCTATCATCATTATTTCACCACGGTCCTACCCATTCAATATTTACACTCATATATTAATCCAATACGACAACAACCAACAACCCCCGTTCTACGCCTGTATACGCTCTTGCTTTACTCTAGGTATTTGTAGAATACAAATACGCTTAATTGGGGCTTACCCTGAGCTAAATTAGTCTGTAATCGAGGAACACAATTGTATTATACGTATTCGAAAATACGTATAAAAAATGATGGTCAAATCTATTAAAGTTACTATCCAAACATTTGAGGTGTAGAGGAATGACTCAACTATTGATAGGTTGCAAGCATTCCCAAGAGAGTCAAAAGACAAAAACATGGCGGCCTTTGCCGTTCACAATGGATGCATGGTTTTTATCATAGCTAGCTATAGCTCATATTCAATCATTTGCATTACATGCCAGGCAGCCAGATTTCTGCTAATAATGTGCTAGGGTTTCCTAGAGTCTCTGGCATTTGTTGAGCATGTACGGTAAGAAGGAAATGGTTCTGGGATCAAATGCTAAAATAAATATTAATATTAATATATTTCAAAAAGTATTGAATAACTAACAAGAGTTTGATCCAATTAGTGCAACCATAGTGTACAGTGGACACTGTAAATATTGTATGGATGAGAATTATACATGTATGTACTGTAGGCAGGCCTTAAAGTGTTTAAAATAAAAAGGGTTCCAGAAAAATAAATTGGGCACAAATATAGTGATACATTTATATAATATAATGATAATACTCCCCTCTCCCCTCTCCCCTCTCCCCTCTCCCCTCTCCCCTCTCCCCTCTCCCCTCTCCCCTCTCCCCTCTCCCCTCTCCCCTCTCCCCTCTCCCCTCTCCCCTCTCCCCTCTCCCCTCTCCCCTTGATAGCGCCGCAACGCAGTCTTGCTACTAACACTGTACTAACACTAACGGGTAACGGGTAACGGTTTCAGTCCCAATCAGGGTCAAAATCGTTATATTTACGTCATTTTCCTACGGCATGTCGTAGGGTTTTAAGCCAAAGTTTAAAATGCCACGACGAGTCTTGAGGACGCGTACGTTTGTCGTAGGACCATTTACACGACCCGATTTTGAACTGATTTTGTCGTATACGTCAAGTCGCGCGAGGCAAATCGTGCCGTGTAAATAGTACTTAAAGGGTTTTATTAAGCTTATGTTGTTTAAATAGCTATAGGCCGAGAGCTGTTCTTTACTTATTGCAAACGATGGCCTTCCAGATTTTCCTTCCAGATTTTCCACTATCTCGCGGTAAGCATGCTTTGTTTTTTCTCTGTCTAACACTGAACTGTGTGCTTCACCAATCATTTCTGACACAAAATCATGTACCATCCTTATCCATAAAAAAGGAAGCACTAATGACCAAGCTAATAAGCTTGATGGAGTAAGCTCTTTGTCGGATATTGAATGCGAAAAGAAGTTTTTACGAGTTTGGAAAGCATATGGCATTGGATCGGGCAAAAAGATTGTAATAAGTAGTTTGTATGTTGCAAAAGAGGCTCATATCCCTAGCTTGTCAACTAGCTTAGATGAAGAAGTTTCTGACAAATTTTCAAGTGCCAAATCAAGAATCAAAGCCATTCCCAAGTCAACATCGAGCACTACCAGTGTTACGGAGGAGAATGCTTCGCAGGATACAGTTTGTGCCCAACTGTTTTCATGTCCAGAGGAGGGCTATATGAAATCATATCAAAGAATGTCTTCCTTAGAGCAGCACTTGGATTGGGGGAAACACGCGTACGAACGCTCCCTAGAGCGCGAAACTGTCCTTGTTATGGTTATGACAATTATAATTTGTGCGAGCTGAGAGAAAAATCAAAGCTGTCCACCTTTGGGATAGCAATGCTACGAGAAGTCTGTGACCATTTCAACCTACCAACCGAAGACATTAAGCTCCTGCCAACCGAAGACATTAAGCTAAAAAGAAAAGCTCCGTATGTAACAAAACTTGAGGGGCTTTTAAAGATGTGTAGCTGCCAAGCCTGATTTTATTTATGTCATTACTACCGTAAAATCTCGGCTATATTTATGCTAGCAGCTGCGAAAATTAAAGTTGGTATTTAGCGTTTATCAGGCTGAAAAATGAAAAATGCATAATCATATATCGGCATAAAAGAGACTACTAAACCAGTGTCAACGCGTGAACGGGTGTTACTTTCACTTAACATAGAGTTTAATAAATGAAATAAAAATAAACCTGATCAGAAAAATAATATTTTTCCTTAATGGCTCTCGACACCATATATGCATTATATAATTTATTTATAAATAAAACGGAACTGATTGCAGTATGCAGATTTCCAGTAAAAAATGTTACTGAACTGGACACAAGGTTTAGACACCGCGAAAATATTGCGTTTGCTACTTGTCGTCACGGGAAAACAGCGTAGAATTAAAAAGTCCATCTTTTCCTCTCTCTTTAAGATATATTTCTCATTTAATTGGTGTAGATAAATGATTAAGGTGCAATGTTTTATAATTTTGGTACCAATAGGGCACGTAAAGTGATATACGGCGAATGCAAACAAGTCCGTAATTTGCATAATTAGGTCGCATTTAGTGGAAAATTACTCAGAATATATTTCCAAATTTTTAAGCGCTTGTAAAAAAAACCCAAAAAAGTTTTTCCTGCTAGTGTTAGTAGGTGTTATAAATACATCATAACCAGATTTATATGGTTATTGGAGAATGGCCACATATACAAAAGCTATTTTAAAATCTGAGCTAAAACCAAGTCCATCAGTACGGCAAAAAGTTCTCTCACAAAAAAGTGTTTCCCCTTTTTAAACTTTATTGAATTTTAGCGCTAAACCGATATGGATAGAGTGTTAAATATGCCATCTATCACAATTGGGTGAGAGATTACCTATAAATTAACTGCTATAAATAAACCGAAAATGAAGGTATTTAATTTTTTGACTGTGGCCGTGAATTTTTGATTTTGCTCGATTTTTCTGGGCATTGGCTCTTAAACTCTCTAATAATTAGGGATAAACTTTTATAGTGAAATTGTCATTTCCTAAACTCCCTACAAGTCTCGGGATAGAAATAAAATAAAAAAACCCCAAAAATATGTATACTCTCAGATGAATCAAACTTTTATTTCTGTTATTCCAAACCTTACGAATTATTTATAGGTAAACACATGGTTTCTCGCCTCGTGAAATTTTTGATTGGATAAATTAAAATTCACTTGTGTTTGTCAAAACGGATTTATTTCCCGAGCCTTGCTAGGCAACATCTCCTTTACCGTTGGAAGTATAATTTCTGGAAAGTTCCTGAGGTATGTTCACATATAAGTTATTTTTAACAAGCTAAAATAAAAATTTATTAATTTTAGCTCAGCTAATTTACAAAGTATACGTAACTTTCCCACCAGATATATACCCTATGATAACTTTCCAAGCAACAGAAACACGTTAATCTTTACGATATTCATGCAACTTTGTCGATTATTGATCAAACGATTCATGTTGTGGGGTCTACAGTCAAGTGGTTTAACATAAAGCCAACCAACTGAACTGCTGAGAAAAATAATATGACAAAAAACGGCCTTTCTTTTACGGCTAAGAAAACATGATGAAGAAAGGAAGGAATAAACAAAGGAAGAAGGAAAATATTTTAAATACCTACGTCACTCGACTCATACATAAATCAGGAAATCTATGCATAAGTTGCCATAAAACCACAACCAGCCGTTTAAAGTCATACAATAAAGCGGAGAGACGCTTTTCATGTTATCATCAAGTTCAAGATGCCAGAAATGAAGGCGATGATCTTTTTCCTGATCTCTTTTCTTCTAAACTCGTTTGTCTTGGCCACCATAAGAGAAGAAAGCCTCAGATTAGCCCAATTTCGCCCCGAGAAAGGTGAGGATCTCGAGTTAACAGCTAAGCTAAAAATTTCTTTGACTTTTTTAAAATGAGCCATTATTTCCTTGGATTTCAAGAGATTTCGAACTAGCGAACTAGCGAACTAGCGCAATAGAATAATACGGGATAAAATTTACGGTAACATTTTAAAAAGTGTAAACTACGAGATATTTGCGATATACATATATTAATAAGTCTCGTAATAATTAATTAAAGAAAATTTGCTTTTTCGTACCGATTTTGATTATATTTCTGTGCGTTACTGTCTATATTCGAGTATGATTTAGCAGTACAAGACCGGAGGGTCCTGTGCCGGATTGATCAAACCTGTTGTAGACGCTCTACGATTGGAACAAGCCCGATTTTGTGCTTTTTAATCTCATGATGCACGATGTCCTGTTATTCTCTTCAGGGAAAGTGCTAACTGGTCACGTGATATCAAGCCATTCACGTGGTATCGCCAGTTGATTGTAGTTTTCTATGTACAAGCAATGCCCAGTGTTTGTCGTACAACTACAAACCAAAAGGGGCTGGTGACAAGGATATCTGTGAGCTGAACAACGCTACCAGAAAATCCAACGCAGGATCTTATCAGAACGATGCTCTTTACATCCACTACTATGATGCACAAACAGAGGTGAATTTAATTTATTTAAAAATGCGACTGATTATGAGTACAGGATTTTACGATCTAGTTGTCGGTGTGCAGGAAAGGAATAAATATTTGCTTAACCATTTTTCAAAATGAAATTCGTAAAGCTTTTGACTCCACTACCATATACGTTTCTATTACAATACGCGGACCACACTTCTTGCATGGCTTCTGTTGCCTTTTCTTTTTATTTCTTTGTAAAGCTTAATGTCGTTAACAGTTTTATGTTTTAAACGTAATATGATTCGTCGTTTTGTCTTGCACGTTTTTCGCCGGGTTGCTTCAAATTCTGTTGCATGAGTATCTGCAAACCATACGTTTCCAGTACTCTTGCCCTGAAGTATTATTTCGTATCATTATTTTACTTTTTTTCACCCTCGCCGGGCTTTAGATCTTTCTGCAAGTGCTTTTAGTTCAACTGTATCGTCCTTCTAGTTTGAAGCACAGTGTGAGTGTGTCTTTCATTAGGGTTTCCAAACTGACGAGAAAATATTTGTTGAAAGCACGAGGTCGTAGGCAGAGTGTTTTTATTGTTTTTGGGTGTTTGGAAACCCTAATGAAACAAGAAGCACGAGTCATTAGAAATACTTCTCTAAAGATGCAAAAATTCAAAATAGTCTTATTTAGTTCTTCATGCTTTTCTCTCGGTTTGTTTTGACTCTGTTTTGGAAACGTACGTACTATCAACAAAAATCGTACTCAAAAGTGAACCATGTTTTTTTATAACAAATAAAGCGTTTTATAGTCAGGAGGCAGGGGGCGTCTCTATTCTTTCCTTCCTTGTATTTCAGGAAAATGTTGATTCCATACGTGACGTCACGTAGAAACCTATGGATAAGACAATATAAATGCACTACATCGTTTCTTTGCACGGAGTTTTGATTCTCGTCTTTAGTAGTCTTCTACTTATGAATTTTGTCACATGTACACGACCCACCACCAACCACCCCAGAGGCTAGTTTTGGTCTTCGACAAAGTTTTGCATTGCCGACATTTTTATGTTCTAAATTCCTTGTTAAATGTACATGAAAAACGAAAGAAAGCTACAGATAATCCAATAAAATATCTAGTTTTGTAAAACTGACCTTGGATGTCTTTCATTGAAATCCTAGCCTTTCGGAGATTTCCTAACCTTTTTATGGACAAATAAACACTGGCATAAGACAGACTTGAAAACTTATTTTTTGCATAATATATAATAGAATATAGAAAGGTGGGGGGCCTGGCATTTGAAAATTTAAAAAATTCTCAATCAAATTCGGGGGAAATGTTTTTAAGTTATGTTCGTGTTTTTTTGCTGGGGGGGGGGGGGGGGGGGGGGGACTGCTAAGAAACACACCTGAATTCTGGAAGAATACTTTTTGATCCATCTTTGACTACATGAAATATTTTTGTATCTGTTTTTGGTCTATAATTTGTCGCAAAGTGATATTTTCTTTGCATTTCAAAGTAGTTTTGCTTTGAAATAAAGCGGAATCCCTGTACTGTGTACACGGACGTACGTACAGACGGAAGGACGGAAGGAACATCAACCAAACCATTAAAATTCAGCTTCTTAGGTTAGCAATTTTAGCAAAGTTTGGTGCTCCGCTATAAGTAAAACGCCATAACATTTTCGAAAGAGGGACCAAAAGTAAGGCGGAGTTCGGCAAGGTTGAAACCCTTTTACTTTCAAACTCGCTCATGCGTTTCTAGGATGGTTCAAAGATTCATTTCATTATTGGAAGTTTGATTTCCATCCTGCTTTGAACCATGCATTAATGAAACTAGTGATTCTAGTGATTATTTATTTGCATCAAAACCAGAAGATATTTTTCTATATTTTTGCATTTCGTAGGCAGGACAGTCAATGGTTGTTCATGCCATTTAAGATATTAACATATATAATATATATGATAACCGGTCCATGAAATGCAGAGTAGCTAGAAGACTATAGATTTACCTAGAATAAATTATGCCTATTTAGAAAGAGCAATCTCCATGCATAGCCCTAATATGACTGATTGATTAAAGTCGTATATGCCTGCCATAACATGCTATTCAATTGTTTAATAACAAGAAAGGTAGATTTTTACCGAATGTTGTTTTGAAAACACCTGAAAGCCACATTAGTTGAAGCTCGACCTCCATTCATTACCTTTCACGTCACTCCAAGCTATCTTGCTAAGTTTCAGCTTTTAAAACCATACCCTTTTTCAATGTAACGGTAGAATAACTCGTAAAACATATTCTACAGTAACTAGGATTTGTGTTGATTGCTAATTAATGATTAAGATTGAAATTCTTCGTAATAAGAACGTTGACATTTATATCCGTCATCTATCCCTCATCAAACGCTAGGACATTTTGAAAATCTGAGAGCTGAAACGTGACGTCATGAATTGAAACAACAGTGTTCCAGTCATTGGCCTAGATTGCCTCCAGGTACTAATTCGTTGACGTTATCGTTGTTAACAAGATACTTAGTGTTTTGTTGCTGTTAGGATTGCTGCTTGTTAAATAAATAAATTAAACACATCATTTTATCTTGCGAATTTTACCTGTTAGGATGCCAAGTCTTGTCTTGATTACCTTCGAATGGGAGTCACCGAAGACGGTATCTACACCATCACATGCCCAACTAGTGGTATTCAATATAAAGTCTGGTGTGATCTCAGCTCAGAGCCTGGATCTGCATGGACTCTCATCCTCTCGTATGCCCACAAGAACAGACAAGACAATGAATTCTGTACGGCTTCCCTTACCAAAAACAAAGCAAGGCTGAATAATATTCCAAACTGGGAAGAGTATCGTTTAGGTTTTAGTCGGATGAAACATATTTCAGGCCAATCAACACATGTCAGAGTGACGTCAGATTTTTCTGTTCATGGTGTCGATTATCAAGACTACTTGAGAGCCAAGATTTCAAGTATAACATTTTGCGTTTTACTGGGGCTGGAGTCTGTAAGACTGTAGAATACATTGACATCCGAGGCATCAAGGGAAAAGATATCACAGTGCCATTCTGGCAAAATGATGTGTTCTTTTTACACACTGACAGTTCTGTGAGCCCTTGCCAGTATGATGCTATCAGTGGATCAGTATACAGTGAAAACAATTTTGGCGCAACATGTCTTGATTTTAACCCAGCGACTCGAGGAAGCGCGAATGACGACAGCACGATTCAGTACTGGTTTGGTGGTTATTTATAGTCTACTGGATCTCATTTCCCGGAACGTATGCATGAAAAAAAGAAGCAATACAAACTCTTTACTATTTTGTCATCACTATTTAGTAAAATTACACAGGTGATTATTGAAAATCTCGCGCCCTGATTGGTCGAGAAACTCAGATTATCACACGATAATCACCTCAAGCGATTATCCAAAATGGCGGCCAGCCGCTTTGTTGTTGTTACCGAAAAAAAAAGTGTCTTTTATCTTCGTCTTCATCTTTTTTTTGTTTGTTTTGTTTGTTTGTGTTTTTGTTTGAAGAGAATCACCTGTGTATTTATACTAAAACAATTATTCGCCGAAGGTGGAGTGAATATCGGGAATAATGACCTCAACTTCGTTTCGGTTATTATTCCCCGATATTCACTCCACCTTCGGCGAATAATTGCTAAATAAAATAATAAACTCAGCCGGTTTTTTTTTTGGTTTGGCCGTTTTTAACATTCCCTCTGCAGATAATTAAGATTTTTGTTAGGAATGCATTAGTGCTTTTCATTTTTCATTCACACACAAGCACAAAAAGCACAAGTATTTTTTTGCAATTATGAACTTTAGAAGAACAAAATGGCGTCTTTTCCCACCAACAGTGATCGATAGACCCGTTGCAGTTAACGGTCACGTGTCTGTACTGGAGAGCACAATTTTTGTTTATTTTAAATTGGTGATTCTTTTTACCTACTGGTAAAGAAATGAATGAAACGATGTGTAACCAGTGTGTGTGTCACAAAATGCAGTGTTTTTTTAATACTTTTTTTGTTTATTTTATTTTATTTTTAATTACATCCATTTTGAAAAACTAAATTAGAAAAACGAATTTTAATGTAAAACTTAGTCAATAAACTGTCTTTTCTTCTGAGAATTCCCTTTAATTTTTTTCTCATGCTTTCTTCTGGATTCTTTTTTCTGTGTGTCAATGTTTTACTTGGTTTTCTGCCATTTTCTTGACTCTTAACAACATTGCAGTTTGCGATCTAAAACTCAACATCATGATGCGACTCGTGATTGAATTCCACTTCGTTAAAAAAGTCAATTATTGATATATAATTTAAAAGTTATAATCCGAACTGAAAGAAACTTCAACGTATTTCTTTCTTTACAGAATTTCAAATTTTTGTATGTGTTTTCTGTCATGGCTCCCGAAAATGCCTCGTTCTCTCGAATCTGAGTACTCGATAGCTTTCGTCACGCTAGTACATTCTAAATAGTCATAACTGAACAGTACCGCTATTGAATCGAAAGGTTTGCAAGAAGGCTACCCCTGGTGGTGCTGTATAGTCGTGTTTTATTCACAAATATTTGAACTAATTTCCGTGTAAGGTAAATTGAACATTAATTCCTCCATAATTATGAGTTTACAATCTAGAATCATTGTGTCAGGATTATCGTACGCTAAACTTTAAAGCAAAAATAAGCTTAAAATGTTTATGGGATTAAGGAAGATATAAGAAATTATTAAACGGCAAGGTAATTTCACGCGCTATGATTGGTGAATTTGTGGTCCATAACTTACGGTACGGACCGAAAAATGAAATGGTTTACCCTGAGTGTACGCACCTATGAACTTTTGAATGTGATCCAAATCTCCATTAAAAAATATATATTTCTGGATAAAAATCGTCGGGAAACCTTCAATAAATAATTTAAAATAACTGAAAGTCACTGGAATTTATGTAAAACTTATCAAACCAGCGAAAACTCTGTCATACAAGCGACAACTCTTTCGATCAAGGATTTACATGCACTAGTTGAGCGATTTTGTATACGACTAGAAAAAAATAGAAAAACTAACTATGCTAAAACTAAAACTATATCAAACTATAAATTAAAGGGTGGTGGATAGCGGCTAATTCAGTAAATGAAATAAAGATAGGTTTACAAGTAGAATTAACGTAAATTTATTATTTCAGTAAGATTACAACGTCAAGTTTTCACTTATCTGAATCGATCGGGTGAACAAGCCAGTAGTTTCTTTCGTTAACGTTGTAAGCAGTTTTCTAGGCTCATCCACTCTTGAAGTATTTTCATATTTTCATATCTACACTTGGATTTTAATGCATTTGTGGACAGGAGAGTCGGCAGTATCTTTTTTAATTGAGTCGAAAGTGTGCCGTCTTCATGACTTCAGCCATAATTGTGCATATGGCGGCCTGCCTCAAACAGTCAAAACGTTGAAAATTGACGAAAACTATCCATGTTCAGCGAGACGTAATTTTCCAAAGCTTCCCATTCATTTCTGGAGAGAGTTTTTGAGTTTTTAAAAATGCTTTGCTATGCTTTGCATTTACATGATTTGCAAAAAAAGCCTCACTTTTGTTAACTATTATTTCACAAAACTTTAAACTACAGCTAAATTATCTCAAAGTAAACTAAAACCTTTCTTTTTGAGCGACTCAAACACTACATGACTTTTGGCACTTACAGGAAGCCCTTTCAATGCAGTTCTCGTTTGACATGCGCCGTCAACTTTACTTTTTGCAGTTGCTTTTCGCCTCTTTTTAATCTCAATGCCTTGCCATATAATAAATATCTTATTAACCTCGTTTGCTTGGTCTGTACCGTAAGTTATGGATCCTCGTTTTTCCACTTTTTTATGGCCCGCACGCTATGCGGTTGGGCCATAAGGCAGTGGAAAAAACTCGGTCCATAACTTACGGTACGGACCTCGCACTCGGTTAATAAGAGCTATATATGGAACTGTGCAAAATCGATCACTCAAATTATTTGAACTCAATACTTTTGTAGAAGATTTTAAAGTTCAAGAAAAGCCCTTAAAACACTGGACACGAAGTGCTGACGGTTCTCAGTATAGTATTAGTATAAGAAATCGCATGGTTTCGAGTGCACTTTGGAATAGATTGTGCACGAGCGGGTTTTCAAAAAGTTCAAAATTGCACGAGCCCAATAGGGCGAGTGCTATTTGAGCTTTTTGAAAACCCGTGAGAATACTATGCGATTTCTTGTTAAAATTTCGAACCAAAATTAGATAGAAAAAAAGACGTGTTGGAAAAAATGAATGCCCCACGAAGCGCAAATAACTCGTTTGTTTTTGTCAAAAATCGGTTTACAAAACAATATTCTATTTACAAACAGGAAAGAAATATGAATAGTAAAGATTACTTTTGATCTTTAAAAAGTAAAAACTTGTTGTTTTAGAAATCATTTTTTCATCTTCAAGACTTCGAATGTTTGTCATTAGTTTTGAGAAAACAAGTCAAAGCATATTGCGAAGAAATTCTGCAAAACTTACATGAATCATCAAATATCCTCTTTTTTCCGGCAATTCCTAAACACTCAAAGAAAAGTTGAATAAGCTGCTTTCTTTGTACAGAAGTATTATGTACCTTTTACGGATGAAGTAGGCGAAAGCTCTTGTAGTTTCTCGTTTCAACATCTCTCCATTGCCAATACATTTGGAATATTTGCTCTTTTCGGTCTTTTTCCTCTCTTTCCAAAGCAAAAGGTTGTTCTTAAAAGTAAAGTTATATTGAAAGAGTAAACTGCGTGACAAAACATCCTAAATGACCATGTAAATCTTCTAACTTCTAATCTTCTAACCCCGGCCTGCTCTCAGCAGTCTGACCTCTAGCTCAGCTGGACTGAAGAGCATCGGTAGTACAATTCCGAAGGTCGTGGGTTCGAATCTCAGTGATGTCGGAAATTAATTTTTCCGAATTTAATTTCAAGGGCTTTCACCTGGAATAACCTCGTTCCCAAGCACTACAACTTACCTATATTTCTATATGTAAATCTTCTGTTCTAATTCGCGAACTCCTATATTAGCATGTTTTCGAGGCCACGAAACCTAAGAAACCATAAGAGGCCTAGGCGTGATGTATAGACTTAACAGATAGTATGAGCTTAAAAATCAGTAAAAATGCGGTTGTAAACAAATTTTTATGAATTATATAACAAAATGTTCAGGAAAGCCCGGGATTTTCAAATCCACTTCTGTTTTTTTTTTTTTTTTGGACAGGTTCTGTTTTATTTCAAGGATAGACGATGTCGACTTTTTTGGTTTAAATTTAGCTCAGTGATTGAGTTGATTCGTAGATTCAAAGGACCTTTAAGTGGATGAGACCATGAGACGCCGTCGGAGCGACTTTTTTACTTCCATTGAAAGGAACCTTTTTATAATCGAACGAAAACCATATCAAACTTTTTGCATTCTTCGTTTGCACGTTACGTCATCGCGACCTATGTTGGTGCCAAAAGATTTCTCATTAGCGTCGATTGTTAATAGCACCACAATGGATACCCAAACAACATTATGTAAAAGAAATGCCGGGGAGTAGGCTGCTCGGAATTCGTTTTTGATATCAGTTTTCAAGTTTGTTAATTGTTCTTTTGTCCTTAAAAAATGGCTGAAATATCCAAAATTCGGAACAGTTGAATGACATTTTTTCTGCAAATTCCACTAAACCTGATATTGTATATTACGAGGGCAGGATCTTTATCCCACACATTTTAAATAATTTTCCCATTAGGAACTGTCCAGGGGGTGGGCCACATAATTTGAACTCCTTGAAAGGGGTGGATTGTCACTTTGAAATTGAACATCTAAAAAGTAGGGGCATTATAAAATAGAGTATCATCAAGTCATGGGGATTTACATAATATTTTCTCAAACGAACAAGATGTTGCAATAAGTGAGGGCAATTATGAAACAAAGAAAAACAAGGAAGCAGAGTCAATAAAAGCATACGAAGACCATAACTGGAAAGAAATGCAAGAAAGTGATATGCTAAAAAGTTGCACAATTCTCAAAAAAAAAAAAAAAAAAAAAAATAGTATGAAGAAGTTGAATTGACACTGAAGGCTACCGAAGATTTTTTAGCGACGAAGACTGAAGTCATGACGTCGTTACTCATGAAATTGGACTTACTGATATAGAAGATGACAGAGATAAAGACAAAGGTGGCAAAAACAGTTGAAGTTACAAGGAATGGAAGACGTGTGCACCCGGCAAGAAAATTCTTTCGGCGAATTCTGACTGAACAGAATCCAGAAGCTATCAAACAGAGGATCCTTTATTCAGAAGGTGGGTGATATGCAATTTTGCTTCTTAACTGGGGTTGGATTATCAATTATTTTCAACCTCGTTTTATACAGGCCCAACGAAAAAAACCGAGCTCCTTCAAGTCGAATTTTCATCCCCCCTCCCTCCCCCCTTTCACTTTATGGCCAGTCTTCTTTCTCCGGATGCGGGATTCCTGTGTATATGTTCCATCACGCATGTCTCTTAGCGCGATATTCGAAGCCAAACAAACTAGCAATGTAATGTACACAGTGTTCATGGAACAGATGTGAGTGCTTTTGATATGAAAAAAAATCCTTGATTAGCGATGTTTGAGAAGAAGGAGCTTGTGTGCTCTTTATGCTATTCTAAATATGGAACCGGTTTTCCACAAAGAATCCCTCGTAATCTTCACTGCAAGCACACATTTTGCACTGGTAAGTAAACTTATGTTGACACGACGAGTGTTCATAGTTCAATCATTTCCTAACCTTGGCAAGTTCGCTGTTGACAAAACTTTGTTCAGAAACTTTAAAAAAGTTATTTAAGCCACATAATTTTGACTGCCATAGGAAGGAAATTAATTCTCTAAAAGTTAGAACAAAATGAAGAATTGTTTGTTTGAATATTATTATCGTAATGTATTCGGTAGTCATGAGACGCAATTAAAACTGAATAATTTATTCTTCTCGAGGTAGCTTTTCTTACGCGTTGCTAAATCTTATGTAAATATACCTTATTTTGTTTATCCAAACTGATATTTTAATCTACATTTCTCGCTTTTGAAAGCTTGGAACTTAAAGGTTAATCTTGAATTAACTTTATCTTAGTCATAAGCTATTTTTTTCTTTGGCTGTTCTGTAGTAAGTCTTAATTTATGTTGAGCAACGCTTTGATATGAAGTAATGCTGGCAATATTTCTTGATATTTCTTTATAAAGTTTAAAAACTAAAGCTTTTCATAGATTTAGACCATACTTTATTTATTTTCCAAATGAACACCCGAAGTCTTTGTTTTGACAACATAAGCTTAATTCTAGATATCCATCCCTTGGTAAGATAGATTAGTATGGTTTTAAGTATTAATCCCTTATAGCATGTACCTACCTTAAGGCATCCATTCATGAACTTGGTTAATTATCAAGTGTCAGCTCTAAGTTATTAAAGGAATTTTTAAAAATAAAATTCAGAATATACCTTATTCAAGTTCCAAATTACTGCTGTGTTCCTTGGTTACAGACTCATTTACTCTGGGTTTGAGCTTCACATCAAGTTACAAGAATATTCACAAATACCAATGGTACATTATAGAATTGAATTTTAATGGACTTTCACTGGAACACATAAATATTCTAAACAAAACCAAGGATAAACCCTGAGTAATAGATCTAGAGAACTTCAAACTAGAGTTTTCACTATTATTGGGGGCTATACTAGCCTGCTTGCAGCCGAACTATCTGTTAAGTCGAAGTCCGGCTGCACGCAGGCTAGGGCTATATTCTTCTAGAGGCAGGCACAGTCTAACTATTTCACTGTGCTAAATATGTAAACACAAAACAGGATGTGGTGTTTGAACTAGGCCTCATATAAATAACCTTTTATTATAATCACCCTAGATGAGCTCCCTAGTCCTTGGAAAGAACAATAAGTATTAATAATTATAATACAGTTAAAAGAAGAAAAAAACAAGCTTTTCCATTTTCCAAGCCAATTCATTCATCTCATCAATCAATAAGGTTTTCAGCTCTTTGTTAAAAGATAGTTCATAATTTCCCTGTTTTTGTCATGACATAAATTCTAGTGCAATAGGAAAATACTCCAGTTTGAGTTTCCTTTGCTCAGTCTCAGTTGTGGGTTCAGCTATTCAACCAAAGCCTGTGGCATTGTAATCAACTACTGTTCTTGAGTATTACATTCCTTACTATACAATGGACCTTAACGAAAGATAAGAACATATTTGTACACAATCGACGGCGAGCAAAACTGAGCAAAGGCGAACTAGAAATGGGCCGAGTATTGTAATGCTGTTATGTTGATGGCGAAGAGGTATTACCCCTTAACTGTGCAAAGTTTTTGAAACTTATTATTTTGGTCAGAAGTTGTAGGATTTTTTTCCTTGTTTCTTTTTTCTTTCTTCCTTCCTTCCTTCCTTCCTTCCTTTTTTTCTTTCTTTCTTCCTTTCTTCCTTTCTTCCTTTCTTTTTTTTTTTGAGACACCAGTGCTATTTAATGTCAAAAACTTGACAAAATTGAAAATTAATCTTTCAAAATGAGGACAAAAAAGATATTTTTTGTACTATAATAAAAATCATTTTTAAATTCTGATCTCCTTTCACTAATTAAAGTAGTCCCTTGTTTGTCTTTCTGTCCGTCTGTCTGTCTTTCGTCTGTCAGTTGACTGTGTGTTTGTTTGTTGGTTTGTTTCTTATAGTATCAATACTAAAAGTATATGCTTAAAAGGGCAGTTTTCGTATGAGTGGAAACATAATGGTTCTGACTTACCACACGTACACAGTATGACATCCCGTAACATTGAAGTGGCTTCCCATTGTCTTCCAGTCATTCATCCAATTACAGCGTGTAGCTATAGTTACGGTAAAACACAGAACGGCTACTCATAAACCCCTGTAGTATGCTGAAATACAGCTCAATTTGTAGTACATAATATAGGTCTCCAATAGTCCCATTCACAGTTCCCTGGCCATCTTGAAAGGTAACCATCGCTTTGCGAAGCGAGACGAAGGGCGAGCTTGCAATGACAGAGACCTTTTTTAACACCTTGAACAATTGTTAACATGTCTCTCAACACATCTATCATAACATGTCTCTATCGTTGAAAGCTCACCGTTCGTATCGCTTCGATGCGAAGGAATGGCTACCTTTCAAGATGTCGCAGGGAACTGTGAAATGGACTATTGGAAACCTATTGTTAAGCACTCAAAATTGAGCTGTTTTGAGGTCACATGCAAGGGGTCTTTTTGCCGTATCATTTCCTACTCATACAATAACCGTTAAAGGCTCTAAGTGGTTCACAGTCGTTTACAATACATATTCTGTGTTTGTTTTCTGTATTGTCTGTCTTTCCAGAATGTGTTACAAAAATAAGAGATTTACAAGGCGATGTTATAGAATGTCCAACGTGCAAGCTACGAACTCTACTGACAAATGAGGGCATAGAAGGTCTTACTAAAAACCTCAACATTCTCTCGGCTGTCTTCGAAGACGAAAAAGAACAAGAACAAACGTGTAATTTTTGTGCTACCAAGGTCTACCCACCAAAGTCAGCCAGATTCTTTTGTACTGAATGCTCTGTTTATTCCTGTGGTAGCTGTTCTGACGAGATACATTCTCAGATGGACTTTAGATCACATAGCATCTGTCTCGCCAGCGCACAATATCGCAATACACAAGAGAGCCCTTCAAAAGATAAGAGATCATCTTCTTCAAGTATGAGTGGGGGGCCAACATCGAACCAGCAGATTCAAAAGCGGCCGTCAAGTTCTCTATTGGACTACGGGCTTCTTCCAGGTTTGTTGAAAGTTAGTCTCAAAATTAAAAAATCTGTAAGGCAGAATACTTTAAATAAATTAGCTTTAAAAAAAACGACAGTATGTAATATCAATATATGATACTGAGGCCGGGTTGAACCCGGATCGCACAGATGAGAGGCGATGCATTACCAGCACGCCCCATCCGTGCTTTCAATGTACAACATTTTAGTTTCCACGAAATTTTCCATGATGTTCTTTCGTATATTCAGTGACGTCATCTCTTCGATTCTCTGTAAGTGACACATAAAAAAAACCCGGATGTCTATTTGTTTTTTACAATAACAAAAACGATAAAAACATCTCATTCTTAGCGATCAAAAGAACCAACGGAAAGAGCGCGCAATCGTTTACGTCAGCTTTATCTAATAATAACCAATCAGCGCGCAAGAAATTTTTGAAATAAAATTGTAATTAAGTTGCCCTTAAATGAGGCTAAACCTGTACAAATGAGCCTCTTGCGATACAACACGGCGGTGATTACCGAAATTAAAAATGGACTAGCAATTTAAATTAAGATGTAGTCAATCAGTTGCTATTCCATGCGATACCTTTTACCACCACCACAAAACCCAAAATCCAGTTTTCCATGTCAAAAAACATTAGGGGAAAACGTTGGAAGCGTGAAATGTTTTCGAAGTACTGCCGAAACATATTTTTTGATTCTTTGAAGCAAAATTTGTCGCGAGTGACACTATAGAAAAAGGTTTGCGCATGCGTGAATGTTAACACGTTTTCTAAGCGAAGCTGGAAGAGTTTGAGTTGGAAAATAATTGTTTGTTTTCTTCAAGTTCCCGAATATACTTTTGTGAGACCAAACTTTTGTATATATATAATATACATATATATGCAAAAGAAACAGAGCGTGGACACTATGTTTTGGTATTTTTTGAAGTCCAATTTATGAGGCATGTTTGAAAGTCAAATTTAGTTATTCTTACAACAGAGTGCACGCACTAAAACCGTGAACGTTAAATAGTACTAATTAGTACTATTTCATACAGAATCCTTTGCTTTCTATTGTTTAATTATCACTATTTCGTACTAATTTTTTTTTGTTTCACGGATTTAGTGTGAGCACTCTAGCATGAAGACGTTTTGACTAATTTGCATAAGGATACAGAGCATACGCAAACGTTTTTCACTCTTGTCGTCGCGAGTAGCAATGTTTTTTTGCACGCTTGGCTCAGTGAAACGTTGAAGAAACATTTCCAGAAAAATGCTTCTGGAAATGTGTTTCGTGGCTTAGTCAGGACTTTGATATTCATGTAACGAAAAGAAATGTTTTATTATTCTTTATTCAGATTGTTTAAAACCTAGTCTTGTCGCAGGTGAGGGCGAACACATCTATCGACGTCACGACGAACGACACCTCATCTCAGTTTACAGATACGTAAACATCCACCACGTCATATATTATCCTAGCCAACCATACACAACACCCTCGCATTAATACTTATTACACACATTACGACACCTCATCTCAGTTTACAGATACGTAAACATCCACCACGTCATATATTATCCTAGCCATCCATACACAACACCCTCGCATTAAATACTTATTACACACATTACGACACCTCATCTCAGTGTACAGAAACCGCACATGTTTTTCTAAACCTTTTCAAAATATCTTATATCTTTGAGTTAGTGGCAAAGATCTGTCTGTGCATTTTTTCATTAGACAGCAATCCAATCTCGTGGCATGTCAAAATTTCTTTGTATAATTCTTTCTTATATTAACACTCTACATGGGTTTGAATCAGTCGTTATCACATTTCTTTGCAGTTAGTTTTCTTGTTTTCGGCAACCGACCGCTATGCAAGTGTCTTCCTTAACTGATAACTCAATAATTGCACGTTCTTTCATTTTTGTTTCGTATTATTACTCTTTCCTTAGTGCAATTTGCCCTTTCACTGATATAGATGACACAATGAGGAGGAACAATGGGGGCCAATGCCTCTTTCTTGAGGAACTACCGACGTCAAATAGGGTTACTTTTTAACCTCTTTTCCCGTGTGAGGATAGTAGTAAAGCCCTTTAGCACTCAATGGTTCTTTTCATGGCTGTAATTCAGATCATTTCTTTACTTCCTCTTCACGCATATTCATTGCGTTTGTTTTCCAGTTTCTTATTTTCATCGTGCACGAGTGTAGTTTTGCAGCACGGGAACCACGAACAACAACAACAATTTTATATCCATAATACTCATTATCCATAGATCATAACGATAACAAAACGACTAACATTTAACACTAACAAGTCGTCCCCAAAAGGTTATTCCAAATACACCTCTTCAAATTTATTTGACGAGCAATTTTTTTTTTCAGAATGCCCCGAACACAAGGAAAAACTGAAGTTCTACTGCCGTAGCTGTAATGCATTGTGCTGTGGATTCTGTCAGATGTACGGTTCGCACGTGGGGCACAGTTGCTTTGAAGTACACGAAGCAGAAGAACGTGAAAGAAGGGTATTACAACAGCTTCAAGCAGCTGTAGACGAGCATGGAGACAAATACATCAAAGCTCGCGGTGAAGTTCAAAGAACGATTGAAGATGTGAAGCAGGGAACTATCGTTGCTAAGGATGTTGCTAGGCGGTACTATAGAGAACTCAGAGCTGCGATTGACCAAGGAGAGAAATTGCTGATGCAGGAAATATCCAAAGAAGTGAAGCGAAGCTGAGTGGCTTTGAATGAGCAAGTCAGGTAAGGAAAAACATGCAAAAAGGTGAAGTGTTATGTGAATATTTGTGGTTCACAGCAAATGTCATTAAAAATGAATAATAATATTTATATTTATAACAAACAATAAGTAATAATTTTAATTATAATATTATATAATAAAAATATATATATGTACAGCCTTTTGCAAAATTTATGGCCGCTTCTCATATATATACAAGTATATCAAAAATATATCAGAAATTATGGGATATCCTCTATGACATTTTTTCCGAGTTGTCTATCACTAGGACTTTCTAAAATAAATATCAAGAAAGATATCCTAACGTGCCTGATATACTTTTGATATATTTGTAGGTATATTTGAAACGGCCATAATTTTTGCAAATGGCTGTATATATATATATATTAAATACATATGTGTATATGTAAATACCGAATCCCTTAAACTATGACATGTTTGATATATATATACATATATACATTTATACAAAAATCTACAAGATGCATAATACAAAATAACCATTTTTAACAATTAAAACCAACTGATTTATAATCTAGGGCTATCGCTAGGGCTTTCTGAAAAAGTTATCAGGGAGGATATCCCATAATTTCTGATATACTTTTGATATACTCGTGTATATATATATATATGTGCACAAATGAGTCAAAGTTTATGACAACCGCGGTTTTATATAATATATATGTATATAAAGATGGTATTTTAACAGTGGCATTTCCATAGAGTGGCTCCACTGAATCCAACTGGAATTTAGAAGATATCCATTTTGCAGAATAAGGAAAACTAGAGAACCCGAAAAAAAAAAACCTCGAAGCACAAAAGAGTACGAGTCCTAGCCAGACGGGACTCAAACCCGGGTCGCACGCTACCCGGGCTCCCTAAAATCTCAGTAATACACAAAGTCTGTGGTTTTAGAGAGATTTGAGTGAATCAGATCATTTTATCTTGTATTCCCTACAGCCAGATGATCGAAATTGCAAGCCGTGCTAAAACAGCAAGTAGAAACTGCAACAAAGCGCTTGATCTTGATTACTACGAAATGCTGACACGAAAAAGCGAGGTGGAACATGACATACGAAAAGTCCTCCAAATGGTCTGTGAAACGTCACCTGCGGCTCAGGCAAACCTCAAATGCCAGTTCCCTAATCACGAGACACTGGTCAACAGTTTAAGAACTTGTGCTAAACTAGTAGTGCGTAAGTGGCTTTCTACCCTTCTCAGTTGAGCTTGGCGCGACATAAGTAACGAAGCTTTGTCGTTGAAATTTGCATGTTGTCACGGCAACATCACTGTAAACTGTTTTCTTGAAGAAAGGCTTTTGTACAAGGCTAAAATGTTTTTATTCATAAAGTTTAACTTGTTCGGAAGTGAAGACGACCGATGAAAGTAGAATCAAAGTGTTAGCCCAAGCAAATATTTTATTCGAAAATTAGGTTTTAGCCTTCATTTGCTTATTTTTCATATATTTTCTATAAAAAAGCCTGGCAACATTTTAGCACAAAAATGCAACAAAACATCTTATTATTGCTCATTATTGAAAAAAAAAATCCTCTTAATATGTATGGGCCTTATTCACGCGGCAGCCATGTTATATTAGAATCCACCACGCGTAGCCTCAAAATCAAGCGCTTGAGTATTAATTTATGCTGGGGAAACAAAGGTTTTTATTCTCATGAGAAAAAACATGGCCGCCGTGTGCTAAAGGTCCATTCGCATACTTCTTTGCACGGCCTCATTTGCTGGCAAACGAGCTGGTATATACTTATTTCAATAAAGTTAGTCACCAAAACCTAGAAAGCTGTGATCGCTGAGAATCATGGTGAAATGTTTTATACCCAACAAATAAAGCTTTTGACACAAACTGCAGCAGTTGACGATAATCAGAGGAGATTAACTTGTAACTGGTAGAAGATCTCAAGTCCATCAATAGTTATCAAGGCGGTTGAAACATGTAAAATGTATCCACCCATAATCCTTGCCGGTCTCAGCTTTGTAGCTTTTAAGGTGACTACTTTATTGAAATAAGTGAATACTTTATTTGGTAAAACCAGGCATACACTTAACATATATATCATTACCGAGTGACAAAAACACATTTCATAGATTTATTTATTGTTTTTAAAGCTCCATGTCCACCAGAAAAGCTTTCCTGTTCCATTACCGAAGACAAGAATGTCCGTGTTGTGTGGAACCCACCGGATTCGAATTTCTTTTTGTATCCCGTGGTGGGATATGTACTTCAGTGCAGTACAGGTAACACTGTTTCTTTTCCCTCTTGCATGCCTACCTACTTGCTTTCCATATAGTGTTTGCATTCCCCCTTAAAAGAACACTTGGGGAAAAGAAATTGCATTAGGGCTCTCCTTTTGACATATAATCATCTCATTGCTAGTACATGTATTTACTGTATACGAATAAGTTTGTGTACACCAGTCCTATTTCAATAAACGTTTTCATCGCCATAGGCGATTGGAAATAGGGGATAGGCGAAAAGTGATAGGAGATAGGTCATAGTTCCAAGATTCAAGAATAGCTGGAATGTGTTCTTTGTATTCAACGAAGCATCTCCATCGCCTATCGCCTTTGGCGATGGTAACGTTTATTAAAATAGTTGTATATTTGTCTTTTGTACAGGACCCAACAATTCGTTCGTAAAAATCTACAAAGGCTGTGATCACAATGTAATAGTCGACAGACTAAAGCTACTTCCTCCTGGAGAACATGTCCAGTTTCGCTCATGCGCAATCAATACTGTGGGGCAAGGACCTTGGAGCTTCGCTTATGGAATAAAGATACCAGTCTAGAACACATACATATCGTCAAAACGTTCTTGAAGTACAGTATTTATACTGAGAAGTATTTATGCTCTATGCAAGAAAGAATACATCGGTCCATTTTGGTTGTGAAGTCATCATGAAGTCATAGTTATTTAATTAAAAGCAAGATTAGCACAAACCTGTGCTCTACACTAACGTTTGTCAGATACTTCTTCAGGTGCAATGGGCTAAAAAGTCGACAAATGAAAACCTGAATAACTTTCAAAAGCTAGAAGAATTTGAACGAGGAACACCCAGGAACTGCATGTTTTGGCCAATTTTTAAATGCTTCTTATTCTTGTTAGCCCCTAATCGTTTTAAAATAAGTTTTCTTCACCATTGTACTAATTTAACATGCTTTTTCCAGCTAGAGTAATTAATTTTCTGTTTTACTAAATTTAAAAATATCTGTTAGAAGCTAAAACAAAAATAGGGTTTGATCAGATGAAATTGTTATATTACATCATTGTGACGATTGAGATGTATCACGACTTGTTTATCAACAACAACAAGTAACAGGTGAACAAGTAACAGTTTAAACTCCAGAAATCATCAATTCATCTTTTTTTCAGTGTTGAAGTGCCTATCACCCTTCTGACAAAACTCTCAGTATTGATTCTACATTGGGTAAGATGTGGAATAACCTGAAAATATTTCATAGTTTGAGTGCGGCTTCTTGAAGTTATAAAGGTTTTTCAATGCCATATGCTAATGCTGTGACGTATGAGGAGGCATTTATGGTTATTTGTTGTTCCTAAAAAACTAACTTGCAATAATTTCTATAAGAGCAATGGGAAGAAACAATGACGTTCAAATTTAATTTATGTGTGCCAGTAATGTTTTGTATATTAAATGTTACTCCTCATACGTCACAGCATTAGCATATGACATGGAAAAACCTTCATAACTTCAAGAAGCCGCACTCAAACTATGTAATTTTTTCAGGCTTTTCTACCCCATGTAGAATCAATACTGTGGATATTGTCAGAAGGGTGATAGGCACTTTAAAATGTTGTTTGTCAATTTGATTTGAAATTTGTTCTGGTTTCCTTTGTTAATGTAATCGCAACGTAATAGTACACAACCAGAGACATTCATATATTTAAAGCAAGGAGTAAAGTGTATATATAGGCATATATTTTATATCATTTTTTAAATTATCCAAGTTAGTTATCATGGTCATGTTGAAGATAGTTAGGAAAGTATAATTAGAAAAAATAAATACATATAACAATGATTGCTTTGCTGTTTTTGTTACTTTAGTTTTGGTTGCTGTTTTTATTGTAACGAATTTTGTTTGTTTTTGTGTGTGTTAATTTAATCGAAGACTCACTTCTGGGTAAATATTCCCCGATAATCACTTCGCCTTCGGTTAATAATTATTAAATATTTCAAACCTCCTTCACGCTAGTGATTTTCTTTGTTTTGTCCTCATGAATCATTAATGATTTTGAGAAAAAAATATAGATTGAACCAAGAAGCAAGAAAAATTTTAAAAGGTAAAAGCTACTCAAAAAAACACATTTCTAATGCGACCAGTTTTCACGTCAAACTCAGCGCATAATCTCTGTGAAAATGCTATATACGATTCATTGTGTTATTCTGATTACCTCTGTTTGCGCATCATAGTAGTGGAAGTACAGAGCATCCTACCACATCTGGTGGACCCGCATCTCCTGGCTTCACACCCATCTCGTGGCCCCATGGCCATAACGCTTTAAAGAGGCCTGCTATCAGGGTAACGAAACTTGGTAGCATTGGTGAGACTTGTGTTGTCAATCATCAGACCACGTGACATGGCGTAGCGTCACATATCACGTGACTTTCGAGCCAAACAATTTCGCCGTTTTTTGCGAATAATCATAATGAATGCTATGGTAAAGATACTTGGTACGAAGGGTGAGACTTGTGACCACGTGATATGACGTGACGTCACATACCACGTGACTTACAAACAAAATATATCGCCGATTTTGCCAATAGTCATTACAATAAGTGCTATGGTACGATCAGCAGGAGATTTTATATAATTCTTATATATTACCTACCATCGATATATTTGATACAAAAATCGTTTAAAATATTTCCAAGACGCATTACTCTAATCTTAGAAAAATATTTTACCGTTCAACTATTCACTTATTTTAGATTCGACCACTAAAAAATTATTTTTAGGCTACAGGAATTATAAGGGTTTGCATACTGACTAGTGGCTAGATGTTAGATCAACTTCATTTCTTGCTGTATAATTTGGCTACAGGAATTATAAGGGTTTGCATACTGACTAGTGGCTAGATGTTAGATCAACTTCATTTCTTGCTGTAGAAATTTGTATCTTTTTTTGCTGAAGAAGATCAGGGATAGAAGCATTTTTATATATAATGAAGAAATAGAAAACGCGCGCGTGTGCTGTGTGCTGTCATAAAGCACGCGGGGGTTGGCGGAACACGATAGAAGTGTTAGGAGAAGCACGACGCGTAGCAGAGTGCTTCTGGACACTTCTCGAGTGTTCTGCCAATCTCCAAGTGCTTTGTGACTGCACACAGCAAGTTTTTTATTTCTTTTATAAAATACAAATTACAGTAATACAGGATGACGCTGCTCAAACTCAACACACCAACCCAGTACCTTTCTGCAGACCCTTTTCGAGTTTCAAATTACCGCTGTGTTTCTTGATTACAGGCTCATTTAATCAGATCCATATTAATGCGCCTCCGCCGCATTTGCAACCGGTAAACAAAGAATCTTATTGTCGAGAGAATGACACATGGTCTGAAATGGAAATAGACCAGGCTCGATATCTTTAAATTCAGACTTTATTGCGTGGCTTTAGTCGTATGGTACTTTATATACGATACAGTCTATGCCAAAACGTGCATCGCCAAGATACATCTAATAATATGCAGCGTTCTTACCTTTCAGCAATAATTAGAAAAGTTTTGTAGAAATGCTAGTGAATTCACTACTCAACAAGGCTTTGCACCATCACGTGTCCATCCTATAATACTACTTGGGCTGCCTGTGGTTAGAGATGGCAGAACAATAGAATCCCTTTGCTCTTGGGAATTGAATTCTTTCTCATGTAAAACGATTGAATTCTTCCTGCCATCTAACATGGCTGCCGTCACGTGATGGTGCAAAAACTCTACAGGCTATGGCATGTTTTCAAACTTTGGTATAACTACAACTTCATTTGTTTTCGCATCTGATAGCGGCAATTTCAACAGCTGCCTGAATTGTCTCAAATAGGCTGCTGTAAGCTAACAGGCTAATCTTACAACAGCTGTCATGGACTATGGGCCATTCATGTGGGCGAATCAACGTCTTCGGTGTCTTTCTTGCAGAAACCAATGGTTGCTTTGGCATTCTGAATTCCACTGGACACAACACAGCCAGCACCACTCGTATCTACACCGGGTACAAGACATATGGTTGCACCCACCTAAGCAATAACAAAATACGTCTCAGTTTAAAACGTTTGCACGTTAAATTTATTAGTTGCAAGTCGTACACGACAAGTGCAACGTCTGAACCAATAGTCTCCTTCACAGCTCGCGGCGCCATCTTGAAAGGTAACCGTGCCTTTGCATCTGAGCGACAAGAACGGAGAGCTTGCAATGATAGAGACCTTAACAATTATTCACACATCTCTAACATTGCCAGCTAAACTAATTACAAACGAGAGGAAGGGGGAAAAAAGAAGAAAGAAAAAAGGAGAAAAGAAGTAAAGAAAAAATGAATGAAAAAAGCTTAGTCTTGTGGTAGAGACAGCAGTGAAAGGAAGATGAAGAATGAACGGATTAGAAAAATAAGCTTACCACTTTTTTCGGTGGGCACTTTGCAGTTGGGGCATTCTTTACTAATCTGGCTGATCAGAGTTTTCGCCTCTTGGTTTTGTTGCTCCCAGCATGCTCTTCGCGCACTATCTGCAGATACTTGGTAACGCTGTATAAGGTTAAAGGAACAATCACGTTACATAACATTGTCAAACTTTCCAATTGTTTTACAATTGTAATTTATTCAAATTTCCAGTAATATGATGTAATTTTCCACTTGTAATAATTTCTTATGTTTTTGAATTGTTTCGGTAGTGTGAGGGCCACGTGTTGGATAACTCTCTGGGTTAATTGCGTCACTCTCCTTAAATAAAGTTTATTGTATTGTATTGTATTGCGAAATAGACACTTTTAGAGTTCCCAATTACCGCTGTCTTTCTTGATTACAGACTTTGCTCCTTTGCTCAGACTAAGCCTCGAATCAGTGTCTAATTACTCGCAAATACCAACGGTCAAGTAAAGAAGGCACAAGTTCAACAATACGAACACTTTGAAACTTGACGGACCTTGACAGGAAAACGTGAATATTCTTCACAAAATCGAGGCTTAGCCTGAGCAAATGAGTCTGTAATCAAGAAACACAGCGGTAATTTGGAACTCGAAAAGGGTTTATTGGGAGCATTTGAATATTATGTATTCTAAGGTTGAGTAAAAAAACTGGGCCGAGTTGGCCTTGCAGTGCATTTTGGGACTCTTTTATGGGACAAGATACTCGCCGTCTCGGAATCGCTAAAATACAAATTATAAAGTCTATTTTTCTGTCTCTATTTTTCTGTTGTTGGTAAAAGGGTGCCACAGCTGGGTGATCAAAGTTTACTTCTTATTCGACGCTAATAAAGCCAGTTTCGCCTCGAGAAACATTCAAGTTGTCGTCTCGGGGCCACAAGACGAACCGTTTCTTTCCCTCGGTCCCAGGAAATAATTGAGTTCTGAGTTGTGTGCATATAACATTGAACTTAGTGGCAGTGAGTGTGAGTGAAAAGTGTCTCCAATTAGTGCGAAAGCGCTAAAACTAATAAATTCGTGTTACGGACATTTCACTTAAGGTGGCTGCCTACTTTTGAACGTACGAATTCGTCGTGTTCTTTCATTCGTTTGTTCGTTCGTGTTCGAGTTCGTGAGCCCACGATGGGCGCGCGCTCAAAAACCGCTGAAAAATCTACAATATTTTATTGAAAAGGTAAATTATACACCGTGAAAAAGATGAAAAAACTTACTGACGTTTCGGACGCTAGTCCTTCGTCGGAGTAAAAGCTCTTTTACTCCGACGAAGGACTAGCGTCCGAAACGTCAGTAAGTTTTTTCATCTTTTCACGGTGTATAATTTACCTTTTCATCATTACTGTTTCATTAGAAACACCGACGCAGCTCACACTAGTTTTTAGCAAGTTATATCCTCTTAATATTTTATTGAAGAACCATACACGTTTTGAGCTTCAACAGGGCAAAACCCTCAAATTTTGCAAGGTACTCTGTATTTTTTAATGGCTCATTCGAAAAAGCTTTCAAAAATCTATGTTATATCAACATTTTAGAAAAAGTTTGAATCAGCAACACATGAAAAAATAGATTTTTGTAGGGATTTTTGTTCGACTTTACGAAATTTTTAAGAGCACCAAAACTACAAAATATGAGAAGTCAATTTATCTCTTTGTCTTTTTGCTGAAAATATCCATGTATCATTGTAGAATGATTGACTAGCCTTCATTCGTGCAATCATAGAGTCTGCAAATAACTATTATCTTATGAATCTAATTTTTTTTCTAATCACTTCCGGTGGCGCAATTTTTACTCCAAAAGCTCGTGCGCAGGCTTCATTAAATACTGGTTATCTCGAAAACGAACTCGGGACACCCTATTTTTCTTTCCAGATTTGTAATCAGTATTAAATTTCAATTCGGAAAATCAAAGTTTAAAAAAAAGCTTAAATCAATTTTTAAAAGTAGCGGCAATTTCAACAGCCATTTAACATGGCTGCCAGCACGTGGTGTTGCAAACCTCGATAGGTCACTTGAAGTACAACTAGCAGACACCCTTTTAGTGCTTTCTTTCGTTTAGTTAATAGCAACCAATTGTCTTATTATCCTATTACTCTCATGAGAAAAAATAACAGTAATGATAAAAAGGTAAATTATAGACCGTGAAAAGATGAAAAAACTTACTGACGTTTCGGAGGCTAGTCCTTCGTCGGAGTTTTTTTACTCCGACGAAGGACTAGCGTCCGAAACGTCAGTACGTTTTTTCATCTTTTTACGGTGTATAATTTACCTTTTTATCATTACTGCTTCATTAGAAACATCCCCGCAGCTCACACTAGTTTTTGGCTATTTGTATCTTCTGAGAAAATATAAATTTGGATCTAGAAAGAAAAGCATTTTGGTAGTGGTAGTAAAATGAAGCCATAATACAAACGGCCTATTGTCCTTACACTTTGACGGGAAGCCTCAGCAGTTGGCGCTTGTTGTTTGTTACATTTGTGACCCTTTTGGTAAGGCTCTTTACACTCACGACAAAACTCCCCCTGAAATAAAAACGATCATGCTATTAATAAGAGCAATGAACTACTTTGACTATACGGCGGCTATCTTGCCAAGGGGGGATAAAATAAAGACGACGGAAAATATTGAAGTTTCGTGACTTTCTCTTTTATTGATGGTTATAGAAGATCGATCTCCCGTCTTAATTCGACTTTTGCTGAAATTTTGTTGTATTAGCATTTTCGTTTTCCAGCTTCATTGTAAATATTTTGTGCGCGGCGATGGCGTCAGAATCATGTTCCGCTCAATTATACACCGGTACCCGGTTAGCTCAGTTGGTAAGAGCGTCGGTCTGTTGTGCGGGAGGTCGTGGTTCAAGCCTCGGCCGGCCCAACACTCAGGGTCTTAAAATGACTGAGGAGAAGGTGCTGCCTTTGTAATTACGTCAGCAAATGGTTAGACCTTCACGTTTCCCTTCGAGTTTCCTGCGCCATATTGAAAGGTTACCGTGCCTGTATATATATTGAAGTGAGAACGGCGTTGACCTTGGAATGATAGAGACCTTTTTAACACCTTGAACAATTATTTTACATGTCTCTTTATCTTCAGGTTCACCATTATCCTTTTTTTGAGTCACAGGCTCGGTTAGCTTTTAAGATAGAACAGGGCAGGAACTGTGAAGGGGTTGTTACCCTTTCTATATTCCTAGTAGGCCACTATTGCCTCATTGCACTAGATGATATATCGGCAGCCGACAAAAAGGTAAAGATAATACTTGTTGTAGATACCTACCATACAGCCTCCTTCACAACGTATTGTTCTCGTGCCCCGTGCTGGGAACAGGCCCATTCCACATCCACGACCGGGGCAGAGAATACCTCCCATCTGAAGTACACATTCTTCGGTTCCAAACTTTTGATATCTTTCATACTAAAATAATACATCATTAATCAAATATATGACTAGTATGTAATACACGGAATTGATTGGGAAACATGCGTCTTTCCCTCTCAATCAAATAGACCACTCAATGAGGAGGAACAACCAATCAAATAACTGATTCTTTTAAAGCAAAGTACTTATGCTGCTCTAGCTAATTTGATACCCTTGATGTCTAGACCTATACTACCCATGGCTAGACCTACACCACCCTTGTCTAGACCTACACAACCATTGTCTTGACCTACACCACCCTTGACTGGACCCAGCCTCAAATATGGTAATCACTACTGGACTCAGGGATCTACGCGACGTAAGCATGATTAAGTGGGATATCGCACGGCAAATAATACAAAAAATAATTATCAACAGAGCTAGGCAATACCGGCCTACCTGTTTTTGTCCCAGAACTCTGAAATGATGAGCCTCTTCGATTAGAGCATTAGAGCAACTTTCTATGATCAAAAATGACAGTAAGTGAAAAGAAAACTATTTCAAAGCCTTAATGATGAAACTGAAGGTGATGATTATGACTACTGATCGGATCATGACAATGGCGAAGGTTAAAAAGATGATGATGAAATGCAGCTTGTTATTCCATGGACTAACAGAGAGGCACAATAACTGAACGGTTTAATGTAGAAATATTGAAAAATTCATCCGGTACCGTAAAAAGGCAGCGTTAAAATAGAACAGTTCACGGATCCCGTTACTCAACCTCAGCCTCGTCAGCGTGTAATATATTCTTTAGAAATTGCCTACAACCTGTGAAATTTTTAAGTGTTTCAATTGTTCGTTGATGTGTAAATTCCTTTCATTACTGAAGACGGAATTCAAATTCTAAAGAATAATTACACGCTGACGAGGCTAAGGTTGAGTAACGGGATTCGTGAAATGGCCTATTAAATTTCACTAACTTTCGAAACTAATTTTATTTGTAAAACTTCGTAAAAATACTGTTAAAAATACTATTTTTTTGCCTTCGATGGTGAATTAGCTCTTTCCTTATTCTTTATAATTTCAATATCATATTTATAGCTTATTTTGATTTCTTACATCTTAATTATTATCGTTATTTGGCGAGTGTTTCCTCATTACCCGCCAGTAACCCAATCCACTTTATAACCGATGCAAATTAAGTCCGCGTCAGTCCAACAATGAAGCTATTGTTTTCCGACCAGATCAAACACGAAGTGCCGACGACGTCGAACGAGTACACGATAAATACTAAACTACACATTCAAGGTTGAAGTCCCCGATCGAACTAACTTATTCCTATCAGCAGTGTTATCCATATGTTAAGATTTTGAGTCGTTCTATATCACGGAACAAGATAAATAAGCTCGAGATTCCAAGCCGATCGAACAATTTACGGCTGGATCAAATCAAGCAAGATGGCTACGTCTATGAAACAAGATCGACGTGTGAATGAACTTGGAAGAGTAATGTAAGAAAAAAATACTATTTATATTATTATAAATATCGAAAAAAGTTATTCTAAAAATTATAAACCATAAAGGTTTATTATGAGTCTTATTAAGTGTCATAACATGTCGACATAAAGAAGTCAACAAGGAAAATAATAATTTATCGAAGACTGAGAGAAAGAGCACGAAACGTGTTTGTTATTTTTGAACTTTATATTCACAAGTTCTGATACTTCCATCTCTTTGATATCAAATACAATAAAAAGAAAGAGCTCAAGCGATAATATATCTATGTATTTTGAAGCGGATGGGATATATTCTTTGAACGATCTGACTTTATAGCTATTATAAATTCAGACAGTTCTCAAGTTGACTTGGATCAAATCGAATTCGAACACGTAATGGACCAGAAAACTCTCCTTACAAATTTAACACATACAAAATGAATAATTTCACTTCGTGTTTCATAAATACTTAATTTTCTTAATACGAAAAGATTTCTGTGTTCGAGAAATGGAGAAAGAGAGGTTTAGAGAACGAAACTAAAAAGATAGAAGATTCGGTTTCGCTCAAATTGTAACACAACATCAGTTACTTGTTCAAAATTCTCCTACAATATTAGCAACCAGAGAATGATTTAAAAATATTTCTATTGAAAGCTAGCAAACTGGAGCAATATTTTTCTTAAAATTTCATATCTCTCCTGTAAATATAAGGATATATTCGAGTTCAATTTTCTCTCAGTGTCAATGATTTATACAACACATTCGAACCTAGCCTCCTTTGCAGCCGTTCTTAGGGTCGTCACGCAACGTTTCCCTCCTTGCGTGACGACCCTAAGAACGGCTTCAAATGAAGCTTATTCGAACCGTGAACACTTGGGTTTTTGTCGCTATGCATATGCTCCAAGGGACCGCTCGTTTAGTACGTCGTTGAAGGTGTGGGATAATTTGTGGGAGATTACAATTATACTCCAATTATTTTTAAGTTTTCACCTACGTCATTACGAATTTCAAAAGCGCAAATGCGCATTCTAATGAAACAAAAGATCCATAATCTTGTAAAGCAGTCAAAAGTACATATTCTGGCCAAATTTCGAGGCCGTAAAACATTTCGTTGCGGAATTATAGACGAGTAAACATGACACAATGTTTGGTTCAAATGTATGGAGCGGCCATCTTGGTGTTCCAAGTTGGTACACCATCATGGCGGACGAAATGCAAAGGCTTAAGATGATAAAATTTGTAATTTTTTGGCTCTATTTTTTAAAATTATGCTTTAAATATACATTTAAAACGTGTCTAAGGGAAAATCTTTCAATTAAAGTTAATTATTTTAATATTTTCATCTCTATTTAGATAAACGTGACGGTATTGCGTGACACAAACTCAGCCTTAATAACTCGGAAACCATACATCAAAATGACTCGAGTTTTTTTCTTGTGACTTATAACACTGATTTCTAAAACATACTTGAGAAATGCCTTTATACCATCAATAGTTGAGATTTTGATGTTTTGACGACGTCATGTGAAAACCTGCAATAAACGCACTCCTTCTTTATTTTAGAGGATTTGAAACAGTACATTGTTCAGAAAATAATAACCCACGGGGGTGGGGCAGAGGGCATAAAGATGTTCATGGTTTAATTAGTTGATAAACATATGAAAAATCATTAACACGAAATATTTTCAAACACTTCACGTAAGACTATCCCCTCCCCTCCCCTCTAAAAATATATTGAATTGAAACGATTGTTTCATGGCCATTCAAACGATATTCCTACTTTTTAATTGCTCTAAATATTTTTTTGAGAGCCTTTTCGTTTATCCACAGGGTTCCCAGTGATATGGTACAGGTAGAGATGCACAGGGTTCCCAGTGATATGGTACAGGTAGAGATGCAAGCACCTCGTAATTCACAGGTAAGCATGAAGTGTATAAAAAGATGGGTAGGGTGCGAAGTGTTGTGTTTGACCAGTGAACCGATGTATGGAATGGTGAATGAATGCTTTTTGTTTGACCAATGAACCGATGTATAGAAAATGGTGAATGAATGCTTTGTGTTTGACCAGTGAACCGATGTATGGAGAATGGTGAATGAATGCTTTGTGTTTGACCAGTGAACCGATGTATGGAAAATGGTGAATAACATAAAAGACCGCCTTATTATCCATTGTTTTCAATGCGTACGGCTTATGTGAAGTTCGACGTTGAACCTTAGTTTAACCTCTGTGTTTATATTCATTTCTGCAACTGTAGTTGTTGTTGGGTGTGGATGAACGAAACGTTGGACAAAGAAATAAACAAGTTCGCACTGCGGGCGTGACAAACTCGTCAAGATGGACAGATGTTGAGACTCGTCATCTCCTAGAAGTCTGGGGAAGGCGTTATTCCTCACTCCGATTCAAGAAGCGTAACTTTAAAGATTGGGAGATCATCGCTAGGGAATTTAACAAAAGATGTGAGACGTCCGGGATAATAGGACTGGGTCCAAGGATGGGTGCACAGTGCAAAATACGAATCAAGAACATAATTGCAGATTATAAGAGAATGAAAGGACAGTATTCTGGGCACAACAGTCGCCAGTTGTTTCCTTTCTTTGAAACTATTGATCAAATCATTGGAAACTCCAAACAAGGGAGATCCCATCAGGCCAATGAGCAGTACAGTGGGGAAGAATTCAAGGCAGACGAGATCGTACATCTTGATCTTCCGGGGGAAGCATCAGAGGAGCCCACATCAGTGGACGTAACAATAGCAACTGCAGCAAGCGCAGTTCCGGTCTCTACAGATCCCGTACTAGAAAACACAACGGCTATTCATTTGCAGAATACATCGGTGGGCACCTTGGTAGGCACACATATGACGAAGCCGGTGTTATCATTTTCTACAACACCATCCTTTCATCCCAACACAAGCGTTACTGTGAGCCACATCCCGTTACCTTCCCCACAAGCAAGTGGGATTGTTACTCAGTTTAGCGTAACAGACCCCGAACCAAGGAGAGTTCCAAGCTCGTTTGCAGTGCCAAGCCAGCTTCAAACTTTTAAACGAAGTTCAACGGGGCAACCTTACACGAATACTTTGCAAAAGAAAAAACGCAAACATCCACGTCCAGTAAAGGTCGTTAAAGTGTCAAGGCAATCAGCAGAAGACGACAAGCTCTTGTCGATTGTTAGGGAGTTTATGGAAGAAAGGCGAAAGCGTGAGGAGGAACTTTTCAACAAGCTCTTCCAGCAGCAAGCAGAAGCAGAGAAAAGATATCAAGAGTTTACTCTTAATGTTATCAAAGAAATTGGGCGTCTCTTTCGACCAGAGGTTGGGAACTAGTTCTGCGTGTTTATCATAATATTCATTGTATATCATTGTATATAGTTCTAAGCTCATGTTTCTTTACATTATAAATCAATAGCCACCTTCACATTTCCCTGCTCCTTCTTGAAGGGTAACAGTGCCTGTGCATCGAAGTGATAAAGGTGTTAACTTAGTAATGATAGAGACGAAAGAATTATTTCACAGTGCTAAAACTGAAAGGTCTCATTTCAAGGTCACCGCCATTCTCGCTTTGATGCACAAACACGGTTATCTTTCAATATGGAACATGGAACACTGAGGATCCTGGAACTTTGAACACTTCGAGTTTCGCAGCTTAATATTGACCTTATTATTGACCTTATTGGCCTTATTATTGACCTTATTATTGACCTTATTAATGACCTCATTATTGACCTCATTATTGATCTCATTATTGATCTCATTATTGATCTCATTATTGATCTCATTATTGACCTTGTTGCTGACCTATTGTTGACCTTATTGACCTTATTATTGACTCTTCATTATTGACCTTATTATTGAACTTATTATTGACCTTATTATAGAGCTTATTGACTTTGTTATTGACCTTATTATTGGCCTTATTATTGACCTCATTATTGATCTCATTATTGATCTCATTATTGATCTCATTATTGATCTCATTATTGACCTTATTGGCCTTATTAATGACCTTATGATTGACCTTATTAATGACCTCATTATTGACCTCATTATTGACCTTATTATTGACCTTGTTGCTGACCTATTGTTGACCTTATTGACCTTATTATTGACCTTATTATTGACCTTATTATTGACTCTTCATTATTCACCTTATTATTGAACTTATTATTGACCTTATCATAGAACTTATTGACTTTGTTATTGACCTTATTATTGACCCTTCTACTGACCTTTCTACTATTTGAGACCTTTTTTACTAATTGAGACCTTTTAACATGAAGCATTTTGTTCAAATACACCGAGTAATCAAGATAAAACTTACTTCAAATCGATTGGCTTAAGGAATGATTTACGATATGACTTTTTTCACTGTCAAGGAGGGTAAAACAGTAAGGTCATAAATAAATACCTTTATCTCCAGGACAGGGTAATGTGTAGCCATGATCCCTATGCTGTACGAACTGCCTGTCGTTAAGCTTAGTTGTACAGTACATTGCAAAGCAATCTAAGCAAATAGCATGGCCTACGTCACAAGGGAACACAAGGACTGGATCCCTAGGGAATAACGGCGATAGCATCATTAGGCTTTAATAATCACACTTTGTTAAAAAATATAAATTTAGATTTGATAAAGAAAAGTAACATCGGAAATACTAATCTAGTACGTGTTGTTGTCCTTCTCTGACACTTTTGGGCACCTGCCTGGTATATGCGTCGCTTGGCTTCTTGCTCATAAGAAACATAGCAACGATGTTATGTAATTTTCTCAGCGTTAAGTCGTATTGATCGCATACACACAACCATCTAAATAGACTATTTCGTCTTGGTGCAATAATCTCTCATTTCAGACCACGAGTCATTCTCTTGAGAAGAAGATTCTTTATTTGAGTTGCATCAATATTTGTGTGTCTCATGGGCAACCGTTAAACAAAGAAATGATACTGCAGAGAATGACACGAGACATAGCAAATACTACCATCTCACTATTTACAACATTGATTCACGCACAAATCTACTCTAAAATATGTGGGACATTCACCCCATCATTCATCCCACGAATGTATTCTCAGCCTCTAAAGGCTGACTACACTGACTGCGAAATGATCACTTCTAAATAAAATAGATCTTAATCGTACTCACATAACGTCACCACAGGCAATACAAGGTACATCTCTAATATTAGTGCGTATCAGATAAAGAGCGACTGATCTCTCGTCCTCTAACGCTGGATGGGCGGCACATTTGAAGTAGAATTCCTTATAAATAAACGATAACGATTATCAAAGTGGGCAGTCGTGATTCTCGAGTCTTTCTAGATTCAAATTGAAATTAGTTAAGCAATTTTTCCTAGTGCAATCTTAATTCTATTGGTTCCGGAATGCTAAACAATAAAATTCCTTTGGTCAATTGGGTCCATCCAGTATGACGTCTTTGCCGTCATTTTCGTGGACTTCAACACCAGTTATGAACCAACATAAGGCGGCCAAGTCTTTTGGTAGTTTATTCTTATGAAAAGGATGCGTGCAAACTATACATATGAATCAATTTTGTCCAACTCATTTGTGTGTGTGGGGTGTGGGGGGTAGGGTCGTTATTATAATGCATTTTCCTATTATTGACCAAGCTAATGATATAATATAACCTAGTATGTGACTGATTACCGATAATACTGAACGAAGCTCCTTCGATCGACTAGCAAGTAACCAGAAAATACCAACTTTCTTGCAGCTGAGAGGTCGTTCAAATAAACCCTGTTTATTATTTTACACACGAGCCAATAATGGAGATTATTTATACCTCCTGTCATCTTCTTGTTACACTCACTTACCGCTGTTTTTCCAGAACAACCTTCTTTTTGGCATATCCCTTTTATTCTGCCAGCCTGCAAAACGTCATCCCATCCTTGTGGGTCCTGTCAAACGAAATATAGAATAAAGTACCTACAATGGTGTGTATAGCTTAGGCGTGGCTAAGTTAATAAGTGAGTTGTTTCCATCATTTCATGCGTAGATGCCGCTTTAGCCTCACTGTTTTACACAGCCGACTTTTACGGATATCAGTTTAAGGTGCATTTTAAAAAAATCTATTGAAATTTTGTTTATGCTTCTAAAGAAGAATTCGTCAGGGTTCTTGGTGTCCGGAATAAAATTGGACTAAAATTGTACACGTTAATCCTTTTCCATTCTTGACTATGGTCACAATAGCCACGAAAATCACGCCTTCAATTGCTGCCAAAATCGCCCGTGTATACTTTAACTTTTGGGGGGTTGGTCGTACACCCCCCCCCCCCCCTCTTCTCGTCCCCACCCTTGCTACGCACCTGCTTACTACTGTCATATTACCTGATTTAGGACCAAGGTTCCTTCTTTGCACGTTGTGCAACAAACTCGTAGTTTTCCTGGTTGAACGTCTTTACATTGCCTGCAATACACGTAATACTGGGCTGATCTGCTGCCTGTAGATTATAAAATACAAAATAGTAAAACCCAATGCAGGAGATTATCTTATGCGGCCATTCTTGTGTGGAATGTAAATAAAACTTTATCCTGTGTGCTCAGCATTCCCAATGCATACGTATTCCAACAATAAGCCCAAAGAAAATCCATGTATAGAAATATATTTAAATAATTAATATTTAATATTTATATCAGGGCGTAGAGAGGTATCAATTATAGGAGGTGGCATTAAAATCCTTTTCCCGCCAAATCCACAGGGATCCCGCATGAGTCAATTAAATTTTGGTGCTGGAAGGCACTTATAATTATGAGAGGTGGTGCATGGTTGGTACATGAGGTGCAGGCACTAAGATTGGTCACTGCTAGCTAGGGTTTCTTTACTCCTCAGACATCAGTTAGGAATAATAAAGTGTGGAGAGAAGGAACTGCCATTTAAAGGTGGTCTACATATTCTCACTTTGTATCATAGTTACTGTGACCTGACATCTGTTTCATCCCGGCCTGCTCTCAGTATGACCTCTAGCTCAGCTGGTAGAGCATCGGTAGTACAATTCCGAAGATCTTGGGTTCAATTCCCAGCGAGGTCGGAAATACATTTTTCTGAAATTTAATTCCAAGGGCTAAATTCGCCCAGAGTAACCTCTTTCCCAAACACTTTAACTTATCTATATATTTATATCTTCATGTATTTCATAAGTGCTATGCAGTCCACATATTCTCACTTTGCCATTTAAAGGAGTTAATCCCAACCACTTAAACTTTATAGGCATTTGCAGATTTAATTACTGTTTTAAAATTACCGGTAAGAGGACATATGAACTCTGGAGGAAACTTTTACATGTATATGAACAATAGATAAGAAATTTTGAAAATGATCCTAAGGGGTTAAGTAACCTGAGTCCAGTGTCTAGTTTATTCCTAAAATTTACCAATTATCTTTCATTGAGTGCTACGCATTGTAGAAGTCAGATACTTAACTGAAAATAAATATCCTGAATTACAACTGCAAATTCTGATGTCATCAAAAAAATTTAGGCATCTTATTGCCTCAAAAACACACAATAAGGTACTGAATTACACTCTGGTAGTCTGTTTAGATTTACCAAATTTCAGATGCATGGGGAACCATAAAAACAATGAGCATCCCTGCCCTTATCCAATTGGAGAGCTAAATGATAATTATATTAATAAACCCTATTTTGACCTAGTTCTCCCATGATTTAAAACTCAGCAATGCCGAGTTAGACTAGGATTGTTAAAGGGGAGGGGGGTGGGGGTGAGGTGGTTTTCTTTTGTATTTTTAGGGGTTTGATTCAGGTGAGTAGCCTTGGACTTCCTTTCCTATTGTTACTTCACCTGCTATATGTGGCAAAATCGTTAAGTAAATAAATAAAAAAGGGATAGAGTACCTGAAGTGGAAGGGGCCAATGAGGCTGGTATTGGACGAGGGTCTTCTCTCCCCTGATTGTCATTTAAAGTAATTCTAGCAAGTGGTGTTGTCGTTGCATCTACGCTTATTCCCCTTGATCCACCATGGACGGCATGAATGATACTTTGCTGAGGTATTTCACAGTCCTTAAATGATACAGGGTAAAGCAGATATGGATAGCAATTACAAAGTAACATGGTGTAACTGTTGAAATTAGCATTAGTGAGGGTACACGTGATTATAGGTATGTACGACATAACTATGACATGCATAAGCATTTGAAGCTTTGTAATATTAAATATTACGTTAATAGATATATACCCTTAAAGCTGTGCTATCTCTGAGCTCCCTGCCAGCAAATATGATACGTATTCCAGATGGATCTACTTCTTGTGCCTGTGCAATTTCTTCTTTTAATCTCTGAATGGTCCATGTCAAATCAACTTCAACTGGAATGTTAGTGCTGGAGTTGAACCTGACAAAGATATGAAACTTTTGGGCCATTCTTTAAGACGAACCTGGAAATAGTAAAAAAATAAAAATTAGAAAATTAAAAATCAATTTGTCATTAAATTTAACTACATCAGATTGTCTACCCGTAGGGGAAAAATGCCGCCAAACCACTAAAAAAACTAAGCACAACACGCGAAAGATATTTGAGTAAAATCAAAGCATTATATTAATACAAAATAGTAACAATATTATTTTGATAGTACTTTTCGAGATTTGTGCAAAAGATTGAACAACTTGTAGTGTTTGCACTCTATTTTATTCAGACTTTATGACCAGTTCATATTATTCAAAGGTTGGCAGATCTTGTCTTACAATATGACAACTATTGACTGTCTGAGAGACCTGCTTCGTTTATATTATAATCACATTTAGGGAGCGGCAGCCCATAGACTATTATATAATGTCATAAGTATCAAATGCATAACGGTGTTTAATGGATAGTAATTATAATCAAGGACACTGTTATAACGTAATCAGCTCATTTGTCAATATTGTCAGCCCATAACACTGAGCACTTCCGGGCGGGAAAAGGGACTTTGCTTCGTGTTTCTGCTACTAAATATCTGATGTAGTTTAAATTAAGAATGAAAATTTCAAAGAGCGATAGAAAGCTGGAGAGTCTAATCTGCTTATTTTATCAAATCTTACCTTTAATTAACTCAAGCAGCCAAGGAAGTCGCCAAGGACCAAAAAGAACAAAAATAGAACATTTAGTGGCCAACTACGCAAGAGAATGGGTCCTAGTAACCACAGGAAGACCAACGAGGGTTCTTAACAAAAGTCTAAAGCGAGGAATTCACTGTTCTGTTTTGTTAAATAACTGTGTAAATATTATTGACACTTGTCTGTAAATGAGGGCCATCTGAAAATTTTATTCCTTTATTTATTATGATTATACTAATTTCTAACTAGGAGTCAAAATCGTGGTTGGGTTACCTGTGGTTCACACAAAACAAAATGGAGGACAACACTAACGAAGAAGAAGTCAGTGAAAATGAGCCGGTAAATTGTCGAAGATTTTCAAATATTTGATGCTGTATTTCACATAACCGTAACTTCTTATTTGCTAAGATACTAAAAGGCATGTTTGAAGCAGAAATACTTAAATACTTTGAAATCTAATAAGGTTTTTTAACATTTAGACTTTAGTTAGCGTCAGGTTTGTCTTTATTATAAAGAAGTCTATTTTCACCATTAAGTTTACTTTTTTTTCGACTGTTTTGAAAGGTCGAGACACCAGATGCAGGAAAACGGAAACGATTATTTCACAAAGAACGTAAGCATTTTATTCAAGAGTTATACAATCACAAAATGCACAAATTATAGGGATAAGTATACAGTACGTGTAAACATGATTACTATACATGTATGTTGTCGATCTCGTTTTGTAGTGAGGTGCATGATGTTCGGTTTTGGAGACGATCAATGTCCTTATACTGAATCTGTGGACTTCCTTGAAGACCTTGTTGTTGAGTACATCACAGAAATGGTAAACTCTTTCATAACACTTTATCAAAGATTTAATATATTTTATTTTATTTTATTTGCTCTATTGCAATAATATTAACCTAAAATTTGCAAGAACGTTTTCATAATAAAAATAATAAAAATTAGGAATTATAAGAAAGATTTTTTGTGTTTGGGTCCTAAAGGCCTCGGGTGTGATGAAGGTATTTGTTTTGTTATTTCAAGTGCATGGTAATACCAAAAATGTTGGAATAAATAATTACACCGTTATTGCTTGAATAATTATTAATTGTCCTATTTTTAATTTCATTAAAGTGCATATGACACGAAAAATTTTTAATCTTAAAAATGTGTAGTTTATAGGCATTAATAAAAATTTCACGGTTAAATTCGTTTCGAAACGTATTTCTCTAGAAATTTAAGAAAATTTAGTTCAAGTTGTGACGTCATTTTGTTTACAAGTCTCCCGATTTAGTTGCAAATACACGAAATATGTTTGAATGTAAAATCTTAATTTCAGGTAGTTCACTTTTTCAGTTTCCCAACATTTGGAGAGTACTACGTAAGCTATCAAATGAAGCCCAATAGAATATGCCTTTTGTTGATATTTTATACGAATTACAATTTATATTTAGTGCATTACTACCAAATCTAGAGTACGTGTCAACAAAATGACGTCACATATTTGGATTAATTTTCTCAAATATCTCAAGAAATAAGCTTTTGAAACAAATTTCATCACGATATATTTATTATTACTAACAAACTGTACATTTTAAACAATGAAATTTTTTCGTGTCATATACACTTTAAACTAAGCTAACTGTTGTTGGACTTTGCCGATTTTTGGTGGCTAACTTTATCAAAATAAGTATATGCAATAAATCAGCCATGTACAGTTTTCATACTAACACTACACACCACTCTTACATTATTTTGTTACAGTCCAGGCTACTAGTATAAATTAGTTGTTATTTTACATATTTTTAGACTCTCAAAGCAATGGAAGTTGGAAAGAAAGGGAAAGTCCATTGTGAAGACATTGTGTTCCTTATTAGGAAAGACCCCAAGAAATATGCCAGGGTTAAGGTAACAATGTCTAAAATAGTAACCAATTCAACATTTCCATACATCGCTTCACTGGTCAAACACAAAGCATTCAGTCAAGGTTGCAAGGTTCAAATTTGAATAACCCTTTGAAAGTACCTTTGCACCTCGCTTGAGCGCTGGTGTTTGACCAGTGGGTCAATGTATGGAAAATGGTGAATACATCAACTGAAATCTCCAGATTTTATTCGTATGGAAAATAACATAAATTTAGTCTGTAGGACCTCCTTAATTTTGAAGCATTTGCCTCTAATTTACATCTATTTGTTCTATGTATATTGGCTGGGTTCAATGTGAAGCTAATGGACACCTACTATAATTGATTCTTCTTGATCAACCTTTAGGATCTCCTAACAATGAATGAAGAACTTAAGAAAGCCAGGAAGGCATTTGATGCTGAGAGCTATGGAGAGATCCCTTGAAGAAAAAGGATGGCCATCTGGAATTACCATGTATTATTTCATCAGAACTGAATCAGGACTTTAAGCAATTGCTGGTCAGTTACAGATCATAATCACCATCCAAAGCAGTTTTAACTTAGCAATACCTTTATTTTTTGTGGTTCAACATTACTGCTCAAAATGACCAGTATAGGTACATGCAGTTCCAGTTCTGGTCTGACATCCTCAATGACTAGCTGTTACTTTGAGCCATGTTCAATGAACTCAGACAAGATAATACTGCCTTGTCACATCTAATAGAGCTAGTAATGACTGGTTAAATCATGAATAATGTTCATAATATAATGAATACAACTTTTCTGAAGGATTGCCAATTTTGAAAAATTTCAAACCTCACTCTTATCTATAAATTCTGAATTATACTCTAGATTGTGCAATTTTCTATATGTACGGTATTTACTTTAATATATCACTTTATGTACTTAAGCGGGCTACTCCTTGTGTTCAAGTTGGAGGGGTGATTGGTGGTAAGTATTGAAAATGACCCCCCCCCCCTCCCTGTACCCCCAAGACTTAAAGATAATGGTACAATCATATTATATGATTGATCATTTCATTTCATACTGAACAACATCTTTCTTTTGTTCTACCATGTTTTTTTCAAAAAATTAAGGAAATAAAAAACTTTGACATTACAGGGAGTACCCCAACCCCTTCTATCCATCCTTATACTGTTTGAGCTCAAAAGGTTGTGTATTTGAAACATTATTGACATTTTTATTAAAGCAGCTCATTCAATTATACTTTCTAGCTAGTATGATCATTTGGACCAGTTTTCAAATTTCTGATAACAAACGTAGTAGGCGTGGCAGTAGCAATATATTATAACTGTTCAATTAAAAGACAGTCAGTTAAATCGCTATGTATTTTTATTGAAAATTTTGTTATAAATTTTGTTATAAATAAACTTTCAATCTTATGTACAACTTTTAATAAGTTAATAAATGTACAGTAATTGTAAATCTTGCATATTCCTTAACTTTTAGATAAAAATGCCTTTCATATAAACCCAAAAGAGCATAACATTTAAATATTATGTAATCGTGCAACATTTCTTGATTGCAGAAATTAAATGAGTGGACCAGTAGAAAGCTATGAGTTGATCCTCTTACTGTACAGGGTAGCAAAGGGTTCCCATCATATTTCACTCTGAATTTTTAATTAAATGATGAGTGACAAATTTTTTGAATGATCATGTCTCAATGTGATCAGACATCACACAGCTTATTTGCGATTATAACCACAAATCACACAGCTATGTTTTTGCACCATCACATAACATGCAGTAAAGACCTTAATTTGTCAACCTGACTTGAAACCTATGGTATAACCTTTTACAACACTTGTTCTTGAATTCTGTTACTCAGATTGACGTGTAAAAATGATTTGGTTTTTATGCTAAAATATTCTTCTGTTATCTCTTCTTTGATTTCTTCTTTTATCTTCTTACTTTGAGACAATTTAATCACATCTAGAGTATTTATACCCTTCCACATTTTCCTGAAAAAGAGAGTGATATTAAAATGATTTAAAGTTTGGTGAGTGTTGCTGGATGGGGGACAGAGAAAATAGCAAAATAATTACAGAATTTGTATGAAAAAAATTGGGAGTTCCTGGGGGTAGGGGGGTCCTTTTCAATCCCATTTGCGGTGGGGGTATATGGATATTTTCTGGAACTTATACGAAATGTAACAATAGCTTCTGTATCACTTTAAATTAAGGATTGGTTATTGATAACTAGCATGCTTCCACTGAGTGTTGGAGGCCACACACAGGAGGAAGCTATGTGCACAAAAGAAGTGTATGTGGAGTGTGATTCTAGCTTCTTGGAGTGTTTAAGCAACTGACCAAGTGCACCCAATACTTGATGAAAACATGCCAATCAATTACAAATGCTTTCATAACAGCTTTGAATTATGAATTATGAAAAACAACACACACACACAGAAATTGAAACTTAATTTGTTTTCATTATTTTGACAGATGCACCAATGGGAAGTTAGTGCGCACTATTTCTAAGGCAAGATCAGAGTGCCATATGCCTACGGTCAAAGTTTTATCGATAACAGCTGTTAACAAAGTTAATCATCAGAATTTTTTTTGGCTTCCACTCAACACTACTGTCAGCGAGTCACAGAATATGGCTTCAAAGTTGTGCTAATAACTTGCTTTTAACCAACTATGCATTTTGAAAATCACAAATTGAAATACTCACCTCGCTTCATTTTCATCTGTATGAGATTTTTCCAACAACTCTTCAAGTTCTTTCTCCAGCTCCTGGTAAAAAAAATATCAAAATAAAAAACATTAATGTTTTCAAATTATAGTCAATTTTACAGTTCCCTGTGCCAATCTTGAAAACCTGGAAATAGGAAATTAAACTGTGAATGAAATGTTTGCTGATTGGCTAATTCGTTCAGCCTGAAAAATGAATCAAATTACCTGGATGTAGGTGAGCCTTCAAAATGTGAGAAATAAACAGGTAGCCCAAAATAATTGGGTATTACATATATTGCTATCGTAGAAAAAAAAAAGCATTTTGCTATAATTCTACCAAATCCCCACCCCCTTTAAAACTCAATTATGTAAATGTTATGATCAGTCCCTAAGGCCTGGACAATTATAAAAAATGTCTGCTAAGGGTTCAGGGATAACTTGTATAGATATAATTAATTTGTTCAAGAAGCAGGAAAATCTATTGACCAGTACTTACAACAATTGATTGTTCCAAAAATTCATTCTGCTTTAGCAGTTTTTGGATATCAACCTGGAAAAAACAGAACTAAATTCAGCCATAAGTGTGTACAAATCAGTTTACAAAATGGAGTGAATGAGACCAACCAATCAGATAACAATAAGCTAGACAGAGATTAAACTGATAACAGTGTTGGCCAATCAAATTATCATGTTCTCGCGCTCTTATTATATATTAAATGTGCTAATATCTAATTGGCTGGTTAAATGGGAATTCTACAGGTGTTTGGCTAAACGAAGAGGAATAGTTGAATGTTGGCAACCAGATCTGCCGGTACAGGTGTTAAAGCAGGATTGCTGTAGGAATCTGTTCATTCTGCCCACAAATTTTCAAGTTGGGATTCCTGCATGTTTGGCTAAATGAATAGGGGCCAGCAACCGGATCCACCGTCATGGGTGGAAAAGGAAGATTTAGGTAGGTATTCGTTCATTCAGCTCACGAATTTTCAAATCAGGAATCCTCTGTGTACTTGGTAATCTTTTGAATGGTACACATATTTATATTATTAATAACATTACTAACTATATCCTGTCACCTCAGTTTCTTTGACGCACTGCTCTAAATGATGACAAACAGAAATAGGGACACATTCCTGTCTTTGGTGTCTCTTTAATGCTTCAATGGCTTCTAGCTTCTCAAAAATCTGTAATAAAAAAAAATTTATTACACTTATATTGCATAATTAAAACCGGGAATTTTGATAAAATTAAGTTAGTGCTTTCTAAAAATAAGGGATTGTTAATTTTTTACTGACATCTAAGTTTGTTAATTTGCTTCAAATTCTTGTTTTAAGAAGTGGTAAAAATCACAGCACAAACTGGGACCAGTAATGCGCTGTTACATGCACGTACATGCAACTGAGACATAAATGTTAATAAGTAAATAATATGATTTTTTTAATAATCATAATGCGTAATAATTATGATTAAATATACTTATATCAATGCGACCTAAAATAGACCCCTTCACGTGCTGTAGCGGTGTCTTTGCATTGAAGCGAGAAGAACGGTGAGCTTGCAATTCAATGATAGAGACCTTTTTTAACACCTTGGACAATTATTCACATGTCTCTATTATTGCAGGCTCACCGTTCGTCTAGCTTCGATGCAAAGGCACGGCTACCTTTCAAGATGGCGCAGGAAACTGTGAAGGCGACTATTGGTGACAACAACCGAAAACAATCTAATATTATAATCATGAGGTGATTAGTATGAAGATTAGACAATGGGTTAGGGTCACAGTTGCCCAGTGTTTCTTCATGCCCTCAGTGGTTCTTTTAGGTCCCTCTGATATGGGTTTCTTATGATGAAGTGTGGAAACAGGACCATCATTGGCCACTCTTACCATTATTTTATAGACATTATTACAAACTATTTAAGGTAGCATTTCTCCTAAAGTTATTTTGAGACCCTAAGCATATGTTGGTGCAGCCGAACTTCAAGTCACAACCTCCCGCACAACACACCTATACTCATACTTCGTGAACGCTTGTGAACTGTCAACCTCTAGTTAATATTAAAATTATGAAAATTCAAATCCAAAGCTCCAACCTGTATGTGTAAATCATTGACTTGTTCTTCTAAGTCTTTTGGAACATCTTCTACATGCACTTGTACCTTCGGTGCTTGGGTTTCTAAAACATGTATTACAAAAATCATAATATGATTAAGGCATTGTATCCATGATTTTTTACTGTACGGTCAAAGCAGGCAATACACTGATCCTGCATTCATTGTTTTACCTCTATAGTTAATGTAGTTGCTATTGCTGACAAGCTAAAATGTGTTTTGAGTACATAGCATGCAACAGACACACTGTCAGATTGCTGAAAATTGTGATGTCTACATTTTGTCTTTGAGTCAATGCATTCTCAAACTACATTAAGGAAAAAATTTGATAACTAAGTAAATAAAATAAAAATTCTTATGAATTTGAGTTTAGTGCCCGCGGTCTAGCATTCTGTATTTCATTGGGAAAACTAGCCCCATGATTGTGTCATTTCCTAGAGATTAAGATTTAGAATATAAATTCTTTGTGGGATTTGTATATCAAGCGATCCCTCCCTATTTATGAATTTTCTGATGCACAACTGCTAAAAAAGAAATAATACTCTAGGGAATGACATGTCACAACTGTGATGGGAAATTAAGCATTGCACCATGATACATGAGGTGTATTATTCATTTTTTCTTACACTGATTGTCATGAATGAATGAGATAACAATATGATGACACACATATTGGCCCAAGTTAGAATAACATGAAGGTCAAAAGCCTTGATCACTTATTTTATTTTATCTTATTATGTATTTTATTTTATTTTGTTTTATTTATGACTAAAGTATCAAACAAATGCCAAGTGTTTACCTTTAGCAACATTTGCAAGTTCTTCAGCTGCCTTATCTTCTTCCTCCTTCAATTCAATCTTCAACCTGTAGGACGTAAAAATAAAAATTAATATTATAATAATTCTAAAAATGTCAGAATTAGGACTTCATTAGACAGTCATGGTGTTAGAATTATAACAGTTTTGCTGATCTGATATAACACCAGAGAAAAAAATATCATATTGTTTTGAAAGCAATATACCCCAAGGGGTAGTACTGTACTCCTATGTATGAAAGGGTTAAGAGGAACCTGCTAACTGTGCTAGTGTGATGGTCCTTTTAAAATTGAGACACCCCAAAAGATGTAACACAGCCCTGCTGTAACCAGAACATTTACAGGGAGGGTGCACATCGAATAAAATCGGACCATAGATAGTTTTTTTTATTACCAACTCAGTGGCGTAACTATGGATCTTGCAGGGAGGTGCACAGGCAATGGTTTGCAGAAACAAAAAGGAAAAAAAGGTAACCAAAAGAAAGCAGAACCAAAAAAAAGGAGATGGATGAACGGACCTTAAACTTTTATGGGAGGGTGCACATGCACCCTGTGCTCCCCCTGGTTACGGCCCTGTAACAGGTAACAAGTAGCAGTTCTTGCATCCTAAAAGAAAAGATGAGCATCCTGGCCTTTTTCCAATCAAAGGCCCACTACCCCCTGGGATGTGCACCTCCTTCCCTGGCCCTATCAAAAAATACTATTCAAAAGTCTGGTTCTTTCTAGCCACCCTCCATGGAAAGCACTATTTTATAATTCATGAACCTTTCAAATCAATGTAGTTATAAATTTTACCCCTGGGCTCCAGTAGATGTGCATCTAGACATTTTTTGAGAAGCAAACATGATGCATTGTAGTCTACCTTGGGTACTGAAACAATTTTATTTATCATGCCTTATATGGTGTTGTTTGTACTGAAGCTAGACCACGATAGATCCTGTTTGTCAAACTCAGAAAAGGCCTTTTAGCACTCTTGTCTGAAGAATAATATTGACTAATTTTACCTCTCATTCTCTCCCAGTAAAGAGCGAGCTTCCTTTTCAAACATTGCTACTCTCTCTTGTTCCTTTTTCAATTCCCCAGACACAGACTGGTCTTGTGCCAGGCTATCAAGATGATGGTACAGCAGCTTGTGTTGAGAGGGTCTTTGAGTATCGAGCAAGTATGACATGTAGTTATCATATTCATCCTGGAATATTATAGAAATCAATTTATGACTTGACAAGAACTGTGTGCTGTATTCTAATGCAAACTATTCATTTTGGTGATATTACCAATCAAGTACTGACATAAACCATTGGCTTGTATTTATGAGGGTAGCATTTAATAGCCAGTGGCTTACACAAACCTGTGTCCCTTGTTACATGAAGGAATTGGATTTAGGAGTTGATTTTTGTGGAAGGAGGAAAACCAAATAACCTGGGGAAAAACCCTCGAAGCACTGGAGGGAGCCAAAAAACAACTCTACTCACATGGGAGCCAGGGAAAGTTGGATTGAACCTGGGTCACATTGGTGAGACTTCAAAAAGAATGACTTACTGCTACACCACTGGTGCTTCACATTATATCATTGTAATAAATGTACTTCTAGCATTTTGTAAGAGGGAGTCTTGCCTTAATTCTCTTAAGGATTCCACCAAACATATCAGAGTGATCAATAATCTCCTGCCATATATCAGTGTAGATCTGTAGTCTATGAAAGTTGGGTCCCCGTTGACTGGTTGAATCCAATGCATTTAGTTTCTGTGATGGATAAGATTACAACACATTATGATCTTGAATCACAGAATATGGTAGAGTCTGACTAGATAAACTAGTTGACCACGTTGGTGTTGGAATCAAAGAGTAGGAAAATTGATTTAACTTAAGACACCGTATGGTTTGTGATGTTTGGAAACTGATGTTTCGGACGTTAGTCCTTCGTCGGAGAAGTTAAATCAATTTTCCTACTATCTTGAATCACAATATTAGATAATCAAAGTAGCCGACATGCACATAAATTCAGACAGTTTTCGTTAGTATATTTTAATCTTGCCAAATGATTTTAATTTGGATATAAATTTGATCTCCTGCTACAGCAGAATTTCCTGCTTACAAAATATTCAAATAAATATTTCGATCTTTCATATGGTAAATATCATGCAGAGCCTGTATATTACTCTATAGGCAATATCAGTCTACAGCTCCCCTCTAATACCATGGATGTAACTATGGATAGTTTCTGGAACTACACAATGTGTTAATTCCTTGAGAATAAGAATCTTTGTTTGAAACATGTAATATTCATGCTTATTTTTTTTCCGGTCCGGTATCGTAAAAAATCGTGCATTCTGATTGGCTGTTTGAGCGGGCAGTATTTTGTAAGTATCTGCCCGCGCGCGCGGTCCGGTATCCTTTGCCGCTAAACGACAACACAAAACGATTACCAAAACAAGTAAAAAAAATACGGGAAAAAAATAAATAAGTTATTTACCGTCCTATAGTCGGTCCAGATAGGGAAAAACTGTGCCCTCGGTCTTGAACACGGCCTAACAGCCTCGGTCTGTATATTCAAGACCTCGGGCACAGTTTTTCCCTATCCGGACCTCCTGGCCGGTAAATAACATATATATCTTCTCATGTGCAGCTGAAACAAAGATTAAGTGATACTTTATAGACAATTTTTTGGTCTGAAAAGGTAAAAAAATATACCCAAGCACGCCCAAGCCAAACAGGTCTGTTATTCTTGTGTAAGAGCTTTTTAAATAGTTGAATATAATATTGCATTCACCTGAGTCATCATCAATGTTGAAATGTCTGAATGACATACAAATTGCAATATTCTGAACAACTTATTAACCCAAAATCATTCACTAGTGACAGCTAGGATACAAAACAGTACCTTTAATAGTTTCTTTTGCAGCATTCTCACAGTTTTCTCTCCCGTCAATACTCCTCTATCATTTGCATCTTTAAGGTGAATAACTTTGTCTTCAAAATCTTTAAAACTAGCAAACTGGTCGCTCTTGGTGGGCTGATTCAGGTAGCTCTGAAGGAAGGCATTCTCATAGTATTCCTCACCTTTTCTATCTGTAATAGAACACAGAGGGAGGAAAATTCAATAACTTGTCCACCTTTTATTACCTAGTTGTGCACTACTACTGACTCAAGCAGCTCATTAAAGCCTGGTTTTTGCTAGCAACACAAGCAATTATTCATGCAAGAGTAGATGGACTTTCACAGTTATTTAACTGCCCTTTATACATGCATTTCAGTACCAATGCATTGGGGGTTCCAGGGGAGGGTGCATGGTGTGTGCACGGTCCCTCCCTTGTTCGACTTTATGCCCCTATACTTCAAAGATAACAAATACAAAACAATGTTTTTTAATTTGATTCTAAAAGGGTGCACCCCTCCCTGGATTAACTTTGTGCGCAGCACCTCTCCCTGAACAAATAATTTTTTTATGACTGTCATGTGCGTCAGATCAGGAACATGCAGCCAGTCTTTGTCAGACAAAAGCTTCAAGCCATTTTTTTCCAAACCTTTGTGAGCTACTGGGAGCATGATTTCTGGTAAGTGAAGCTCTTCAACATTGACAGGAACTTTTTTGGTGGCTGAAGATACCTCTGGCTCTGCTGCTAGCTTCAGAACAGATTCACCTAAAGGAGACATTAGAAACAACTAATCACATGTATATATAGGCCTTCAAGGAAATTAAACTACACTTTAAAACCATTGCTCACAGGATGTTAAGACTTTAGGATGTGGTATATAACTTCAAGAATTAGCAGGACCAAACACTCAGGGCCTGAGGAGAAGGTGCTGCCTTTGTAAATACATCTGCAAATGGTTAGAGGCCTCCAAGTCTTTGGATAAGGACTTCAAACTGTAAGCCCTGTCTCTGAACCTGGCGCAGTGAAATAGGGGACATAAAAACCCTCTTGAATTTAATTTGTGTGGTAGGGGATTGTATCCTGGATCAACAGCCTATTCCAATTTGGAGACAACACTAACGTACATGTACTCACATTAATTCATGAAAGTTTTCAGTGGTTCATCACAGCATACAGAGTTCCGACAACTGCATATCACTATTGTGCAGAGTATTCTATAATTGCTCCTAGGCATCGTTCTTCAAAGAGTTCCGACAACTGCATATCATTATTTTGCAGCGTATTCTATAATTGCTCCATTTATAACTTACCAGTCTTACTTCCAACGGGCCCAAGACTGAATTCAATCAATGTATCTTCCATTTTCTGCTGTACTGTTTCCGCCTCAGATAACTGCCCAACTCTCACTGGATAGTCAACGACCCTGTGAGCTGCCTTTAACCTAGGTATATTCATACAGTATTCAGTTGAAACAATGTAATAATAACAAAGATCGTGATAAGCTTATGATATTTCTTTCATTTATCCTAATCAAATTAGCGTCAATAAACCAATTATAACTGAAAAAGATATAGAAGTAGTAAGTTGTAGTGCTTGGGAACGAGGTTATTCCGGGCGAAAGCCCTTGGAATTAAATTCATTCTCATCTTTGAATCATAATTACCGCGACCTAACATCTATTTCACCCCGGCCTGCTCTCAGTCTGACCTCTAGCTCAGCTGGAAGAGCATCGGTAGTACAATTCCGAAGGTCGTGGGTTCGAATCCCAGCGAGGTCGGAAATTAATTTTTCCGAATTTAATTCCAAGGGCTTTCGCCCGGAATAACCTCGTTCCCAAGCACTACAACTTACTACTTCTATATCTTTGACTATTTCATTAGTGCCACGCGGTCCATATACTCTCATCTTTCAATTATAACTGGTGAACATTAACCTAATGTTGGAAAGTAGTCCTTTTTTTCTTTGAAGTAACTAGGTTCAAGGTTCTTTTATTCCATATATTTACATAGCTATTGATCCTAGTAAAAAAGACAAAGAATCGTGGTAGAGTGCATAAATACACTGTACAACCTGAGTGGGTTAATGAAATTTTCTGCACCCTATTCATAGGTAATTCAATTTAAGATAATGGGACGGAAGAGGAGAAATTAAAATGCATAAATAAGTTAAGAACAGTTCTTGGATTAAATATGTTTGAAGGAAATTGCTTATAAGTAATATGTTATACAAAAATATTGACGAATATACTAACGAGATAATATATTAAGTAGTTTTTATAGTTTGTTTTAAACATCCGATGAGATGAGCTTGATTTAAATCAATGGGTACATCGTTACAGCTTACTGCACTTGCATATTTCACGCTAAATTTACCATAATGTGTAAACTTACTGTCAAATTTATTATAAAATGTTGAAGTCTGCAAGAAACATACTTACAGCTGTAGATTAATTTTCAGTACCTTATTGGAGGCTCTTTTGAGCTCTCCCATGGTGAATGTCGCTCACTTTGGCTCTTCATTAGTTTACTTAGATTAAGATGTCCACTTGCGTAGTCTTTAATGTCATTTCTATGGACTTCATAGACCTTTTCGAGCAAATTTTTCAAAGGTCTCTTATCTTCTTGTTTATCCGCCATTTTGTCTGTTGTATTCTCACGTTACCAGGACACCCAGGAATAATGGCACAGGAAGCCCAAAATATGAACCATTAAAAAAATCCGGCCATTGATAAACATGATAATTACACTACTTTTTCCTATCAAAAGCAATATCGATTGTATGTATGTTTTTTTAAATCTTATTTCTGCCTAGTTTATATTTCATAATTTTCCTAATTGCTATCAGGCCCATTCAAGTGATCGTACGAATGCGGGGTTCCTGTGGTAAGGGCTCCAAGATGGCTGCTCGTTTGCCTCCTAAAACTCTCAACTTCAAACAGGTCAGTTAGGCCAGTTATTTCTTAAATTCCATGAATCAGTTCTTTAGCCAATATCGTGCTTCATTTATCTTTTTTTCTTTTGCGTTTTTTAATGCTTTCTCCTTTTTCTCTTTTACTAAAATGTTTCTCTTGCTTCATGGCAGTTTCTGGTCAGACGACAAGTGCTAACACTGTATCGTGAGATAATGAAAACTTTAAAGAAAGTACCGAATGCTCAACACAGAGAAGAGCTCAAGGTCTGGGCAAGAGATGAATTCAAACAAAATAAAAATGAGAAAGATGAAGTAAGATAGTTGCTACATTTAACAGTTATTCCACAGGTAGTCCAGAGAGGACATATGTATTCCATTGTAACTGTAGACAGATTTTGAAAGAAGTTCCCAGCTTTAATATCTATTCCAAGACTGAGGAGAAAACTGGATCAAGTTAGAGTGTATTTGGATCTGTTCTAGGGGATTTAATTTTTAATTCCGAGATGGGGTCTATCTAAGACAATCCCATAATGCACTGCATTATGTAATTGACTATCTTTTCTAGGCATCGATACAGCACATGATATATCATGGACAACAGACACTAAAAGAAATCGCCAGTTCCTTAGCCATGGCAAAATGATATTGGAAATCTTCGCTGGAAAATTATGCATTGTCTGCATGGAGACTACTGACATGCTCATTTTCACATGAAATGGTGTCAAGTATTTCTTTATATTTTATTGTGTCTTTCTTGTTTTTTGATCTTCTTCATCATTGATGTGCCCACAAGTCTTTGATCTGTTTTGGGTTAAATTCTCTAACCAGAATTTGGGATAATACAGCAGTACGGGGATTATAAACACATACACTGAAGAATGACATTTGATTAATTTTCTTTAGACACCAAGTTGGAAGTCATTCATTTGACACTAATAATCTGGTTAGAAAGATCTGATACACAAGCATATCTAACTAACATATGACTTCAGAAAGGACACATTAATGAACTTAGGGGGAATGGGGGGGGGTGGGGGTGGGGGGAGACTCTGGGGTAAAGTTTCAGGTTTCTTATTCTCAAGAGGGTGGCACGTGATCTGAAATAGGTTGCTATCAATAGACGTCACTTCCGGTAATAGCTCTTTTTTGATGGCTTGTAGAATCCTGGAGGTTGTTTTGATCTCTTAATTTTCTGGTTTGAAGTCGTGAAAATAGTCAAATATAATAGTTTGAGGACTTTTTTGAGTTGGTTTGACTTAGCATCCGCTATTTTCCCCTCAGCAAACCACTTGTTTGCCCCCCAGTCAACTCCAAAAAAGTCACGTGATTGATAGTAAGCAATTACTGGGTACTGAGTAGCTATAAATAGACTTTTTACCGACATGGTCGCCATCTTGTATTCCATCGTTTTTACTGAGTAATACTCCCATTTCGAGTTCCCCTTTGGCTCAGTCTTAGCCTCGATTGTGTACAAATATGTTCTTATCGTTTATTAAGGTCAGTTGTATAGTAGGAATGTATGCACTGCGGAACAATGCGAGTCGATTAAAATAAAATGGGTTTTGGTTGAATAGCTGTGGATATTATAACGCACAACCAGACTATTAAAGCTGGGTAAAAGAGAATTGGAAACTGGAGTATTGAAAAGTGGGATGCTGAGAAACTTCTAGACTGCACAGCTGTCGGGATGTCTTTTAATATTACGTTACGCTTTTTCAATGAGAAGAACATCTCAACTGAACCAGTTGAATTTGCTGGTAGTTGGAACAATATGTTAAACACCAAGACTTTAAATTATTTGAAAACGTAAAACCGCCAATCTTTGCTTTATGAAGTTAATTTTTACGCGTTTCTCCCTGCCCCGACATCCCAATCACACTTTCAAGTGGCCTATTAGGGGTGAGTTCAAGGCAACTAATTTACGGGATCTAAAAGTAAAATCCTGTTAAACAACGTATTGTGCCGAGAAGATTTTTAAAAGATAGATCGATGATAAGATAAGACTGATCCAACTTCATGGCATCCAATTCCATTCGTTATATACAACAATTCTGAAGCAGGTATGTATGACACGAGTGAAAACGTCTGCGAATGTCCTTAAACCGTATGTAAATTAGTCAAAACGTCTTCATGCTATCGTAAAAATATATAAAGCGTCTTTCAAACATGCCTCATAAATTGCCTCACAAAATACCCAAACGTAGTGCCTCTGCTTGAAACTAATTCTTTCATATTGTCTTTATTAATACAGCATCTTGGTCCCACAAAAGTATACTCGCGAATTTCTTTGTATACTCGGAGAAAACAATGTTTATTTTCTCACTCAAACTCTTCTATAAATTATTAAAAACGCACGCATGCGCAAACCTTTTCTCTAGTGTCGATATGTAAGACATTGACATTATTGCCCTTAAACAATAAACGGTTTGAGTGGCGCTTTTCAAAATTTAGTTCAAGAAAGAAGACTAGTACGTATCTAACGCTACCATTAAACATGCAGAACTTGAAAAGTTCTCAAAACCAGTTAATTCGTAATATTTATAATAATAGATCTTGACGTCTTGATGGCTACTGTCAAACCGTACACTTGCCACAAGAGAATGGACAGTAGGATAGAACGTCTGGATAGCGATCAATACACAGGCCTTGATCAGCATAATAGTGGGCACTTGTCTAATGCATCTTTGCAGTCTGAAACAAGTTAGAAAACGCAACACTGTTACTACAACTGAGATATGTGGTGAACACTTCTACCATCACCTACTCAATTCACACATTAAAAAATCGCGAGTGAAAGTGAATGATAATAATAATAATTATTATTATTATTATTATTATTATTATTATTATTATTATAATTAGAAACAAGTTAGAAAACTGATGCAAACGTGAGCCCACAACATAGTGAGCACTTGTCTAAGACATCGATTTGCAGTCTGAAACGAGTTGGAAAATGCAAACACCGAGACTACCAAGGGCGGATCCAGCCAAAATTTTAGGGGGGAGGGGTTATTATTAGTTTAGGGGTGGTGGGGGCTAAATGAGTTTTTTTCCGTCAACACAACGGAAAACAATATAAAAAAGCATGGTTTTTTTTCTAATAAAGGGAGGGGGCGGCTTATATTAAGCCCCCTTTGCCCCACCCCCCCCCCCCCCCCCCCCCGATCCGCCTTTGACTACAAGATACATAAATCCATCATCTTCGCAATTCACATAAAAAAAGGATCGGAATTTAAAATTTATATATATTAATGATAAAAACTGACAGATGTTCAAATTACCACCCATCTCAGACTCTAGATCTCCTTCTGTTTCTAGATTAGCTTTATAACGAGTAACTACTAAACCCGAACAGAATAAAACTAAAAGAAATGGAAATAATTTTACAAATTAATAATATAACGAACGCTCCCTTGAATTATCGTCTCACAAAATGGAGGAAAAGTTTAATTGACTACTTACAGTCAAACTAAGGCCTAGGGCAAACGTCGAACTTTCTATGCACCGATCGAACTTAATTACATCAAAGAATGTGGTCTCATTATCACCTGGTATCCATTGTTTTTAATGAGTTCGGTGCATGGAAAGTCCGACGTTTGCCCTAGGCCTTAATAACATTATTAGTAGTAAACATCGTTCATACCACTTGCAGGAGGTTTGGTAGTTGGAGCTGGAGGTATTTCATAAACAAAATTTGCAAATGATTTGCCAACACACAGGCTCGTGTCCTTTTTACAGATTCCCAGATCTCGACCTACGCATTCGTCTGATGGTCCGTGAACAGCATATTCGGGCCGCTGAAGTCACGTTGCCGCTCCAGCACTCACCATAGAACTGAATTCCAAAATATTTATATCCCCTCTTACGAGATTCAATGGCGCACCTACAAATAAAGCTGAAGGATTGAAACAGTAAGATTAAAATGTAATATATGAAACAAACCTCGTGAATTGACAGAACTTAATCTGGATTACAGCGAGGCGGTTACCATTCCCGTAACCACACGACCTTACAAATAAGTAGGGCCTGGGTACGGGAATGATGCGGTCACGAAATCCACGACCTAGACTTCGAAGCACTGGAGCGAGCACTGACACCATCAGGACTTAGTGGGCACGAACTTTAGAAACACTTCAGATTTTCGCTTACACCGTCAAACAGTAATTTGTTTTGTTTTGTTTGTTTTGTTTTGTTTTGTTTTGTTTTGTTTTGTTTTGTTTTGTTTTGTTTTGTTTTGTTTTGTTTTGTTTTGTTTTGTTTTGTTTTGTTTTGTTTTGTTTTGTTTTGTTTTATTTTGTTTTGTTTTGTTTTGTTTCCATGTTAATTCCTATTGAAAGTAGTAATAGTTAAAGACATATCGAAATATCAAATGGTTTCTCTTGTTATCGTTCAACTTACATGACGAACAGCGGCATGAAGTAGCTCCCTTTTTTCATGGTAAAAAAGCCTAATAATACATACAATAGGGCAAGATCTTCCTCCCCCTAAATTGAAGTGACAAAAAAACACCACATTTACCAGATACAGATACCCTGAGACACAACCTGAGACGACCTCTGGGTTGGTCTATGTCAGGGCACGATTATCTAACTGACAGATGATCACATTGTTGTTTAAGATAATTGGAATTTAACGTGTTAGGTTTAGGGCAGGTAGGAGAGCCCTCGAATCAATCAAAAGAGATACTTAACAAACTCGTCAGCTGTGATTTAGAGTCGAGGAATCAAAACCGCACACTAAAGCCACTCTCGGAGTTTTAAGTAGCAAATTTGTCAAACCGGGCCTATGCATTGAAGACAGCTGCTTGAAACGTTTAATTCTATTTACATTTTTTCTATTTTGCTTTTACCTTTGGATAAACATGTCCCAATTACCCCATGACTCTTCAATCTCAGCTCGTCCAGATATCAGTAGATTTGGTAGAGCTCTTGCTGCTATAGAATCTTTATAACAACCTTTACTGGTGTACCTTTGTGGACACGTCATCGTAGGGCCAGTATCTTGTTAGGAAGAAACATAAAATAACCAAAAACAAAAGAAAGAGAGAGAGAAAGAAAGAAAGAAAGGAAAGGAAGAAAGAAGAAAGAAAGGAAGAAAGAAAGGAAGGAGAAAGGAAAGAAAGAAAGGAAGAAAGGAAGGAAAGAAGAAAGGAAGCAAACATAGAATAAACAAAAACAAAAGAAAGAAAGAAAGAAAGAAGGAAAGAAGGAACGAAGGAAGGAAGGAAGTAAGAAAGAACGAAAAAGAAAGGAAGGAAGAAAGAAAGAAAGGAAGAAAGAAAGAAAGAAAGAAAGGAAGGAAGAAAGAAGAAAGAAAGAAAGAAAGAAAGAAAGAAAGAAAGAAAGAAAGAAAGAAAGAAAGAAAGAAAGAAAGAAATATTCAATATTGTTTATATTCTTATTACTTCAATTTAATGCAATGGAACTGAGAGGAAAGCGATCATGAACGTTTTTGGATGCGTCCTTTTCTCCTCCAACAGAAGACGCCCTTACTCTGTTTCTCAATTATCGAAACAAAAGAAGTCTCTTCTCTTTAGCATCGAATCTATTTTATGTTAATAGCTTTTTTTGTTTTGACTCCAAGGTTGGGTCTACAGACGATCGAATGTAGACAAGCGATGTTAACAATAATATAGGGGCACAGCAGTGCATTGTAGTTGACTAGGATTTTTTAACACTCTGAAAGATTGGGATTTTATATAGTAAAAAGATTCAACGTAGAAACAAACAAAAAAACTCACTTCAGACTATATCAATGCTGAAAATATAATCTACGGTAAACTCAAATTAGTTTTGAACTGAACTTACCTGCCATTTTACAGATGGCCAAAAAAATAGCAACAACTATCGTAAACGGTACAAGGTTCTGCAAAACCATGACTAGATCTCAAGTTCTGGAAATTCTGTATCAAAAAAAAAACAACAACAACAAACAAACATAGATTCTTATTTAATTACTGAAATACTGGTTATAGCCGGCGTTAATTTCCAGAGCATCTCTAGTTGGATCGAGTTTTATTTTTTCATTTTTACAAAAACAAAAATTAAATGTGATCAATAAGTATACGCAGAAGTTCATGACTTCTGGTAGACGTATATTTTTATAAATGATTAAAAAGGAAACTTAATGTAAACGCCGAGTACAATAGTGACAGTTGTAACAATGGTAGCCACTTGTATTTAGCTATATATCTTAAAATTACACCACAAAAAAAGTGAAACAATCTCGCAGTGTAAACAGTCAGTCAAAAAGATATTTCAAAATTAAGAAAACGTTCATGAATATACGGAAAGGAAATTTAAACGACACCAGTTATAAGGTTTGTAACTATTCAACTATAGTGAACGCGCTAGTCGTTATCTACAATATTTTAGTTGCAACACAAAAAGATAGTGCTTGAGTGTCAACAGCTAGCCAGCCAAAGAAGCTACTTTAAAATAAGGAAACGTTGTGTATACCTTAGCCGTTTATCCTGTCTTCTAGGTGGAAAACGTAGAAGTTCTGCTAATACTGACTAACCAAAGTGGGAGCCCTTTAAACGTCCAACTCCACAATGACACGAAGCCTGTGTTTCCCGCTTTAGTGGGCTTTACATCCCACCAGGAAGTACTCAGTCGCTCAACGATAAATTTTCTTTCTCAACAGGTGAACGGATGTATCTATCTATCCATCCACCTTTGAAATACTTTTCGTTCGAAACTGTTCATCCGGTCCCAATGTTGACTTTAATTTTTGATCATTGAATGCAGAAAAAATTTGAATTGTAATCACGGCGGCCAATCGGGTTGTTGAACTGTTGTTGATTTGATTATTAACAAGCGACACTAAAGTGTCAATCTTTTGTGTTTAATCAAAACACCCTAAAGAAAAGAAGTTACTGTGTATTTCAGTCCGGCTTTCAACTGGATAAAAGTATAATTGAAAGTATTGAATAATATAACTCGAAGTAATCATTGTTATGGGTTGTAAAGTAAAATAATTGTTTGGTTTATCTGAAAAATAACTTTCATTAATTTTAATTTTTTCTATTAACAGCACACTTACAACTGTAAGTAGGTTGGTAATCTCTTTGAATTGAACTGAATCGTCAATAATTCGCACTGATAGATTATTGTAAAACCGAAAGACACCTTTGGCCCTAGCACTGAGCACGCTTGATTTTTATCCGGAACCAATTAAAATTGAGACTCTTTAGAAATAGTATCGAACAGCTGTAAACTTTTTCTAGAGACTTTACTTTTGAGCGTTCATTATATTCTTTAATTTCATCGAATTGTTAGCGATTAGTTATTTTTATCTTTTCATTCGTTCTGGATGAATCATACATGGATCAAATTATTGCAATAGTTGAATTTACTGAAAACTTTTAACCGCTTTTCTAGCTTTTTGTTTAATTTAACCTAAAACAATTCTCAAATTAAAAAGAAAACACGTCAAATTTCAAAAATTTAGTAAAACTAAGTTAAACAAAAAAACGTTTTAGATTTTTCTACGAATTGATTACCTTTTAGTCGTCGAAAGTGCCCTCTACTTTCCTTCTTTCTTCTGCACGAACATGAAACATTGCTAACTGTTTTAATCCGATTCAATTAGCTCAAAATTGTCACTGTTTTTTTCTTTTTTATTCTGTTGTTTTGTGAAGTCTCACTTCTATTTCTATAAATTCTGATTATCCCAACTGATAACATGGTGAATGTTTAGAAAACAGCTTACTAGGAGGCATATAATTATTAACAAATACTTATTGATGGTATTTGTGTTGCTTATGAACGAAAAAAAAAATAAAAGAATACCTGTTTGGTAAAGATTAGATCAGTTGCTCAATAACATTCAGAGATATATCAGTTTTCAAACTGAACTTTTGAATTCCTAATAAAATTTTTTATCTAGTTCTGTAAAGGCAAAAAGAAAAAAAGGAAAAGAAAAGGAAAAGGAAAAAGAAAAAGAAAAAGAAAAAGAAAAAGAAAAAGAAAAAGAAAAAGAAAAAGAATAGAAAAAGAAAAAGAATCCAGATTTAACAAAACTTGGGAGGTATTCTATTTAGCAATTAGTCCTCGAGCCGTAATGAGCTAATGACTCTTAGGCCAAGAGGGCGAGAGGATTAGCTGCTTTAGTCAAATCCTATTACTAGTATTTGGTCAAATATATAGATGCAAACAAATTTTGAATTAAAGTTGATTAATCCATTATTTTGCATATGGTTTTCAAAGTTGACACTTTTCGCAACTAGTAGGCTATAGGCTACTATATCATAGTAGTAATTTATCCAATTAGAACACAGCATTGATTATAGACCACTATTTGGACTTGACTAATAATAGTTAGTAATCTCCCCAGGGGTGACTAGTCCTTTCCCACCCAAGTAATCGATATTGCTTGGATTGAGATTTTATAATTAGAATCAAAACATACTAATAACAAAGAAAAATAAATCAATATACGAGACTATGAATGCTAAACTGTGTCGATACGATCGAGCATCAGCTGTGTACAATTCATCATCTAGGAAGTTGGGTTCGTACGACTTTATGAGCGAATGCACGTTATTTCCGCGTGTTTAGAAAAGGTTTTGTGGTAATGCCAGTTCGTATTTGTTATTAAAACGAATAGAGGCATATGTTTTCTTAGAAAATACGACACTCTTTATAGAATGCTTGAATTTAAGATTTAGCATGAGCAGACATACGGTATGCTTACCTTTAAGTGAACGAACCAAAAACCGTATTCAGCGCGATTCAAAGCATCCGGAGAAAAAAATCAATTCATGGCTCTACGATATTCACAATTAAATAAAATCGATAACAGTTTGCCTTTAGTATATAGCTTAACTTAATGTATACTAATCGTTTCGCCAAGTGATAAAGTAAATACAGATATTTCAACGTCAGTGAACTTTAAATACACTTGCTTTGTCCTGTCATGTTTCTGTCGACTAGTTTGAACAGATGTGTAGGATTTTCGTACAAAATAACGGAAACAGTTCACTAGTTTTGTCCTGTGCTCATCGTGGGTGAAGAGGATGAATGTTTGAGTTTGTTGACCTATCTTTCTTACGAGATACGGAACTTTGTAAGACAATAATACAAGCTGAGGGAGATTGAGTCGTTTTTATTTCATCGGACTTTAATTCTGCGAGTCTTATATAAAATAGTTGATGTTATGTACGACTTTGTTGACCATAAAAGTAGACAATAAATACGATTGCTACGATTGTATGTCTAAAACTCTGCTTTTGGCATGACAGAGCAGTCCTGATTGGACGATATAAGCTCATCTCTATGGAAGCCATTTAATTGCTATGGTCATGTCGCACCCTGTCCACATTGTACTACCCTACTAACTGAGCTTGACCTGAAGTGGGGCTTTCAGTCAGTGACCGCTGACATCATATATGCAACACAGTAGTATAAAGTAAACTATCCTTTAGAGAAGGGAGGAATTTTGCGAACGCTGGCCAAAACAATCGCGGGCTTTCACATAAAAGCGCCAATTTGTTTACTTTTCGAAGGCCGGATTTGTAGGGAAAGGTAATCGATTTTATTCAGATATTTTCCGTAGAAAACTTGCAGGAAATGGAGGATTTTCGCTGAAATCATATCTGAGTTCTAGCCTATAAAAGGTACAAAAGGACTTTTTTTCTCACTGTAGAACTTCGATCATATCACTGGTGGCTTTGATGAAGCCCTTAGCACACAGTCTTGGCTCAAACAACATAAAACCGAAGAAAACAAAACCTTTTTGAAGGATTTCTTGAAATACATACTGATTAAGTACATCTAGCCTGCCATATGTCTTATGAATTACGACGATGTTTGGATGTTCCACCAACGCTTATGCGATGCATTTTACCTGGTCATGGAGACTACGGTTTTGGCTAAGGCTTGGTAAACTCGAAGTTTAATCACTTTAAAGAAGGAGAAAGGCTGGTAACTGCATTTGCAAATGTTACTTTGATGTTCTTCAATAAATACATTTTGTTTGAAATGTTTATACAAATGTGTGGAAAAATGCATAAGAAAGCCGATCCTAATCCTCGATTTTTCGACTCACTTACGATTTTTTTTTTGAAAGCAGTGTAGCTCAAAGTCTAACCGAAGCCCTCCAAAAACTTTCATTCATTTTACTTTTCTTTACGTATTCAACCATTCATTTAACATGATTATAACATCGGAAAAATTCAGCCGGGCGTGAAATTATTTTTTAGATTTGCGTACGTACAAAAACTTCCGATTTACGTACGAGAGGTTGAGAGTTTTACGGCGGTAGAACCTATAATTTTTGGTGTCCAGTTTTAACTATATATGAAAATTATCCCTTGAGGTCTTGTCCTTCGACCTTCATAAAATAACTCTTTTTAAAGTTCATTTGTTTCGCTTTTTTTCACGAAGCATTTGTTAACTGTGATTCAAAACTTTGAGCGAGAGAAGCAATAAACCTTTCGATGTTTTTTTTTAGCCGTACCCTCCAAGAAAAATAGTCACGTCAATAGAGCCTTTATACACTGGGAAGCCAAAATATTCTGAAATAAACTTCCTAAACATTCGGGAAGCTTCATTTTTAACTGATTGAAAACGCGTGACGAGAAACAATCTATAGCCGTCTTACGTAAATCCGACTAACAACTTTTTACGTATTCCAAGTAAGGAAAAAGCACTTCTGGTTGGATTTTATTTTTTCTTCACATTGACTTTTACATATAATGCACTTTTTCTGTGAGAATTTTCTTGTAACATGAAACAGCAAATGGCAGGAAAAGGGAAATAATTATAGTTTTCGTAAGTGATTAAGGCACCATCTTTGTTTACAAATTTAAAGTTTCCCGCTTACACAGGGAGCCTGCGCGCGAAGAAAAAACAAAAGCCTACTCATGCGGAGACAAAATTTCCCCTGCTTTCCTTAGGGCCCGGTTGTATGAAGCCTAGATAGCGCTATACGACGGAAAAATCTTATCCTAGTGGATAAATTTATTGGATAACAGCATCGACTTATCCAATGGATAAGGATTTATCCGCCTGATAGCGCTATCCAGACTTTGTGCACAACCGGGCTCTTTGTGTTTATTGACATTCCAGGCCCGGCTTGCGTCGAAAACTAGGTATGAGTAGAACGTAGCGCTGAATAATGGGGCTAAAGGTTATTCGTGAAGCGTCGTACATATGGACGTCAGCCCTAACGGCAATAATGGCCGATCCGCGGCCTTGGGTGTGCTGAATTATGTACGCCGGAGGGTTATGCCCTAGCCTGAAGTCATCAGGAAAAAGACAAGCCGGCCAACAGACCATACATGCCAGTTGATCTGACGGAAATCGATTATCCAATCAGATTCCGAATCGCGTTTGCTGAAAAAGGATCAATCCCAATAGACCTTTGCGCGCCTCGAGAAGTAGCAACAAAAAAACAAGATGTGTGGATGTAGACTAATCAAGAACATAACACTGACATAGAATAAATACAACACTCTTAAATTAAAAAAGTAAGTTCATAATTGTTCATAAAAATATTAATATACGTACATACGCGTTACTACTAGATAGTGTAAAAGGGAAAAATAACATTAAGGTAAATATATCACTAATAGAAAATCAATTTAGAAAGGAACTTATATGTCAAGCCTTCTGTAAATAACAAACGTAAGGAAATCCCTTTATTTAAGGACATGCCAATGGACAACCTGTCAGTAACCAATGGTAAGTCATTCATAATGACTTGTGCATTAACGCTAGGGTTAAAGCATGTTTGTTTATTGGTATAGCCTTTCAACTTTAATTAGAAAATACATTTCTGTCGTAAACAACAGGTGCAAATTTACAGTAGTTTTCCAGTGTAAACGGGTTTTGATCATGTACTAACTTGGTACATGCGTACTGGGGAAGAGCAGGGTTGTTTACTGTGTAAACAACTACTTCCTAAGCCGTTTTCTGTTCCCTTTTTCAGAATGATCTAACTCATAACTTTAGAATATCTTTAGTGCAACCTGTTCTCTTTTAGTTATGCTAGCGAATACATCGACAGATTGTTAGGCTCAACTCTTAGAACTGAGTGCTCTTCTTTTCTTCCTAAAGTCAACACTTGTCTCAAGCTCTTACGTCATACTTGACCTAACTGGTCTAATCTAGTTTGACCTAGTATAAACCGGTTATGTGAGGTATTGCGTAAGCTTAGCCTTTAAATACGAGCTCACTCAGAGTTCAGTACAGAGTGTGAGAAAGAGTTCAGAGTTGAAAGAGTTCAGTTCAGTGAGTAAGTCAGTGCAGAGAGAGTTCAGGTGAACCCATTGTAAAGCACTACTAGCAACAAGAAATAAAACAGAAGGAACCAACTGAGAACGACCCGAAACATTGGTGTCCGTTGGGAAAGTATCACTCCCCCACTTTCCCTCCGCGTGACAATAGCAATTTAAGTATATTATCAAGTTTTCAATCAATTTTCGAAACAAAAAACAAAGTTGTAAGGTTAACTTTGTTGGCCATCGAATTACAAAATCTGATAAACACCTACTTAGAATAAGCTTTTCTTAAACTTTTATTTGAACATGACTTGAAACATTACTATAGACTTCAAATGTGCTACTATGACTTCTTTTCGCCAATATTTCGCACTACATTTCAAGAGAATACATATTTAAATCCAACTCAAAACAAAATGGCGTCCTTCACGACAATGTTTTGTGCAGGACTCTAGGCACGCAGTCATGTTAGGGATTGATTCTTTTTCAAGTCAGAATATCACGCATAGCGCGCTTTCCGAGATCACCTGGTATCTGGTGCACTGTTTTCACCACTATGGTTGTGCTAATTTCTTAGAACAACCTTGGGCATCCGACACACTAAGTCAAGACCCGTTTGAGCAAGGTTAGGACCTGGAAGGCCGACCAACTCAGGCTTTTATTTATATTTGTTCGCTATGTGTTTCGTCTTAAAGATACTTGCTTGACTGAATAATGGATATGGTATTGGCCTTTCTAAAGTTGCTCGGAAAACTGGTAACGAGCAGGATGCATGCGCCCTGAATCATGGGGCTGTATTAGGGGACGCCATTACTTTGTAAATATATTGCGGAGAGCTAGCAAACTCTCTGGAAACCAAAGCAAATGTTAATTGATTCGAACCTAATATATATATTTAGGCACTGCTTAAAAGCGGAGCTCCCGATACGGAAGTCACAGGGTCACTTACTGATTCGATTCAGGCGAGCAGAAAATAAGCTTACTTAATTCCAGTTAAACTTGACAAGAACAACTGAGACAAAATAGAAAATAATACAAAAGGCAATGCAAAATACAAAATGACTAATTTCTTTTCAGTATATTGGCGTTTGTAAATGTTTTTGAATATTTTTTAGCCTTTTTAAAGTGAACGTCTAGTAGGTCTTCATACAATAACATCTCTCAACAACACAATTTAAGCTCATTTTTATATTCATACTTGTTCGAACAGCTTAATAAACAGTTCAATATTTGGTATAAATTTACATTTCATTCAATAATTAAATAAGTTATCTGTAGAAAGATATAAAATTATTGAATGAGAGTATTCTATATTTTGCCGAAGGGACCCCGCGATAACAGAATTCTTAAAGATTTACAAAGCTTGAAATAAAGGACGAATATTTGTTGTCGTAATATGCTCTTCGTGTTATATTTCCTCCAGCATAAAAATAAATTAAGCCTTATCTATAAAAATATAGAAAGTTTTGAGAGAAAGTCTGATTTGTCGATTTGACAAGGAAAATGCTAGTTAAAAAAATAACAAGAGTATACGATTGCTTGCTAAAAAACGCACACACCTAAATTCTTGAAGAACATTTCTTGGTCCATCTTTGACTACATAAAAGTATTTTATCTTAATTGTCTTTAGTCTATAACTTGCCGTAAAGCGATTTTTTCTGTGCATTTGAAAGCCGCATTTTTGAGTAGTTTTGCTTTGACATCAAGCAGGATTCCTTCGTTGTCGGACGAACGGACGGAAGTGACGTCAGCCAAGCCATGAAAAATCAACTCGATGGTTTACCATTTTTTCTTAAGTATGATGCTCTGCTCGCGCGGGCTTTCGGCCTGCGCGGTAGCTCCGCTAAAAACTTTGAAAAAGAAAAAGACAATATCCATTCGTGAAAGCGCTGACTCTTCTCTTTCTTCCAGCTTTTTGATAGAGCGTTTTCACTCACGTGAGAAGGAAGCCATAAACAATAAACACATTCTGCTCAGTATTTGCATAAAGATAGAGTTCAATTCCCGGAGGGTAGAAAATGTATTGTTTTGGTACCCCATAATGGCCGCTGTGACATCACTTGAAAACGCTCTCTATTAATCATATTCAACCTTAAAATGTAAGTTTTTTTCCTTGCCCTCATAATTAGTACAAAGCAATCATATATTATAAGACAAGCCGATCCTTTTTTGGCAGAAACTTATTATCTGACTCAATAATTGAAACTAGGCACACTTACAAAAGAATAAATGTCATTAATATGCATAGCCACTTTAAACTGCAGGTAAATGTACTTGAAGCTCTTGAAGGTTAGTGGTATAAGAGATGCATACTAATATATACACGCCATTCCTGGTGAAGCGGAAATTGAAGGAAAGGAGAAAGATTCAAATGAGTGAAAAGACAACATTTTGTTCATCTGTTTGATGTTTGACATCGAGGAAACAAGGAACATAAACCAGGTCACCAACATTGGTCTATAACATAATGTAAGTTAATGTTGAAGCCATGAAAATAACGTCAAACTAATTCTTTAGTAGTGTGAGGAAACATAGGAATTTTTCTTGTAAAACAATTTTGTTTTATACTAAGAAAAAATAGATAATCAAGATTTTTTTGTTCTACTCCTAAGTATTAAAGTTTCCATACATCAAGTAGAATTAAAACAGAAGTACAAAGAATAAATCGCTTACGCACGGAACTCATAGTTTATCGAAAACTTCCCCTTTTCTGATGCGGAAGGCCAATAAACAAATTCATTATTAGTTATGCAATGTATGTTTAACAATTTTCTCCAGCACTATTAAAAGTACGTACTCGGTTTTTTTTTGTATTAAAAAAAAATACACAAATATATACTCTTTTCTATTTTAGAAACCTATTCCAGATTCCTAGTTACTGTGGCTAACTGTTCATATACGATTATCTTTTCACTTGTCCTTGAGCTAAATTATATTTCCTTAGTGAAAGAAATTTATTTATCAATAGCAAGGATAGTATGAGTGAAAAGCATCAATTCATTACTAAATAACATTTTGAATTTCTCTTGGATTTGCAGCCAGTTTTAACTGATTAAACATTGTGCCATTGTAAACACTGACCAAAATCAACCAATCAACGCCCATTGTTTCATATTGAGGGAAAAGAATGACCAACAGTAGCAACTCGTCTTCTTTCTTTACTCCTGGGCTCACAGACCTCGAAACCGAGAACATCATTTGGGCTTCTGTCTTCATTATCGTCGGTTTTCTGATTGTTGTTGTGAATCTTTTTACGATTCTCACATTTGTCATGAACAGGCATCTTCGTCGTCGTAGTGTGTACTGCCTAATTAACTTAGCAGTTGTGGACATGTTATTCGGTGGCATTAACATAGCATTCGAAGTGATTATTAATTTAGGCACACTCCAAACAAAATTTGAATTTGTTTATCCCTCTTCTTCCTCTTAATTTTCTTCTTTTTTTGTTCTCTGTTCGCATTGACCCTTGTTTCAGTCGAACGAGTCTACGCAACCTTCTATCCATTTCGACATCGTACAACACGACTCAGAATGTATGTTGTAGCATTTACCACCATCTGGTTCACACCTCTGCCTCTTCTCATTCTTCTTTTCTTCCTCGAATTTTATCAGTTCCTTATCGACATTGCTGTATACTTGGTCTGTCTCCTAATCATCTGTTTATCATATACAGCAATATTCGTTCGAGTCAAGACTCAAGCAAAGCGACTTCAACCAAATCAACAACAGGCAGCTGCCATATCCAATACGACAGAAACGAGAGCAACATCTTGCAATGACACTCTTGATTGTGACAGTCTTATCTGTAATAGCGTGGTTACCCTATATAATTGTTATATTGATTGAAATATTCATTCATGCTCCAATTCCTTACATTGCTTCTGTAACGACATATTTGATTCAGCTTATCAACTCACTGATCAATCCAGTAATCTATGTATTTAGAATGAAAGATTTTAGAAGGGCGTTAGTCACGATTAGTATTGAAATGTTCACGTGGCCAAATGCAGATATACCCCATTAGTCGCCAGAATAACCTTAACAGACAACATGAAACTGGTCTGGAAGGTAGTACCATAGAATCCGGGTCATAATCACCGCGGGACTCATAACAGGGGGGCTCATACCGGGGGGATGGGGATGACCGGGGGCACTCATGACCGGGGGGCTAGTAAGAGGGGGAGCTATTAACCGGGGGTACTCATAACAGGGGGAACTGATGACCGAGGGGACTCAACCGGGGGAGCTCATAACCGGGGGGAGGGGGGGGCTTATGACCGAGGGGACTCATAACCGGGGGGACTTATGACAAAGGGGACTCATAACCTGGGGGACACATACCGGGGGTACTTATGAACGGTTGCACTTATAACCGGGGAGACTCATAACCGGGGTCTCATAAAAGGGAGGGGGAAAACGTCTGGAAAAAACTAAAGGTTCTTAATACTTAATATAGTATTTAGATTTAATATAAGTAATTTGTAAGTTTGAGCGTATTGTAAAGCACTGCTGGGCATTTGTGGAACAGGTGCTATGTAATAAATATAATAATAATAATTATTATTATTATTTTATTGATAACTTTTAAGGGCATAAAAAATTACAATAATTTTGCTTGATTGAAAAGGCAAGACTACTAAGCTTTGCTATTCTATAACTATTTATAAGTATAAAAATTGGAAATAAATAACTAAAACAATAATATGAATAATATAATATCAGAAAATTATAATGATGAACACAATGAAATATATATATATATATATACATTATGATATATAAAGTTTATTAGTCTGCTGGTTGAATATTGTTCGATATGGCTTTCTTTATCAAATATTCACTTTCTACTAGAGCTCATTTCTGAATTTCTCTTGCGATTGATACTGCCATGCTTCTATCTCTAGTACCACTTTTTAAAGTTTTTTTTCCAGACGTATAACTCCTCCGCCTAAGCAGCCTATTATTAAGGGCAAGATCTATCCCTTGAATCCCAGTCTTCGCTCTCTGAATTCAAATACAAACTGCTGATATTTTCGGTATTTCTCTCTCACTCTTTCTTGACTGTGACTCTCCTCGGGACATGCAACGTCTATTAGCCATATTTGTTTCTCTTTGGTATCTACTAGTGTCAAATTCGGTCTTCGTTCGAATTCTGTGGTATATTTTCTGAGGCTGTGTTCGAAATCCCGCATAGTCTTTCTTCCCTTTTAATTTCTTCCAGGATCTCTTCCGAATTCCATGTCTTCCTTATCGTTTCTTGTGAAACAAGGGTCGCTTATTTAGCCAATGCAATAGCGAGCACCATCAGCGCTTCATCATGTCTCTGAGTATAAACCGTTGTTGCTAAAACTTTGCACCCAGCGAATAGACGGCGTACTGTCTTTCTATGACCAGCACTTAGCCTGCACATATCGGTTGCTATTTCAAGTTGACGTTTGACCTGACTGTACTAAGCGTTGCTGGTAAGTTATGGAAAGGGCCCTACATAAGAAATTATTATTATTATTATTATTATCATCATCATCATCATTATTATTAATATTATCATTAAATCGTGCCCAATTGATATTCAATTCAAAGCACTGGTGTTCATATAATAGTAGATGTAAAAGCTTTGAAACGCGAATGTGCTCAGAAAAACTTTTATCTGATATTAATGAGACTGCGGGTATTCCCATGTTATTTAGCTTGGAAACCTTCTCGTCCATCAATAAATTCAGTGGCGATATAAATATCATCACACCCGAACCACGAGGCTTCCCCTCAACGATGTCCGCAACGAGAGGTAAGCACTGAGAAATCAGTGATTTCCCACATCCTGTGGTTAAGTTAACGAAAATATTTTTCTTCCCCAAAAAGGCTTTGATACAGTCTTTCTGTTCCGGCAACAGATCTTGAATATCGAATTGTTTGCCACATCAGTAAAAGCTTGCTCGAACGCCATTTTGTTTTAATAACTTCGCGTGAAGATTGTTTACAAGCTATTCGACCAATCAGCGTTCGCGTTAGAATGAAACCGATTGATAGTCAATCAGAAATCGCTCCATATATCATGACGAATTCGCAGGGGGTCAGAACACGGTTTCTGGCGTTGTTTCACAGACGGACTTAACCGACAAAAAAGTCCGTATGTGGCGCAGGCTAATTGACTTCGGACCTGACGGCGATTAAATCCTTCTTTCCTTGGGTGTACGGATTGCGCAGGATATTGTTCTAGCCCGGTAGAATCAGGGGAGGGAGTAGCCGGCCCCTAGAACATATCTACAGCTAATCCCTTGCACTCCTCCACGCACAAAATCGGTTGGGAAAATGATGTCAAAAAGTCTATTCTATCTGATACAATGTTCTGCAGCTATTATGCTGATTCATCTTGAAATGTCGCCCAGCTGAAAAAACTTGGGCGTCAACGACACTGAGTCAAGTCCGGTTGAGCGAGGTTAAATGCTAATGCCTACTTAACTTTTTTTTGCAAGATTTTTTTTCATAACCTTTAGTGGATTACGATTCGTTTTAGTAGGGTAATCTTCGAAAATTAAGGACTGGGCATTTTGTAAGCAGAAAAATTTCAGACCAGTACACATGATCAATGGTAAAATAGCATGTTAATTAAGACTAATTAAAAGTCAAACACTATTAGATTATTTAGAAAGTGTAATTGTGGCTCAATAAAAGCAAGAAAGTCTAGGAAAAGATGGCTGGATTACAAGATCAAAAAGAGACCGCAGTAAAGAACAGTAAGAATCCTAAACAAGATAATTTAGATATGAGGTTTTGGTAGATAATTACAATGCTAATGAAGGACAACTTCTTTATTGTTCTAGATATTAGGTTGTCAATTAAAAAAAAAAGTCATGTTCGAACAACCGAAATGACATATTAGTAATAATGAAACAATGGTAAGAAATGAATGAAATTACGGCAGATGGTAAAAATCAACTGATTAAAAGATTTAGCTAAAAATTGATCTGCGTCGGTGTTTCTAATGAAACAGTAATAATAAGAGGGTAAATTATACACCGTGAAAAGATGAAAAAACTTACGTACTGACGTTTCGGACGCTAGTCTTCCGTCGGAGTAAAAGAGAAAGAGGTGGTAGAAAGGAGTGTTTATATGATAGAATAAGACAAAAGAAACCAATGAGAACAAGGTGGCCAAGGAAACAAACAATCAAAAGACAAAAGAATGGGTTACTTAAAAGCAAAGTGTTCATTAATCTCGTTGGGACTAAAGGTGCCCAATAGGTGAATAGGCCGCATTTCTTTTGCAACATAATTGTTGCCAATAACCAAAGAAAGACCGAAAACAATGAAGTCAGAAAGAGAATTGTTAGCTAGATTGAAATGGCAGGAAACTGGTTTGGTAGGGTAGTTATTGCGAATAACATAAAGATGGATTACAAATGCGATCGCCAAGACGACGGCCAGTCTATCCCACATATAAGAGATTCCAGCGAGTACATTTGATACATCATATATAACATAAGAGGTGGTACATCAAACGTGGTCAATGATTTTAACATACGCAATAGGTAAATTACGAGCATTGTATCAAACGAGTGAAGAAGAGTGCCAATGGGCCTTTCAAAACTTTACTGAAGTCGCGTAAAAAACGAGCCAGCTCAACTAGAAACCGTGGACAGCTGTTTCGGCCTGTATTGTGCCTCGTCAGCACGGTGTATCAGGTGAGATGGTAGAATCCCACGAAAATTAGTACATGATAGATGAGGCGATAAGCCACACGGCTTATCGCCTAATCTATCAGTGATTATAAAAGTGGATTTAGGACCGACAACCGATGTGTGAGAGGCTATATGAGGACAAGTATAACAACGTTTACGAGAGCAGCGAAAAGTACCAATTTCTTTGAGGGAAGAACTCCCTTGACCAAGAAAGGACGAAGATTACGATCACGTTTATAAAAAAAAGAGGGCGGTTGTTGAAAATAGCATGCAAACGAGTATCAGAGTCAAGCAGAGAAAAGTTGTGGTTAACTATGGGTTTAATGGAGTTTTTAATAGGATGATACGTAGAGTGAAAGGAATGCGATCATTAGAGGGACGAGTTGAGGAGTGAGAGCGGTGATACGATCAATTGGAGGGACTTGCGTGAATGACGTGATCAATGACATGAGCAGGATAATTACGCTTAAGAAAGAAGGAAAGCATCTCAGAACATTTAACAGAAAAATCAAGATCATCACTACACAAACGACGAAGACGAAGAAATTGCGAGACAGGAATAGCGTTAAGAGTAAATACGAATGAGAGTCAGAAGGTTTGTAATGGACACTAGACGGTCGTCATTAACACTCAGCAAGATGTCAAGGAAAGTGACTGATGTTTCACTAACCTCCCACGTAAAGTCTAAGGCAGGGAGAAAAGAGTTAACAAAAGAGATGAAAGAATCTAAGTCATTACGAGAACAAAAAGTAGCATCAATACAATCATCAATATACCGTCCAAAAAACTCAGGTTTATGTCCAGTATACTGTTGGAAGCCAACAAACAAATTGGCCTAACTAGGGCCCATCTTAGTACCCATAGCAACACCATTTACCTGCCGATAATATATTTCACCGATAGAAAATAAATTAAGAGTAAGAACAAGTTAAGCTAAGCGTAACAAAGTGGAAATACTAAGCTCGAGGATAGGACGAAGATCGAAAAAATGCTGGAAGGACACAAAGGCCCTCATCATTAGGAATGACACAGTATACAAATATTTGACACCCATTAACACCTTGTTCTCATTGGTTTATTCTTTTGTCTTATTTTCCTAATATATAAACACTCCTTTCTACCACCTCTTTCTCTTTTACTCCGACGAAGGACTAGCGTCCAAAACGTCAGTCAGTTAATTGTTTATTGAAAAGGAAATTGCCTTTTTTCAAGCTTTCATATTTATCATCTAGTAACTTAACTTTATCTGCGCGGAAATATTTGTTCGCATGGTTTTTGATCATGCAATGAAAGTTTTTAATTACAAAATGTTCATACATAAATAATAAGGAAATGAGTATGTTCAGCCATCTTTCTTTGGTTCATTGTGTACAGTCAATAACACGTGATGGCATCAAACGCAAAACAATAGCTTCGTTCTATGGAGTTTCCAAGGCATTCCACTCCATTAATAATGATCAAGACCAAAAAAAACATCGAAGAGGATTTCTGAACCATTTCAGATAAAAAGAGTTGTCTAAAAAACAGTACCCTGACCGAGCACGCCACTCTATTGTATCGTATATCAGAATGAAGCAAGCCCGATCCAGGAAAGCAACTGTCCGTCCAAAAAACACTACTGATAAGAATAATGCTAACATACAAACAAAGTTCAAAGAATTACAAGCCATGATTTTTAGTTTCAATTCATGCAAAAACGTTCAGAGCATCAACTGTTGTGTTTTCACGCTTTAAATTCTTTATCGCCATAACTGACTAGGTCGTTTTACAAAACGTTGACAAAGCTGCCTAAAAGCCTACCAGGCCCCTAGCCCCTCCCCCAGTCAACTTTACACAGGAAACTCAATACTAAATTACATCAAACAATAAAATGTTGTGACTTTCGCTAACAATTTCCATAGCACCAACAAGTTTATTTGTCGCCTAACAAAGCTACTTCTCGACACATGCATAAAGACCCTAGATTTCCAACAACAACCGCTTTGTATTACGTCTTTAAGACATAAGCTACCTTTCAACTTTCAACTTTCGTTGAAAATATCCTATCAGAGGTATCTTTTACTGGAACATCCCAAACGCTTAAACCCAAGTGCTTACAGTTCTTTTCAAGCGACGCTCTTGATTCAGCTCATGAACTTACTAATCTATGTAATCTATGTATTTAAAATAAGAGATTTCAGAAGGGCGTTGTCACGATTAAAATTGAAAAGTTCATGTGACCAAATGCAGATCGATATACCCCATTAGTCACCAGGGTAACCACAACAGACCACTTGAAGTAGGTCTTTAAGCTAGTCTTATTCACAATTTTCCATACATTGTTTCACTGGTCAAACACAAAGCGCTCAAGCGAGGCGACAAGGTACTTTCAAAGGATTATTCAAATTTGAACCTCGAAACCTCGACTGAATGCTTTGTGTTTGACCATCGAACTGATGTATGGAAAATGTGAATAGAATCCTGGTCATTACCACCACGAGGTTTATGTCTCGTAAGGGGTACTATTTGTCTATAGAAAAAAAAAGAAGAAAAAGAAAAAGAAGAAGAGAAATTTTTAATCCACACTAAGTTTGATTAAATGGTCGATAGTTTTAGGAATTATGTTTCGATATTTAGCCATTTTCGAGTATCAAGTTTGTACAAAGACTGAATACAGGTATCCCAAAAGGTCTAAGGGGCTGGTCATTAATAAGTAGGAAGAAAGACTACTGTGTTTTTAGGGAGCATGTCCCCCAATCCCCTAGGTTCTACAGCCTTGGGTGGCCGTTAGCCCTCTCCTACCCCTTCACAATCACAATTACTCTATGGCAAAGCAGAACTTGGAAGGGGAAATCCTTTGACTTCCTATTTTCATTTCCTCAGACAATACGAATACATACGCCATTTGTCATGCATTTTTTTATCATTTTATTTTTATTTTTTCACGAGAAAACAGATATCGCACTAATCGCGAAGCGATGAGTCAGCCAATTAATTTGATTATATAATCCCATATCCCTCTGCTTATTGGTTAGAGATGACAGTATACGAGAGGAATATTTCACGTGCAATCGCATGACAAATCTGGGAACCACTTTTATTTTTACATTTTACAAGTCTTATTTTTTTTCATACTTTCCCACAGAAAAAAACACATAAATGTGAAAGCTATTTAAGATGAACAAATGGAAGAAAACTACTTACAAAAATATAGGAATTGGTTAGGGAAATTAGACTTAAATTGAGAGCATTGAGAGCCGAGTTGGTTTTTGATCCCGTCCTTGCAGACACACACACACACACACCCCGAACTCATAATTATTACTACATAAATAGTATATTTTATATATTTTGTATATTTTAAAACGTTCTGCTATTTATCGCTAACTCTTTTGTATTTTTCATAGGTTCAGTGATTCAAATTGATGAAAGTTTTAGAAGTAAGCTAGAGCTTTACTCTTTCTTTGAAATAATTATCTTGAAATTATGGTCATCATTTCGTGGTGTTTTTCATGGGTTCATTAAATGCATCTCTTTACCTGTTGGCAGTTTAGTATCTCCAGAACCAGTTGATGTGAAATGCATTCTTTATTGGTTCTCTATTTTATCACATCTTATTTGCTTACTTGATTGTTTTTTTTTTTTTACGTTGTCACCCGTTTGTCTTCAAAGTTTTGTTGTTTGTTTGAATTGAGAAGAAGAAGAAAAGAAAAGAAAAAAAAAATGAAAAAGAGGTATTTTCTTTATCCCGAACATCTTAATTTTTAAAAATATCCTTTTACAGGGAATTTTTTAAGTTGATGATCATACATTTTAAAAACGTGCTAACTTGCATTAAAAACTACATGGCTACTGACTTTAAAATAACAATACTTACAGCTTTATTATTTTACATTTTCTTTTATTTCAAATACACAATAGACTTGCTACAAAATGAAAAATAATAAATAAAGTTTTTTTTCGAGTAGACAGATATACGAATTCGAATACTCCAGCTTCGAGTTCAATGAATCGAATGAATGAATGAAAATTATAAATCATTGTATTCCATTCTCTGTCAGTTACTGTCACACAAACGTTTATAATCACTTAATTATTTAGTTTAATATATTTCTAAAAATTGTTATAAAAGCAACAGTTTTCTTTATGCTATTATATATAGATCACAAACTCTTTGAACAAGCAATCCTAGATCGAAGGTAAGAGGTTTTCAGAACGGACCCCAGCTTAATTGATTTAAGTATATATCATGGCACAAAATACTACCCGGTTTCGAATTATACGTCAGCCTTGATTTTGTGTAGAATATTTATGCGTTCCAGTGAAGTTCCGTGTTATTTCTTCGAATTATTTGTTTCAGGGCAGTTAAATTGTTGGCCAGCTATGGTTTTATTCACTTTCAACAAGAAAAGAAAATCCGAATGAAAATTAAGAAGGATCCTCTCACCTCTTGGGTCGCGGATTCGATTCCTGAATCCGGTATCACATATGAGTAGAGTCTGTTAGGTGTCTCAATAGATTCAAGGGGTTTTCTGGTTTTCTTCTTTCAAAGAATCTATAGCAAGCTAGATTAATCCAATTCGATCTAGAGATCTCAAGCCCCCCTTTCCTCTCCCCCTCTTTTATCAGAATATTATTCAAATTGTAATTTTTTGTATCGTTTTGCCCCACAACGAAGAAGTACGTCTTGAATATTCTCTTCAGCTAATTAAACGATTTTTAACCAATTATTTCTTTAGGAGGTACTTTAAACTCTTAAAACATTCGTTTATTTGGAGAAATGGCTTTGAAACTCATTTTCTTTACTGCGCTGGTGATGGTGCTGGTATTGTCTGGTCATGGTAAAACTTTGAAGGACAAGAAGCTTCGTAAAGTCACACGTAAGAAGTCTTTGATTTCAAATTCTTTGCTTTTTGTTTTTAACGTGAGATCACTGCTAGTTACCGCCACGCGCTCACTCGAAACAATTTCATGAAAATCCATCAATCAATATAGGTAGATAGCATTATAATAATATATTGGTTACATATATGAATAGATAGTCTTATGTTCTTTATTTGTATTATTGCTTAAATTTTAGCTCGGCACGCCTGAAAAGCAGTGTTACTGAGTCGTTTACTGTGAATAAATGAAGTTCATTCATTCATTCATCTATTTTCCGCATTTAATTCCTAGGGGGCGATGAGACCACCAACACTTTAGTCACTGGCAAGGTAGTGTTTGAAGGAAGTACAACATTTTGCCACATATATGAAAGGTTTGACAAGAATCAAAGAAGCCATTGGTGTAACTGCCCCTTCGTTTTTTGCACGGGCTCTCTCCGCTGTGATGACCCAAGAAGGGGTGGACTAAGATGTTATAGGAAACATTACAATAACGTGGATTTGCTAAACCTTTCCTATGACGATTGTGAATGTAAATTTTGATTAATAGCAATATATAATTTAAACAAAATTCCAGGAAATGTTGTTAACATATAAATGCCTGGAAATGATGATACAGGACGGTATCAGGAATAAATGATTCATAAGTGCTCATATTACCATTGAAGTGTGATCCGCAAAGCGCGATTTCGCCGACTAGCTTCACATTTCGATGGCCGTAAATCAAAAAACCGAAATAGAAAAAGCAGAATATATATCTTGAGGGAGATTGTGGACTGAATCAAAGATTTTAGAGGATTCGATGGTTAGGATTTTTCAATCACTCAATTCAGGAATTAAGACTGAATCAAAGATTGTAGAGGATTCGATGGTTAGGATTTTTCAATCACTCAATTCAGGAATTAAGACTGAATCAAAGATTGTAGAGGATTCGATGGTTAGGATTTTTCAAGCACTCAATTCAGGAATTAAGACTGAATCAAAGATTGTAGAGGATTCGATGGTTAGGATTTTTCAAGCACTCAATTCAGGAATTAAGATATAGCCAGCCTCCCCGCCATAATTTGAGTTGCTTGTTTGCTATTCAAATTCTAAGAAGCCAGTGCAATTAATATGTGTACATGCCACTCAAAACATTAGAAATTGCACTTCCAAGATGCTCAGTTTACCACTCTTTTCATTTCTACGCGCTGATCGAGACAACAGTTGGAACAACGAAATTGCGCAATGCACTTCCGTCAATCAAATAAATTGGCTGGTACCTTTGTATTCTCTGAATGCTTTTTGCGACTGTTGTCTAGATCAGCGCATAGCAGTGGAAGAGTAGTGAAACGTTTTCGATGGGGTCTTCGGCGGTCGTTTACTCTCCAAATAAAAAATACGCTTCGCGGTCCCTGCATGCAATTCCACCAGTAGCAAATCTTAAATGCGCTCCCTGACTGGCTAGAGATGACGTATACAAGCAAGTATTTCATGTAAAATACCATAGGAGGACAAATTGCTCTAAAACTCAAGGGAGATCCTTTTCAGATTTTGGTTGCCAGTGATGTGGTTCCAATGCTTCATTAGAATGCTTTTGATGTTCGGTACGGCTAGGTTCTAGTAAGTGACACATGGTAGCATGTTATTGTATGTTTTGTTTTTTATTTGAAGCGCTTCTTGTCCTCCAGTGAATTTTACTTCTGAAAGTATGTTTGTAAAAAGGCTTTAAAGGTTGTGTTGAAAAACAGGTTTTTAATAAGGACAAATATGAAGAAAAAAAAACAACTGACGATGAGATTGAATCATTAGAGTTTGTGTCAAAGGATGTGGCTCGAATCATAGCCCAAATAAATGAATGTTTTTCAAGATTGTCAGCTTAAAACCCATCCAAATGAAGCTTATCTTTGTGCACTGAAATCCAACTTTTGCCGCCTTTGTGCATAATGTGGTACCTAGTCTTCCAAAATTTGCATAGAAAACGGTCAATTTTCTTCAAAAGTACTCCGAAGAGAGCTTCTAGTGATGCTTTGAGGGCGTAAAGCGGCCATCTTGGATCTTTTTACCCGCTCAGCCGGGATTGATGGAATGGGTGGTCTGGCCCCCGCTTGAAGTCATTTCAAAGCATCCATATCGAAGTGGATGGGATTTCAAGTCCTTACAATTAGATGTAGTCTGAAGCGCAGTCCGAGGTCTAGAACTAATTACAAAGACTTGAAATCCCGTCAAGTCCTCATTTTCAGCTTTGAAATACTATAACGTCAAGCATGGTCTATTTTTAGCCACATGACCTAATTAATAATATTGTGCAAATACCTCCAAAAGGGAATACCAAACACCAAAAGCTAAAGAGTAAAAAAAGAAAAATATAACAATAATGAGAGAGATCATCAGCATCCAAGCTGGTCAGTGTGGGAACCAAATTGGTAGTCAGGTAATATGTCATTATGTTATTCTGTTTCTTTTAATTCACTGTGAATAACGTTATACTGTATGCAAATAATATATTATTGTTGACTTGATAATAGCTACACATACTATTAAAGTCCCACTTGCTCATGTTTCAACAAATCTGAAGGAAGTAGTGCATTTGCTTTTCATGCCTTGAAACTCATCATTGGTTTGATTAAAAAAACAAATATTTAAAACGTTGAATCAGAAAGAGTGTATAAAATACAGTGCAAGGAACAGAGCCTTGATAGCGTGACGAGTCAGATAATGACATGATCAAGAAAAAAGTTATTAACTAATATTCATTAATTATTATTATTTTATTATGAAATTATCACACAGTATTTTGTTATAATGTTTTATTGTTGAGTTTTTTTGAGAATAATACAACACCCAGTGGTAAACAATGTTCCTTGCTGTGAGTTTTAAATGTGTGGTAGACCGTAGAACAGTTAATAAACCAATAACCATGAAACCCAGTCGTAATAGCTTGAATTGAAATCCCAAAAGAAATAAAAGACTGAACTTTAATGAAAATGGCTAGAGGTAATTAGTTGATTGAATGGATATCATTTTCAAATAATCGGAGATATTTCACACTAAAATGACAAGGCGGCCAACCTACATAGATAAAAAATATATACATACGCTTAATTAAAGCAACCAGCCAACCACACACTGTACAATGATTTTATTAAGACGTGACAAAATAGTATGCGTAATAGTCAGTAGTAGTCTCTAAACCGATTGTACTAACTATTACTAACTAATATTACTAAATAGTTATTTTTGTTTAACGAGATAAATAAAATCACTCTCATGTGTCCCTTTACTGTGATGTCAACAACATGAATGAAAAAGCTGGGCTGTAGAACACGATTAGAGAAAAATATTATAATATAATGAAACCTACTGTCCTATGTTAGTAAGATCTATCTTCTCTGGAATCCAACCTGCCATAAATTACACTACATGATATCAGATCCAATGTCTTTTAAGACCTTTTAGAATCATGACATTTTCTCGAACATTCAAGTCACGTGCATGTATGAACATGTTGTAAGAAGTCAGGATCGGAATGTAGTCGGGGAAGAAACGAGAAAGGAAAGTAGTATAGCCATTGAGCATTCAAAAGAAATATAGTTGTTTAACGGAGAATAAGTTTCATACCAGTTTTATAATCGAGTTTTATAATCGAGTATAGTTATCAAGTCAAGGTCTGGAAGTTCAAGTCGTAATCCGTCGGAACTCATATCAATCGTAGTGTAGTTATCAAGTTGAGAAATTCAAAGTTAAGTCACCAGCGAGTTCAATACGATTAAAGTGATCTATTTTAAATTCTTAAACAAGCTTAATAAATGTATTATGCATAAGGTATCCTTTTGATAATTCTTTCTAGTTTTGGAGAGACATTTCAAAAGAGCATGGAATTGATTTTAATGGCTTGTATCATGGTACCTCTGAATTACAGTCCGAAAACATCAACGTGTACTACAGTGAAACAGACAGAGGTCAGTATTAGTCGTTCTGAGGTTGAGGAAAAAGTGTGGTCCAGTTGCCATTACAGTGCATTATGGGATTGTTTTGGGAGAATATTTCCAAGACGGCGCGGTAATTCGTACTCACAGTGCACTTGGATGCAGATTTAACCCAGTCTTCTCCTTGACATCGGCTCGGTTTTATATAGCACAAAGTGTTTATGGCTTATTATACAGTAGTTTTTTTCTTCGTTAAACACAATCAGTGTGGGCAATTGCTGGGTGGTTGGTTGGGTGGTGGGCAGATTGAGAAGTGGGTTTTAGGTAGGTTGGTTGGAAAGATGGACTTTATTATTTTATTTGTTTTGTTTTGTTTTTGTTTATTGTTTGGTTTTGTGGAAGTTGTAAGGACGCTTTTGTTTGTTGGATGGTTAATAGTTATTCATTTAAGGCTGGTTCTGTTTTTGTTTACGGCGTGATTCCGATGAGACCTAATTATAGCTTCCTTTTATCTCTGAATATTACTAGATAATTGCTTTGTACCTCGTTCGATCATGGTGGACCTAGAACCAGGCCCTTTGGATGCTATACGTGGTACTGATTTAGGCCCTTTTTTTCGACCAGATAACTTCATTTCTGGTAAGTGGGTTGAACAATGGACAATTGAATAGTACTTAGTGCAATTTTCGTACGACTGTGAAAAGTTCACGGCACGAATATGGGTCGTGACACAGCAAGAGATACGCCAGACAAATCACATTGCACGAGAATTTACTCTCCATCAATCAAATACGCGTAGCACGGCATAAACACGGCGTGGACACGGTCACGCCAAAATCACGGCTCTTTTAGACCAATCATACTGCGCGTGAAAAGAATTAGCCAATTATTGTTGCTTTTAGTAATTACTTCGAGTGCAACTATGGGACTCAATTTCCCTTGAGATATAAAAAACAATAAAATCCCCGCCATGTTGGTTGATCAATCAAGAGAAGGTAATTAAGGAAGTTATCGTCAACCAACATGGCGGCTATGACGTCACATGTACCGCGATAATGCTAAAGTTCAGACGGTAGCGATCATGTTGGTAGAAATAATTCTTTTCTTCACTTCCATTTGTTTTGTTTTTAATTTTGTGCTTATTTTGTTATCCCTTTTTCGTTAATCCATTTGTTTGTTTGTTGTTGTTGTTGTTTTTTTGTTTTTGTTACATCAACCAAGCTGGTAGCAACGTCATAAAAATGAGTGGAAAGTTTTCCGATTCACATAGGAATTTATATATATATTTAACTAGGAAATAGCGGAGCTGCAAACAACTGGGCAAAAGGCCACTACTCAGATGGTGCAGAACTTCGTGATGCCATATTTGACGTAATGAGAAAAGAAGCAGAGAAAAGCGATTGCCTTCAAGGTTTTCAGATGTTCCATTCTCTAGGAGGAGGGACTGGTTCTGGTCTGGGTACTCTCTTATTGTCTAAGATACGTGAAGAGTTTTCGGATAGAATCATTATGGCCATTAGTGTGGTACCATCGCCAAAGGTAACGTTGCTTCGTATTCCTTGCAATACTCTTTAAAACAGATAATGCGTAGTTGTTCGTACAACTGCTGCAACGGTGATTGGCTTGCTCTTGTCAGTGTCGAAACCAAAATACCTAGTATATACATTTGATAAGTTGTTTTCGTTGATTGATTGATTGATTAGATCTGAGTGTTATCAATTCTTTATGTTATTTCACTAGTATTTCATTCAAAAACCTCGAGTCTTTCCATCTTTTCGTAAAGCCACCATATTTATGTATATAACAAAAATGTGCATGTTAAAAAAATTTGCCTCATTCTTTTTAATACGTACCCTACACATTTTATTCAAGGTATCCGAAACTGTCGTGGAGCCGTATAACACCACCTTGTCATTTCATCAGCTCGTAGAAAACGCAGATGAAGACCTGATCGTTGATAACGAGGCCCTTTACGATATTTGTACCAATACACTTAAACTGGCAAAACCCACCTATCCTGACCTCAACCATCTGATATCCAGAGCAGTTTGTGGAATGACTGCTAGTTTAAGATTCCCTGGACAGGTAATCGTATTAGCAAATTATATAAAGCCAGTCCCTATAGATCCGACAGTAATTGAGATTAAATATGACGAGGATTAAAGGTAAGGAGCCAAAAAAGAGGCCTCTGCCTCAACTAAGAAGCCCCTGATACTCTTTGCAGTTTATCGTGTGGAAAAAACGTCCTTGGTGGAATATTCTACACTTTCACGATCTCTTCCGTACCGTTGCATATAACGTAACGTCCAATCCCTGTACTTGTACAATTTAGTGTACAAAAGCTATCTATAAAGGCACACTGATCTAGCAAATATATCTTTGAAGTATCGTGAAGGCTAAATCAGCGTGCCATGTACTCCGGGATCTCAATGAGGGCGTTAACATCTTCCAAACGCAACGTCTGAATAAAGTGCACAAAGACACTTAGAAGATGTAATGTATTTAACTAGTAATACATAATGTATGTGAAGAAGGTCTTTATATGTAACCTTTCCTTTGAATCCATTTATTTTAAGCTTAACGGTGATCTTCGTAAACTGGCTGTAAACATGGTTCCTTTCCCGCGCCTGCACTTCTTTATCCCTGGATTTGCACCGCTGACTAGTCGTTGCTCAAAGCAGTACCAGGCCTTCACGGTTGCCGAATTAGCCAAACAAATCTTTGATGCAAAGAACATGATGACAGCGTGTGACCCAAGCCATGGACGATATTTGACCGCAGCTGCGATATTCCGAGGACGAATGTCAATGAATGAGGTAATAGAAATATGAATTAAGCCTTGATGTTATGTTTAGTAAGACTTAATAGTGAAATATTGTCAAAAGATCATTCAACTGGAAAAGAATCCTCAAATTATAATTATGACTTTTATATCGCGCTCTTTTCAAAATGAATATGTTCGAAGCCGCTTACAACAAGTAATGAAAGAAACGTGGTTAGTATGAGGTGTGAGCCATGACCTCCCGCCCAACAGACCGACGCTCTTACCTAACAAAGGACTAACAAAGGACCTGATCCACTGTTTTCTTATTTCATGCATTTCTTTATTTCTAATTCATATCTAAATTCAATCTTAAGGTCGATAATACAATGCGGGATATTCAGAACAAGAGCTGCTCCAGTTTTGTCGAATGGATCCCAAATAACGTGAAGACAACCGTTTGTAATGTCGCCCCAAGTGGACTTAAAATGGCTGCTACGTTTGTTGGTAACAGCACTGCCATCCAGGAAGTGATCCGGCGATTTGGAGAACAATTCTCTGCCATGTTCAGACGCAAGGCTTTTATTCACTGGTACACTGGTGAAGGGATGGATGAAATGGAGTTTTCAGAGGTATTCCAAATGTTATCATCAGAAGATAGATCATAGCATTTGTTTACCCACACACAGTATATAATACAATCTCCCACTCTTGGTTCCGACTCCACTAAAAAAATCTACTAGCTTTAGCTGTTGTATCACAGCATGGGACAATCACAACAGAGCTAGGCTCGCTACTAGGTGAAAGCCCAAAGATCGAATTAGAATTTAGTAGCTGGTTTTTGAGGAGGGAGGAACCCGGAGAAAGACTCTCGAAGCACAGGAGAGAACCAACGAACAACTCTACTCACATACGACATCGAGATCGGCAGGACTCGAACTCGGGCCGCGTTGGTGAGAGCACCGTATTACCAGCGCACGCCAACGGTGCTTCCGGAAGTTATCGTTGCTATATCTCAAAAGCTTAACAAATTATGCAGGATATCTCGGAATTCAAAACTTTGGTCGAGGAAAGTTGATTACAATTTTTTTAAGTTAGTTTATTTCCAGCAAAAAGAATAGAAAAACTCGATTTCTTAATATTAAATCACACCACAATTATACTTAGTTGCTCAATATACCTATTTTATGAGAGCATATTTTCAGGGCAGGGTGGAGGGGATGGTCTTTCGACGCTTTCTAAATTGCAATTAAGACATCTTTCTCAGCAATAACAAGCTTTGTTGTCAAACACGAACACAAGTTTATTATAGAGCAAACATAAAATCAATACTCTAAGTCTTAAGTTTTAGTTTTATTTCTAAACAGGTCAATTCTTGAAACAGGGGCGGATCGTGGGGTGAGATATTTTACTGTGCACTAGACACCCCTGTAACGCCATGATTACTCTTTGCTGTTTTTGCATGAAGTAAAGAGAAAAAAACATATACTTAACATATTATCTATATACATTTTTACATATCGGACATGCAAAATAACCCAATGGACTCAATGGACTTTCACATTAAATAATAATAATAATGATAAACTCTTTTTTTACTGACGATAGCACTAAATAGCAATATGCTAACAAACCTGTGGCCTTCTAATAAATAATCTATGAAGATATGTGTATAAAAACTATAAAATTGTGACTACAAGATAAATATCCCACACGCCAAAAAATAAATTATTACTTATAATTATTATCGAATGAAAAAAAGTTAGCAAATATAAAAATAATATCTAAAAATAGCTATAAAAAACAATAACAATAGAATGAACTAAATTATACTATAAAATGATTTAAAGTTTTTTGAGGGATTGTCTAAGAAATAACTTCTTAAAGAGCTTTTAAAGGTAGTAAAAGAATGGTTAAGAACGTAAGGCTAAAGACAAGCTTTTCCAAAGCTGACATGAAGTTACACTAAAAGATCTCCCTCCAAAAAATTAATTATAGGAAGGGATTTTACTTGTCCAAATAGAACTAAAAATAGACTTTTCCGAGTTGAGCGAGAAACAATATACCTAACCCGAATTCGCATGACTGGTCAATGGAAACAATGGTTTGAAGTCGAGGTTGAACTTGATGAATAAAAGAATCACGTTCAGTCTCGGCTTCAAACCATTGTTTCGTGGTCAGTCAAGCGAATTCGGGAAAGGTTTATTATGGCCTATCAAAAGTTTACGGTAATTCACTTTCTTTTTTATCCAGGCCGAGTCTGACATGCTGGATTTGGTGTCAGAATATCAGTATTACGAACAAGTTGACGTGCTTTCAGGATACGACACAGATGAAGAAGTTAATGAAGATGAGGAAATCGTCCAAGATGATCATTAGGAATAAATGATTTAGACTCTATTTTACATCAAGCGTGGCCAGGACAGCACCACGTTATTAATCAAAGCTTCAAATGAACTAATTAATTTTACCAAAAAAGCACAGTTCGTAAGTATGCTCGTAAAATCAAGAAGCTATATTGTTTGTTGTTGTTTGTAAGTTGTTAGTTTGTTTTATAAAAGGCAATTGTCTAAATTATAATTATATCTCTGAACGTACAAAGATGGACTTTAACATGACTCCATTTAACTAGCCTGTAAAAAAATATTGTCTTAATAAATAAAATAAAAAACCCGTTCCTGGAATCGTTATTTCTCTAGAAAGTACGCTGCTATTCTTAGCATGCAAAGAATAGGGAATCAGGTTGTGCGTGAGTACACCTACTATATAATAAATTATCACCGACGTCAGACTCGAATTCATCAGCAAGAAAAAGATAATTTTGGACGACATGATGTAACCGGCATGCAGATGAAGATGTAATTTCAAAGTTAAAACGAAAATGAATAAATAAAAAATAAGATAAGTATTTGTTTTTGTACGTTTCTGCTCGTGTAACATTGTGGCTATCATGGAGTAAATAAATAGGTTGACAAAATAACAATACTAAAACAATTTCCCTGTAGAAAACTAACGTAACTAAAACTACGAATCCTAGCGCTGCCTGGCGTTTTTGATCTGTTTGTATGATCTGATTGGGTGACTCGAGTCTGACGTCAGTGATAATTTATTCCTGTCGGTAAATTTACTAAATCACTAAATTACTAAATTACCAATGTTCTACCGCTCGCCAACATGATTGGCTTCATAGCTCAGTTGGTAGAGCATCGCACCGGCATCGCGGAGGTCATGGGTTCGATTCCCGTTGAAGCTTGAAATCACTTTTTCAAGTCTTTCTTTACAGCGTTCGCTTAGATCGCTCATTCACTGTGATGATCAACACATCTATCATAGTTATATATATACATACTATATATTCTATTGTTTATATTTGTAAATATAGTTATTGAAGGCCAGAAGTTTATTTTCCTACCAGCCTTATGAAGTAAAATCTTTATCATCATCATCATGAGCATTATCATCACCATCACCATCACCATCACTAGATGCATCCTAGCAAGTTTTTTGAATCTCACCCTGGACATGTTCAGTTGCTGATTAAAAGTAGAAAATAGCCAGTTTTCAAAAACGTTTTTCGTGATTATTTGGTATTTGACCAAAAGTTTTGGCAGCAAGAGTTTGGTGGCTCACCACCTAATTTTGTGCTAGTAATCGAACTACAATGTTCAAATAGGTAAACTTTTGCCGCAAAAATCGAAAAAAAATACTTTTTTTCTATTTTTCTCCAAAAATCGTGGAGATCCCTGGAGTACTCCTTATGCTGGTTCAAACTAGGATCTCCACCTTGTTTTGGTTTCACGTTAAATTTCATGCAGACGAAGAAAGTAAAGCCTTAACTTGTTTAAGACGTGTTGCTTTTAAATTACACCGAAGTATCAAGGAAATAAAAGACATCAACAAGAAGTCAAAGATTTTGGGAATGCTTACTGTCGAAGAAAGAATGAGCAGAGTAGCATATATTATAAAAAAAGCCAGCCAGAATTACCACGAAGTACTATTGATCCGCAGAGCCTTGTTCATATCAGAACTGGTTTCCAAAATTATAGCAATTGAAACAAGGTCATCAATTTCAGAACGACGTTCACAGATGAAATGGCGGTGCAGAAGACAGTGAAGTTATAAGAAATGCTACTGGAGAGGACATGAAATTCAGATAATTACAGCCAAGGAAATCTAGAATCCTTGAAGGTTTTGAAAACCAATTTGGATACTAAGAGTTAAAAGAAATCTGCACCAGGGAAGATGACAGTGCATCATGATGGCGACAATAGTACATCGAGAAGGTCCGCACAGAATGGAAAACAGTAAATGAAAAGCTGACAAGTTGGAAACCAACGCAAGCTATGACTAAGTGAGAAACGACAAAACCAAATTTTATCAAAAGGAGTATATCTACTATTAAAAACCAGGACTTTAGCATGGTGGCGTAAAAAAATTATAAATACGTTAATTGGACTAAGAAAGTACATAAGAGGAAAGAAATTAAATGGGAAAATACTATTATGTGAAGGCAAAGCTCACCATCTATAATTTCCTAAGATATGAGGAAAAAACAAAACTTACAGTAAATTTTTTGAACATGTTCAAAAAGAGTACCATGTTCAAATAAATTACTTAGAAATAGGTAAACTTTTTGAACACGTCAAAAAGTTTACTATGTCTAAGTAAGAATTTTGAACATGTTCAAAAAACTTACCTACAAACTAGGTAAACTTTTTGAACTTAGGCAAGAATGCATATGGCCACCACCATCACCACCACCATCACCATCACCACCACCATTATCCATTCATTATCAGACCATTATCATCGTCGTCATCATTTCATCATCATCACTTATCATAGTTAGCATGAGCCTTCGAGTTAGCAAGACAATTTGTAGACCAGAATAGAGATCGCCAAAGCCTAGCTAGTCTGAACTTGTGCTTGTGAGTAAGAGCTTTTTGGTTTTTAATTGACTGGTTACCTGTGGTGACTGCAAGCGGTTGCTCTCATGGCTATACAAAATACTCAGAAAAATTGTATATGTGCTGTAACCTTAAAGTAAATTTATGCCAGACACAAAATAACTTCTCTGCTGCAATGCTATTTTTATTTGTATCAAGTAATAGGTAATTATACGACCTTGTTAAATGCATAGAATTGTTGCCAAGGTTACATGGAAATACAAAAGAAATACCACACAAATTCCATCGAGGAAAAGTGAGATTTCTTTGGTATTTTCATGTAATCTCGTATCAAAGGGATCGACGTTTCGGTTCATCATCTCGGACATCATGCCATGGCGTTAAATTTTGGATGTTTTCAATCAATGACTCTTAGTTGAATCCTTTTGGAGGTAACATACAGCATCATTCGGATCCTTAGGGTATTTTTTTGACCAGTAAATGTAATACAACCAAACGTTCATTTTAGTGAACTTCGTTAGCTGAAACAAAAGATAAAAAATAAGTTAAAATTAAAAGAAAAAAAAAAAAAAAGGAAAAGAGAAAAAGAAAAGAAAAAAAAAAGAAAAAAAAAAAAAAGAAAAAGAAGAAGTTACAGCAAACGACATTTAAGATTAAAAGAGCACATTTGTCCTGATATTTATCGGATAAATATATATCGATGAGAATGATGATGATGATGATGATAGCGTTAGTCATTTATCAATTGCTCTACACCTAAAAGTAGTGCATGGCCCGGTTGTACGAAGTTTGGATAGTGCTATTCGACGGATAAATTTTATCCCTTGCATATGCAAAAAATTATTGAATCACAGCAAAGAGTTTTCCCTCGGATAGGGCTATCCACTCTTCGTACAAGAAGGCCGATCAGTGTACAACCTACAGGTTTGACTTACATCAATATCTTTGCAATTGGTGTCTCGCATCTTTGTACTCTTACAGGGTAATGCTCTGTCTACAGGGATCTTGAGCTCGTAAAAGCCAGACGGGCTCGTACATTCGTCATTTCCCAACATCAAATCATCTGCCGGGACACCGCTTAATGCGTGGCTGCACGTTGGTTTCAGGCGTTTATCGTGCTCTTCGACGCAGAAATGAGACTCTGAAGCGAGATTGCTTTAGTATAGAAAGTATAGAATTGATTTCTGTGAAACAGTGCTCAATACATGGGTGTAGAGCGTGATATATATAGTAAGAAAAGAAAAAGACAAATGAACTACAATTTCATCCTTTCAAGCCTGTTTCGTGGTTGCCTCTCATCAGGGGAAATCCCTGTATATCAAAAGCATATCAAAAATTATGTGATATCTGTATTTTTTGGTTTTGTCTATCACGCCGTGTCTGATATACTTTTGTTATACCTGTATGTATATTTGAGACGGCCATATTTTTTGCAAATGGCTGTATATATATAGAGGATATTACAAGGCGCGCGGAGATACGAATTTTATCTTCGAGTGTTGAAAAGATCTCACACGAGTGAGCGTAGCGAAATAGTGAGAGATTTTCAAAACGAGAAGATAAAATTCGTATCTCCAAGCGGCCATGTAATATTCTGTTTATTGTATAATTATCAATGAAGTATGTTTTGGCTTTTTCAGGCAATTCTTTCCGTGTATTTTTGAATAGCCATCATAATGGTGTTATCTTCACACGTGAAAATAACATGTTATTTTCACATGTGAAGATATCAATTTTTCGAAATAGAGAAAAATAGATATTTCATTGGTAATTACATAATAAATATATATATTTACACTCGATTAAAGAAACGTTGTAGTATTTATACAAATACCTATATTGAGATGCATATTGCAATTTTACTTTTTTTAACCCTCAAAACAAACTGATTTATAATCTGTAGGATGTAAAACACAAGAATAAATTATTTTGACGTTCACTGAATGAAACAAATAATAAATAAAGCGAGTTTTCTGTTTTGCATATCATTAAATATACTAAATAAATTAAGTATTTGTATAAATGTATACTATAACCTTTCTGCAATCAAGTGTGTGTGTGTGTGTGTATATATATATATATATATACACCCGATCTCAAACTTCGTGACATTTATCGGATATATATATACTTATATATATGTCCCCATTTTTCTTTTGTCTTGCCTGGATTAGTATATACGGTTGAGCGTTACACTACAACAATGACCGATTAAATATGTTCATATAAGTCCGTGCGCCCAGCAGAGGGGGATTTTGCGAACGCTGGCCAACAAAACCGCGGGCTTCCACATAAAAGCGCCAATTTATTTGCTTTTCGAAGGATTTGTAGTGAAAGGTGATTTTATTCAGATATTTCCCGTAGAAAACGTGCGGGAAATAGAGGATTATTGCTAAAATTAAATTTGAGGCATTAGTTCTACACTATAAAGGTACAAAAGGACTTTTATCTCGCTGTAAGATTTTTCTAAAACTTCGATCATATCACTGGTTGCTTTGATGGAACCTTTGGAGCACATGGTCTTGGCTCAAACAACATCTAAAAAAAATCAAAACCTTTTTGAAGGATTTCTTGAATTACATACTAATCAAGTACATCTAGCCTACCAAATGCCTGAATCACGACGATGTTTGGATCTGTCCCAACGCTTATATCAATGCATTTTACCTGGTCATGGAGACTGAGTTTGGCTAAGACTTGAAAAACTCGAAGTTTAGTCACTTTAAAAGGAGGAGAAAGGTTAGTAACTGCATTGCATTTGCTAATGATGCTTTGATGTTCTTCAATGTCAGAAGACAATGATCGTGTCAAATTACCTTTTATCCTTAATAATTTTTTAGCAACAGTTCGTGAAAACTACGCTGAAATGATTCCTAAACCAAACATAGACTTTACGGAATATCTTTAGAGCATTGGTCAACCAAATTCTTTGTATTTTGATCCTGTAACGATGTTAGAGATAGAAAATGAAATCTTGTCCTTATCTAATAAAAAGGCTTATGGCTTATATTCATGCCCAGTTTATTTTTTAAAAGCTTCTACATTCCTTAGCAAACACTTAGCTAAATTAATGAATTTATCAGTTCAAACTAGGAAATATCCAACTAAACTTAAGATTTCTAAAGTTCTTCCAATTTTCAAACTGATGATGATACTGACCCGAGTAATTACAGACCTATTTCATTGCTTTCAATATTTAATAGACTTTTTGAAAAAACTATGTTCAATAGATTGATTAATTTCGTAGAAAAGCATCAGCTTCTTTCCAATGTCCAGTATGGCTTTAGAAAGCATCATTCAACACATCATGCAATTCTTGACATAGTGAATACGATTCAGTCCAATTTGGACAAGAAATTGTTTACATGTGCTGTTTTTATTTATTTAGCTAAAGCCTTTGACACCGTTGATCATAAGATACTTTTAAAAAACTTTACACATATGGCATAAGAGGATGTTTGTATGATTGGTTTGAATCTTATTTGTCCGGTAGGTCCCAACTACAAGTGTTAATAATTATAAATCTGATAAACGAGAAATCAAATGCGGCGTTCCCCATAGATCTGTTTTAGGTCCTCTTCTTTTTTTATTATACATTAATGATATTTGTCAAAGTTCTAAAGTTTTGAAATTTCATCTATTTGCTGATGATACCAACATTTTATATTCTAATTAAAAAATTTAAAAATCTAGAATTAGTTATGAATAACGAGCTTGCAAAGCTGCAAGATTGGTTTACTGCTAATAAACTCACAGTTAACATAAACAAATCGAACTTCGTTATTTTCCATTCTTCCCGTCGTAAAGTAGGTGATCAAATTAAAATTAAACTTTTTGATTTTAGAAATAGTAAATATATTTATCTTGAACAAAAAGATTATGGTAGATATCTTGGTGTATTGATTGATAGTAAATTGTCATGGAAACCTCATATTGACTTAATGAGCAATAAAATTAGTAGAGTAGTTATTTGGTCTGCTATCTATCTTTGCCAAAACATACTTTGACAACTTTGTTACAGCCATTATTGATGTATGGAATAAGTATTTGGGGTCAGGCTAGGAAAAAGCTAAAGATAAATTATCGATTTTACTAAAACGAGCTCTTAGATTGATATTTTATTTCAAATCGACGCCAAGTGCTATCCCTTTATTTATTGAAACTAACATATTACCTATATGGCTACTTTATATTGATTCATTAGCAACATTGATGAATGATGTCACTAACAGCAATGCTCCTCTCAACGTTAGCAAACTCTTTATTTACATTAAAACACATTTACATTCACACTTATGAAACGAGATCCGCTTATGATAACAATCATTTGAACTTATTTTTTCTTCACAATGACGTTTACAGACAATTCATTTTTTCTCTTAGAATTTTCTTGTACATGAAACAGCAAATAGCAGAAAAAAGGGAAATAATTAAAGTTTTCGTAAGTGAATAAGGCGCCATCTTTGTTTACAAATTTCCCGCTTAGCAGAGGAAGCTTGCGCGCGATGAAAAACAAAAAGCGTACGCATGCGCAGACAAAATTTCCCCCCTGCTCGTGCGGCCCAGAAGATTATTTTATCGTGGAATGGGGTTTATTTTGTTCAAGATCAGTAAATAGAACAGTTGCATAACCTTTGTTTTTGTTCTACTCTCATGGGGGAATTAAAGTCGGCTCTTAAATATATATATTTATTTTTTTCCGGTCCGGTATCCTAAAAAATCGTGCGTTCTGATTGGCTGTTTGAGCGGGCGGTATTTTGTAAGTATCTGCCCGCGCGCGCGGTCCGGTATCCTTTGCCGCTAAACGACAACACAAAACGATTACTAAAGCAAGTAAAAAAATACGGGAAAAAAATAAATAAGTTATTTACCGTCCTATAGTCGGTCCGGATAGAAAAAAACTGTGCCCTCGGTCTTGAACACGGACCTCGGCCTAACGGCCTCGGTCCGTATATTCAAGACCTCGGGCACAGTTTTTCCCTATCCGGACCTCCTGGCCGGTAAATAACATATATATATATATCATTATATATCATTATATATCATTATATATCATTATATATCATTATATATCATTATATATCGTTATATATCATTATATATCATTATATATCGTTGTGTATCATTATATATCATTATATATCATTATATATCATTATATATCATTATATATCATTATATATCATTATATATCATTATATATCATTATATATCATTATATATCATTATATATCATTATATATCATTATATATCATTATATATCATTATATATCATTATATATCATTATATATCATTATATATCATTATATATCATTATATATCATTATATATCATTATATATCATTATATATCATTATATATCATTATATATCATTATATATCATTATATATTATTATATTTATATTTACGTTTATGGTCTTTGTTGGTCGTTCTAGCGCATTCACAATAATTGCATAATTGGGACACTTTTCACTCACACACACTACCACTGAGTTTAATGTTTTTACACATAACGCATGTAGGGAGGGAACATGAGAACTAGGAGAAAACCCTCGTAGCATAGGAGACAACAGCACATCAAGCAAACTCAATTCACATGCGGCAACAGCACTGCCCCAACCAGCGACTGAACCCGTTGAACTCACAGCGGTGAAAGACGACGCATTAGAAAGACTAAGATTCCCGTATGTCCTTCACGCAAACAGTAAACGTGACCACCTTTTCATCGTTTCCCTACATTTCACTTTACCTTTTACAATACTTCTCACCAAAGAAAAATATTATTTTTTATACCTACTACTACTTGGAGATTTTTGCGATTCCTTTTCGCTAATTTTAAAGACTGTTTTAATGGTCAACTAATGTTTCACGTTTGCCGTAAACGAGAACCTTATAAATTCTCTGTTAGGAGCGTACGTCCACCCATGCTACCCATCCGTTATTATCATTATTACATCCTGTTCGCCAGGTGTACATAGTTATAAATTAAAAAGTACGATATACTTTACTTATTTGAGTATAAAGGATTACTAACCAGGTTTGTCGGAGTTCTTTTTACGTTCCCGGCACTCATCTTCATCGCTGATTTTAAAACGGTCAAACTTAAAGTCCCTGAAGCTTGTTATTGGCGTAAGGTATTGCTTTATTTTACCATCACCAGCGCGGAAATAACCTCTGCTTAGATGGCGGACATTGAGTCTGACCTTATCCCAAACGTCTTTAGGTTGCGCCTCAGTGCCATAGAGCTCAACATACATCTGTTATAAACGAATATTATAATGAAATGAAACTGCTTTATCTAAAAGATCTAAGTCAAACATTAAGACGTTAACGTTAGAATTTACATAATATGCAACAAATTATTTGACGACATAAAGTAGTTATTCTATGATTGTGAAAAGTCATGGCACGTAGTATCTTCACCGTTTGAAAACTTTTTTCGTGTCAAATTTTCCATTGTATTGACCTCAGTGAATCTAGTGACATTACATGCAATGATTTCATTGGTTTAGTATAAGCCTTATAATGGTCTATCAAAAATTCTGCGTTCAAATTGGCTCAACTACTTGGTAGTCTATTAGTGATAGATCATTAGAAAAGCGAAAGGTGCTGGTTTTAAAAACCAAAACAAAGCAAAAAACAAATTACTTCAAACTAATTCACAACATTCCATTTATTTGACAGATTAGTAGGTTTATAATTAAATGAGAAAGCAAACATGGTGCATAATTCTAGTCAAGCTTAGGTACAGACATCTTTTGTTCATCATAACTTAGATGGGATTTTTTGTGCCAAAGCTAGCTCAGTAACCTATTTAAACTAGCATTGCTAAACTAGATGTGCCTGTATAAATATGGACTGAAAATAAAAAGTAAAGAAAGAAATAGACCACAATGCATCCTGTTTATCGAACTCAGAAAAGGCCTATTGTCTAGCGGTAAAAAGCCCATTCGGCCATCGGCCTTGTTAAGAAATTCCTTTTCTCAAAGGAAATATTTATCATTTCTCTTTTATACATACGTACTTTGATAAGCCGAGCATTGTAACATGTGTTACAAATTTGATCCTCTCCTATACTGAAAGTCGTTGAACCTGTTTTTATTTCCTCAAACATCTGAAAAGTCAACAAATTACACGATTTATAAAAGTAATGGTAAAGGTATTGTAAGAATATGTAAGAATAAGAGACTTTTAAAGGTATTAGGATACGAAAAAATGACTATTTGATCGAATGTTTTTTTTTTTTTTAATTTCGTAACTTTAAACTTTTGTCTTTCATATATTTATAAAACTTCTTGCAATTTTTGATTGGAAAAGCCAACATTTTAAGCGGAATAATCGATATCGAGTCCAAATGCTCCTTTGTCCTTGTTTAAAGATCCTACATTGCGATCGTCCAGATCACCAAATAATTTGACAAGTGATGACAAAATGGAAGCCTCAAGGTGTTTTGGCCAACACCATCATGGCTCCCTTCAGCTTCCGGCTCCAAACAAAGAAATGAATTTTTTTTTTTCTGGGCTTTTTTCTGTTTTTTTTTTTGTTGTTGTTTTTTTTTGCCGCTAAAACCTCACGTTCAAAAAGCTAAAAGTCCCTTGGATTTCATTCGATTTTTCTAAAATTTGGAGAGTTTAGGGTAATGGTTATGATAATGATAATGGTGGTGGTGATGACATACTTGACAATACCTGTTTGTCTTTCACATTATCAAAACTCCATTTTTGAACGTTAGTTTTGTATTTCAGCTTAGAAAAACAGCGTTTGGCCTTCGTTGTAACGCCATCCAATCGTTGAGATATTTTAGAGAGTTCCACTGCACCATTAAGTTGCCCGGTGCCCAGCGCACTTTCTGAGGCGATGCGTTGAAACGAGCTCATGACATTGTCCAAGTTCCAGAGGAATCGAAAACCAAGGGCTTTCTGGAGCTCATACATATTTTCCATAAACGACCGTTCCAGTTCTTTGTATGTTCCAAGCAGATTGTCCAAGAACGTCTGCCGAAGTTTATTGGTTATAGAAGCATCTAGATTGCAATATAAATCTCATTGTATTTTTTTCCAGAACAATGCAACGAATTGAATTATCGCGACCAATTTGAATAAGTTTAGTCCTGCACTGGCCATCGACTGATATGATTATCCACGTGTTTCGGCACGTGGAATATAGAGGCGTTTTCATCTGAAGAGCGGCTAGCCAGTCGCTAGTCAGCTGAGAAACAACAGTTATTCAAATTGGTCTCCATATTTCGATTCGTGGTATATAGAATTGCACTGAAGAAGTTGGACAACAATTAAAAAGGCTCAACTCAAATTTCACAAGTTGTTTACAACATTCGCCTCCGGCTCGTGATTGTATAGTTGATACAACACGGCCGCTCATATTGTAAACATTACTCACACTTTTAGGGTCGATATCATTTTGATAAAGCCGTCGATAAAAACCATATTAAGTGAAGAGATAAAATATCATTTCACGATGAACTGGAAACTTCAATTTTCCAGTTGTAAGCTTCCATTTGTATTTTATACTCGTTTTCCATCCGCTCGCGGACACACTCGTTCGCAATATATGAAATCCGTGAATAAAACGATATCAAGCTCTTAACTCTTAGTCAAATCGGTTACTGGGAATACGGAATAGAATTATTATATATTAGACAATATTCATTTAGATGGAGTAGACTTTAATTAAAGATATCCACACTCTCCGAGTCAAGAGACTGGCTGACTTCAATTGTAACGGACTTGTTAAGTACTGATACGGCAGTCATTTTAAATTACGGAATGCCCATAGAGCAAATATGGAAATAGTCATAGGGCAAAATTTGCGAATTATTTTTAAAATAATTTTACGCTTTGGTATTTTACATATCGCTCAAACTACCAGCATATTCAACTTGTTTGTTTAAATGTGTTTGAGATTGGACATCGTAAAGGCTATACAAAAAGAGAACCTGACAGCTGCGCAGTTCTTTAAATTTCGAGTATTTTCTCCCACGGCATTCCATACTCTCTTACTTAAACGATAGAATTCAACATCGCCAACTATTCCGGTCATGCGTCCGTGTGCAAATGCAGCGGTGTCACTTGAAAGTGTTAAGCAAGTTTAAGTCAGATTTTACAAAGAAATGTATAGATAGTCAAGATAGTTTTCAATTTATAAATTTCTGTGTAAACAGTTTTCCACTTGACGGGGTATAAGAACATTATATAACATTAAAGCATTTGATTTTTACCAAAGGCATACTTTAATTTGTATGGAAAAATCTTTTCGTCTCGATAGTTAGATTTTAACAGCCTTCTTGCCATATGTGCTTTGTTAAATTGCAAGAAAAACACAAAAGGTCAACTATTATGAACAGGATTTCTCAAAATCAAAACTAGATACCTCATTTGCAGGAGTCGATCCTTGAAATACACACATTCTAAATTACTGGTGTCGAATCTGTGGTCGATTGAACGAATTTATACTTTTCGTTTTTTACTTTCAAAAAGCTCCGATTTGAGACGAGTTTGTGAGATCATTTCTTCAAGAATAGACACTTTGTGAAGTACACACATTCTAAATTACTGGTGTCGAATCTGTGGTCGATTGAACGAATTTATACTTTTCGTTTTTTACTTTCAAAAGGCTCCGATTTGAGACGAGTTTGTGAGATCATTTTTCAAGAATCTGTGGTCGATTGAACGAATTTATACTTTTCGTTTTTTACTTTCAAAAAGCTCCGATTTGAGACGAGTTTGTGAGATCATTTCTTCAAGAATAGACACTTTGTGAAGTAAAAACCTTGGAACTTATTCGCAAAATACGGCATGTTTGGTACCAAAATAAAGCTTGAATCCTCAGCTCTCGTTTGCCATGGTTTTGCAATAGGATACCTATTAAAGCACAGGCATACGTAGCAAAAAGTTATGTTTCTCTAAGTCCGGGCCTGAGAGAGCTTGGGCTTCCTGTGGTTTATATTTTATACAAGATATCCGCTGACTTGGCGAGTGGCGCATGACCGAAATAGTTGGCGATGTATGGCCGCCGTATCAGTCAAGAGGTCGGCTGCTTTCATACCTGTTGTTTTGCTGAGTTTAGCAATTGCATTCTCTGTGTTTTCCAGCAGTGGGATATCAAAATTGTGTCCCCCAATAGTGTTGTCAAGGTCCATAACTCTCGCTATCATGTCGATGCGAGCTGCACCCAAAACGAAGTAAGACTCAATGTCCGCTTTAAGGTCGGCAACGTTACGAGGTCTAGAAGCCTCCTCCAGCAGGCATACCAGGTCAGCAGCAAACTGCTCTTTATTCATCTCTAGCTTGGCCTTATTGCGAACAAAATAGAACAAGAAAAGTATTCACATATTAGTTGAAATGTAACTGATCAAGAGAACAAGAATATGCAATAATTTGAAAAATGTACTTTGAACAAGTAAGTAATCACTTATTCACTGTGATGATCAACACATCTATCATTATTTCACCACAGTTCAACCCATTCAATTTCACACTTATTATCATTCATGGGGGCTTGATGAACCCAACAAAAATGACCTGCTCGCCAACAGGATTTGCTTCATCGCTCAGTTGGTAGAGCATCGCACCGGTATCGCGGAGTACATGGGTTCGATTCCCGTTGAAGCTTGAAATCCTTTTTTCAAGTCTTTCTTTACAGCGTTCGCTTAGATCACTCATTCCCTGTGATGATCAACACAACTATCATTAATCGCTTTTTGTTAAAATGAAAATGATGATAATGAATTTAATTGGGGAAGAGAAATATTGTTTTCATAATATTTGCATTTTCTAACGCTGGCGTACCTAAGATGGCGGGCATTGGGAATCATAACTTAACAGCCCTTTTTAACTTTGATTTTTTTTTGTGTGTGTCACATTTCGGAGATTCGGAGATGTAAATATTTATAAAAATATTAACATTAATTTTAATTAAATTTAAACGTCTTGATCTGAAATGCACAATTTTCACACGAACGACAGGCAAGGAAATGTGTACGACCTCTGGTCTCAGCACCATTGTCAATAGATAAAGATAGTCATTTAAGTAATGTTTATAGAATGAGTGACCGTGTTTTATCGGCAAATAAAGATCCGAGCCGGAGTCGAGGGTCTTTATAGCCGATAAAACACGGTCACTCATTCTATAAACATTACATATAGAACTAATCTTTTATTCATCCGTTCTTTATATGCACGTGATGAATGTCTAATCAGCCCCGCACTCCCCTGAAAAATTCAGCTTGAAAGACCTTTAGCGCCGTATAAAGGTACTGTCACGTGGTATTACTAAGGTTATGCGATTGGCCAAAAACCCTAATGAATATTAATGAGTTTAGAAGAGATTATTATTTTTTGAGAGTTCCAGTAGATGGTCTAACGTAAAGCACAATGATTTATTATTAATTTTACTTTAGTTTACTGAACGCCTGAAGTAGTGGAGGTGGAACTTAGAAAGTAATTCTACGCGTACGAGTACTATGTGTAACCCTGAGAAACTCCACTAAACGGATTAGAATAAATATCAACCTGCGCATTGTACCTTCATCATTTCGGGAACTGATTTAACTTCTACTTTGTCAAAGTTCAATTCACTGGAATCGAGTAGAGGCACGTATTTACCAAAGGTCAGCCATTTCTTGGCACTTCCAATAACGGTTTTGAGAGCCTTGAGGCAAGGCTTATTTAAATGGTGATTGGCAATATTCACAACTTGGTCAATGCGGCCCAATAGACCATCAGCAGAAAGAAACCCTGTAACACCCGAAAGCAGTACAATTAAATGATCTCTGTTTAACTTAGCACCCGCTGCTTGCTGAGCCTTCGGTATTAAAGAGACAATTTTTATTTCTGTATTTTTCATCTGTGTTTCTGTTTCTTTGATGGCCTGCAAAAACAAGAAAGGAAGATTCCATATCAAGTTAACGAATTATCTTGGGAGAAAAGGTTAGCTATCATTTTGTTTTTCGATCTAACTGTTTGGTTCTTTTGGTATTATTGAACTATATGATTTTAAAATATCTTCAATTGAATGGGAAATCGCTAACTGGAGCTAGAAGCAAACTATTTCAATCAACGGTAAAAAACCTATAATAGTCCACAGTGCCAAAATACTTGCCCTTATTGTGTCTAGCAATGACAAGATATAACAAGCTAAAACTAGTGTGAGCTGCGTTGGTGTTTCTAATGAAACAGTGATGATGAAAAGGTAAATTATACACCGTGAAAAAGATGAAAAAACTTTTGACGTTTCGGACGCTAGTCGTTCGTCGGAGTAAGAAAGAAAGAGGTGGTAGAAAGGAGTGTTGATATGATACAATAAGACAAAATAAACCAATGAGAACAAGGAACAATCTATAACTGACAAAGGAACATGCGGTTCATAGCAATAATTATTTTATAAGTTCGATTTGATTAAATAAGCAAAAACTAAAAAAAGTTGCGAAACACATTCTAGGGTTTGATCTTCTAATTCATTAAAAAATATCAACAAATTATAAAATCTTAAACGTAAAGCATAATATTAAATTATAATAAAGCCTGTAGCGAGTTGTGCCTGTCACGAAGCCTCTTCGCGACAGCCTAATTACGTATGCCAAAATCCGGACCGGAATTGGAATTGGTGTTTTCAAGAGTGCCAGATTGAGTTATTCGATAACTGGCCAGTATGACATAAACGCTATGCCTTACTCCCCCCCCTCCCCCCCCCCCCCCCAGCTTAATTACAGTTTTCCTTTAGATTCTTAGAGATTTAGATACTAGAATCCATCACAACCAGGTGAACCGGTCTATCCTGCCAGCAGGGGCTTGTTTTAAAGATTTTTCGGATACAACTTAAATTTATTCTCTACACCTAAATATACGTGTACATCTAAATCCATATCTGCAAAAAAATATTTTTTACAATAAACTTAGAAATTTCTCGCGCGCTGATTGGTTATTTTTTATCATCAATAAGAGGACAAACAGATAAAGCTGACGTCAACGAGCGCGCGCTAGCTCTTTCCGTTGGTTGTTTTGATCGCTAAAAATAAGAAGTTTTTATCGTTTTTGTTATTGTAAAAAACAAATTGACATCAGATTTTTATGTATCTGTCCTCTTATTGACAATAAATTTTGCCATCACATTGTCAAAGTAGTATGCGGGTCCACTCGGCTACGCCTCGTGAATCCACACTATTTTGACAATGTGATGACGCAATTTATTGTCAATAAGAGGACAGACACATAAAATCGGATGTCAATTTGTTAAAAAAGACAACGTAAAAGCTTTATTGCCATCCAGATAAAAAGTGGTAAATATACTTTAAATTCCGTACCGTAATATACATCCTTTTCTGGCTTTCGTCTATGCTTCTAGCCGCAATAAGTCGTTCCTTCTGTGATTTTACTTCTGTAGATGCTACATTTGTCATTAAAGTCGCTACCTGCAACAAAAGCCAGAATTGAATTAATGTGATTGGATCAGCGAAAATATCCACTGCCAATAACACATACTAATTGACTGGTTTTTGCATTTGACGATGTCAGTTTTGGAGAAATGCCAGTCTTATGTCATCCAAGGACAAAGTTCTAACTAAAAATTCGTAGGCAATCCAACTGCCATTGTTAATTCTTTTGTATTGATTCTGATGCTGGGTCGGCTGTGGACCGTCCCGAACCACCTAAATAAAAGCATTTGTATAACTTACGTCCTGAAAGTTTTTTTCGTCCTTTACTTGATCCATAACTTTCGTGAAGGCGTCTTCATAGATTTTCGCTGCATCTTTTACTTTGTTTACGTCTTTTTGAAGTGCTTCCCACTTTACGAGAGGGGCAAAAAGACTGTTCTTTCCAAAAATGTCAAAACCTTCTTTATCCACGAAAGCAAGTTTTCTTTGTGCATCTACAGCAAATCAGAAGACATATTTTGTTTAATGCAAAGATAAGCTTAAATAACTAACTCCTTATATTTATGAGCACGAAACGTTGACTAGCTATTTTGTTAAATAATTAAATTCAAAACACTTTGTCATGGAATGAAAAGGAAGTATGAAAAAAATTACTGAAGCGGTTTTAATAAAGTTAGAAATATTAATTATTTAATTGATTTATAGATATCAATTACTTGATTAATTTACTTATAGTACTTAAATTAGTACTTAAATTACTCTGATTGGTCGAGAGGAATACAATTATAGCGTTAATTGTATTCAGTAGGAGTACGAATTAAGTCGCTATGGAAACACGGCCAAAACAATGTCAACAGCGGCAAAAAAAAAGCCGTAAAGACTAATGAGAACTTATCTTTTTTATGCATTTCAGTTGCGCGATGGAATGAAAATCGGCCGCCAAATAGACAAAGATATGAACGGCGTCGCTTCGCATTTTTTTTACTGAAATTTTGTTGAGTGAACTATATAAACAAAAAATCGCACGATCTTCTCGTACAATTTGGAAATTAATAGGCACTCGTAATGTTTTAAAAGTTCTTTAATTGCACTCGCCTAAAGGCTCGTGCAATAAAAAGAACATTCAAAACATTACTCGTGTTTATTAATTTCCAAATTGTACTCGAGATCGTGCGATTTCCTATACTAATATTAGTTATTCAATTAATTTACAAATATTAATTATTTAATTAAATTTAAAATATTAATTATTTAATTAATGTACAAATATTAATTATTTAATTAATTTACAAATATTAATTATTTAATTAATTTACAAATATTAATTATTTAATTAATTTACAAATATTAATTATTTGATTAATTTAAAAATATCAACTATTTATTGTACGACACACTCAATTTCCCGTGTATTACGACCGTTTTTCGAGTGCAATTACAGAGCGATAACACACCGTCTGTGAACCGGTTTTGAAACGGGTTTTTTGGTCAGCGCGAGGAAATTTTCTCCTTGTCTGTTGTGCGGTTCACGTCAGTGGTTTGAACTCTTAACTTTCAGGTTTGCTTAAAATAAAAATAGCTTGATTTTCATGCATTCTTGATGAGTGTTTTATTTTTCGTGTCGTTCAATAAACAATTTTTATTACATCCATTTTGAAATCACTACCAAATCCTGCAATCTGATTGGTTCCCTGCAGCAGTGATTTCAGCCTAAATCGCACGATTTTGAGCTCTAAATTGCACGATTTTGCACATTATCTGATATGAGCCAATCACAAGAGAGATATGTCATTTTCTAGCCAATTTTAGTAAGGAATCCATTTGGGTTTTGAGCTCGCCGCTTCTTGAGAAAAAAACAGCCACGGCTCAAAAAAAAGTCGTAAAAAGACTTAAAAAGCCGTAAAAAGGACTTAAAAAGACCAACAACAACAAAAAAACAAACTTAAAAAGACCAACTGAGTACTTAAAATTGCCAAAAGCATCTTTGTAAAGTAACTGCTTAAGTAAGGTGAAGATATTAGAGCGAAAAGCAGTGGGGAAAATGCAATCGGCATCTTTTGAATGTGCCTTCTTGGCGATTGATCGTAGAAAGTGGCTTCCTTTTCAATCTTTAAAGCATAAAACCCATCGACAATACAGTCATTGGAAAAAGGTTTTCTTAAGAAGAAGATGTTCGCTGAGCTGCGTGACTTCTTAAGGACAACCGAAGGACTAAACAACCTATATTTTTGCTGTTTTCTCGGCACAAGTGTGATCTTGAACAGAAATCGTAAAACAGACAGTTCACTACAACCCTGTTGTAGGATTTCCAGGATTGTCTTGCTATATTTAATGTAAGTAAATGATTCTTAATACAGCCATGCCTTTTGGTTCTATATAAATTTATTTTAGTTTTTTGGATTGAAAGTGTTGTTTTTCAAAATGAGAATCATTGCTCGATCAGTATAAACAAGTTCTCTTAACAGCATGTTTGAATCGAGTGCTTGTAGATTGTAAGTCATGAAAAAAACGTCTTTTTCAAAAAGATTTCAAAATGGATATACTAAAGTGGTAATTGAACTTCGTGAACTATTTTAACAAGTTTTCAAGTCTGCCTTTAAGGCCGGTTTAGACGGTACGATTTTTTTGCCTACAACTATTGTATACAACACGCTCGCGTCTGTCGTAGTGATTTACACACTATGACTCAAGTTGTATGATGGCGCGAGCTTGTCGTATACGATAGTTGTAGGCGAAAATTGTACCGTCTAAACCGGCCGTTATGGTCCTGATTAGTCTTTAAAAAGTTTGGAAATCTCCAGGCCAAATTTGGATCTCCAAGGTAAATTTCACTAAACTTGATATTATTTTATTGGATTATCTGTAGTTATCTTTTGTTTTTCAAGTAAAATTAACCAGGAATTCAAAGCGTGAAAATGTCGTTCATGCAAAACTTTGCCGAAAAATTTTTCAAGAATAAATTAGCCTCTGGGGTGGCTGGTGTCGGGTTATCTACATGTGACAAAATTCCTAAGAGGGAGAGAAGAAAGGTCGAAAACGAAAACTCTCGTGCAAAGGTAACGATGTAGTGCATTTCAATTTGAATTTCTCACTTCATGGTTTTCATTATGGGGGATATTAATTTCACCTTGAATAAAAAAATAATTTAAAACTTTTTTCCCGATTTTGGTTTATATTTTCAGTTTTATTTCCATTGGGCCTGTTTCCATTTTGATGTCCGCTTTAAGAAGGGCCTAAAATTAAATGAGATTCAGCAATAAAGAAGGTATATGAAAGCATAAAAATCTCCTTTAACACTGCTAGCTCGCTAGAGAAAGGTCCGTCCTGTAAACCCTAGGCATTAGTATTCAGAAAAAAATATGCAGTGAACAGCTTCAGTGATTCCTACCCATAGTTCCTTCTTGTCCAGTCACGTAAGCTTGAGCCCTACGAACGGACAATGTTTTTGAATTGAATGAACTTACATTTTTCAAATAGTTTACTCACCTTTCATAATGTATTTTACGTCAGTTCTTCCAGTCGTTATCCTGACAAGAAACTGTATTGCTTCTTTGCCCTCCTGATTCTTGCTGTCTCCTAGCAGCAAGTCGACTGCCTTCCTCCTTATGATGAGAAGAAGAGCTTCTGGGAAACCCTTTTTGCTTTGTGCGTCGATTGTCTCTGATTTACTGATAGAAGAGCCACTAACGGCGCCATCCTGTCCTTTGACGTTGGGAGCTAAGAGGAAAACGCACATTCTCTAAAAATATATCCATATGTTTTGAAATTCATATTGTAAGATAATACGGGACTGATGGGTTACCTGTGCATGAGACGTGCAAGAGTACACGTACACGAAGTATAAATATTGTGATATCCTCTTTTATGGCAATATCGTCGTATGTGAATAGAGTTGTTCGTTGGTTCTCCCCTGTACTGTAAAGGTTTTTCTTCGGGTTCTCCGATTTTCCTCCATTCGCAAAAATCAACTTCTAAGTTCTATTTCGATTTAGAAAAGGCCTGGATGAAAATTACACTTTTTTTGTATTTTTTTTGTTGTTTTTGTCTATTGTAGAAAGACTGTTGTTGTTGTTGTTGTTGTTAGACATTTCGAAACCTGAGCAGAATCCATCTTCAGAGTCCAGTGAAAAAACGATCCTATATATTTTGCCGGAAACGTAAGCATTACTTATTTTGGCTTTTTTAAATCCTCCTAGTATATTGTCAGATATTTTTGACTGGATTTCAAACATTATTTATGCTTTCAATGTTATCAAGCCCTATCATTTCAAAGAGATAAATATGAGAAAATCATTATTTAATGATTATAGTCTGCTGATTATGACAATGTTGTCAAGGCAACGAAAAGGACTACTCAGCAGCAGCATTAGGACAGAGGTGTTAGGTCTATGCTGTATGACATTTTACTGCCGGCGATTATTGCCATTAACAAAATTCGGACTGCACATTTCCTTACTTGTTCCTGAGGCGCCTTTCCGACCATTTGCTCCTCTGGAGGCGTGTCTTCTGTATTGCTTTCTGCAATCATATATTATTAGATCGCTATTCCAGCCACCAGCATTGTATGCGTAGCACTGTATTCCCTGCACTCCTGCACCTCCACTGCCACCTGTAATTTAGACCAATACCAATTTGAGTTATGAAAATACATTATATAAACTGTTTTTTTTCTCGGTTATTTTCTACTTCTTGGGCCCAAGTTATGGAAAACATAGCCTTCTGCCTTGCGCAGCGCTGAGACAGTTGATATTCTAAAATGATATCGGGGTAATTGAAAGAATGGGAGCCAGCTTTTTCTGCATTGTTGTATTAGCCTATCAGAAAACAATGGTAGTTGCAGTTTCCAATAGCTCTCCCTTTCTTGACGAAGTCCAAGGGGTCTGGAAACAAGAATGATATTTACTGATACATCTATTCTTTGAAATATCTCTTAAGTGTCCCTTCACTAAAAGCAAGCCAGCCAATTGGGAAAACAATAGTAGCTATTTCATTCTATTACTCGTAACACTTTTTCTTTTTCCTTTGTAGAAAATTCAATTTCTTAAAGCTATTGAACTCAACTTACCATTTCCGCCTTGTCCATTATTGGCTGCACCGGCTCCAGTTCCCGCGCAGACGTTAGCTTTTACACGCCCGTTCAACTTTCTGTAGCGCAAAGTAACACGTCCAGCATTCCCACCTCTGCCTAAAGAAAATATTCAAAACAAACATTGATAATGGGCAGAAAATTTAAGGACGTTAATGGGCAAAAGATCCAATTGTAAGATTAGAAAAAAATTATACGATAAAAGAAATTCATACTAAAAGTAAATAAGTTAAAAATAATATGAGAGTCCCCTACTTCGTTTAGGCGTCGACAAAAAGGCGCGGACAACGAAAAAATGGAAAGCTGTGAAGCATAAGTCATATTTTTGGTTGCTCCAATTTTTCACAGAAGACTAGGAAATAACCAAAAGTTAGCATTATAAATTTGTGTTCACATCAAACAATTGTTGTCGTTCGCGGGCTTCCTGTGGTAACAAACCACACCCCCTCCCCTACACATTTCCAAACCTTTTTCGTTCAAAACCAACATGGCTGACTAGTTGAAATGTTTTGACTCGATTAACTGTAAGTTTGAGCAGTTTTGAGCAAGAAATTCGCCTATTTAGTGATTAAAATAATTTTCCAATTTCCAAATATGGTAAGTACATTCCTTATATGGTAAAACTTTCCTATGTGGAAAGTTCGGATATGAAAAATTATAAATATAAAATAATATTGTACTATTAGTGTGGATTTGAAGCCTTCCCGTTAGGTGACGTAAAATTTCTGGAAAAGTTGAAATTTTCCTGCTGTAATGCCTTACTTTCTGACAATGAACAGTCGTATTTCAATAAATTGGTTATTTAGCTATCGAGAAATAGTAATTGGTTGGTGAATAAAAAATACAAAAGGTATGTAAGGAGTTCGAACGCGGGGCCATCGGTTTTGCTATATATGCGGAGTAAAATTCAAATGGCCAATGAATACTGGGATATTTTGAAGATTCAAATTCTTTGGCGCAAAAAAATAATAAGAAAATAAAATAAAATAAAAGGAAAAAAGAAAAACGCTCTTGCAAGTCGGGAACTTGTTTCCATGCTGGCTGTCTCCTTTCCTTCCCCTTCTGCTGGATCGGCATTCCAGAGAAAAAGGGATCCACCCCAGTCGTCACCTTTTCTGTTGCGCATGTGTGAGCGTTACTAAGTAACTGACGACATTGGAAATATTCTGCTAACTAACAGTTAGCAGTTTTTTTTAGAATATATGCTAACTAGTATTGCAGGCCCAATAATCTCACAGCAGACTTTGCAGTTACGATTCGTAAAGGTGTTCAATTCAAAAACCGGTTTTAAAACCGGCTTTTCGTCCACAACCATGGACGGGGGTTAGATCAAATAATCTAACGGATTGGGGCAAAGGCTTCTTTTATCTAAATCTGAATGGTAAAACATTTCTTGATTTGAGTGATACGTGTCTAAGTTATGAAGGTTTATAAGGTCTATGGTTCATAGATACGGTATTTAAAAAGCATCCTTATTTTACTCATGGTTTACAAGCTATTTTAAAACACTCAAAAACCTTACCTGACGTCATCTCATTAACATATTGGAAGTATAAACCTTCATAACTTATAGACGCATCACTCAAATCAATAAATATTTTACCAGTCAACCATTTATTTGCACTTTAATATTTTTAAATTCGAACGAAGTATCAAATTTTCACATAGGTCTCTTTGCGGAGTTCCACGACAGCCGGTATTGATCGGGAACCAGTCTTTTACTACTTGTCGATGTTTTTATGAGGGCCGACGTGTCTATTACCATGTTTAGTTTAATTAAGAAGATTCTAAAACGTTCCATGTAAGTTAGAAAGTATATAGAATGAGTTTTAGAATTTTTGTAAATGAAAAATTATTTTTTGAAAATGAAAGCTTATTGCGTATTTTCTCGGAATATGTGAATCTTAATGTCAATGTCAATGTCAATCTTAAAAAGCAATATTTGGGTACCCTTTATCCTCAATTCGACGATTGATATGAGCCTACTAGTTGAATCTATAAGAAAAATTTATAAGCAAATATCTCACAAGAGATATGACTGAGCAATATTTGTGAATAGCAAGGAAGACACTGTGTTAAAATTGCTCATATTGAATAAGAGAGTATTCTTTTCGTAGTCAAGCAGTGAGTGCCAAGAACCATTTTCTTGAAGAAAGGCTGCTGTACAAGGCTAAAATCTTGGTATTTATTAAGTTTAACTTGTTTGGAAGTGGAAACAAAGTATTCACTCAAAGCAAATGTTTTATTCGAAAATGGTGTATTTTCCACATTTTTTTCTATAAAAAAGCCTGACAAAGCAACATCCTAACACAAATGCAACAAAACACCTTTATGCAACTGAAAATACCGCTTCAAACAGGCATTTTATCATAGTACATCAGTTTCTAACTGTTTAAGAAGGGGTTTAAGTGTTAATCCAAAACGAAAATTGGGATCAAAACTCATACGAAAGTCTAGTTTTTGGCACTTTTTGCCATTATTGCTCATTATTGAAAAAAATTCCTCTTAACATCTGACTTTTTTTCCTACCTGGGGTTCCAGCATTTCCTCCTCTTTTTCCATTTCCTCCTCTGTTACCAGTTTCTGAATTTCTATTTCTAGCTTTACATTTTTTTGTTGCTTCTACAGATTCATCAGTATCAACATAGTCAAACGAAACATAGCTGCCGCGCCCACACCAACGCCAGTGGCTATACTTGTCACCTTTCTGTAAAAGAAATGTATTTGGTGATAATTACGGATCACCCAGAAAGTTATTATAGTGCAATGTACTTATATAACGAAAGTACTCATTCGAAGGAAAAGAAAGCTTTAAAGTGCATTAAGGTGGCTGCCTACTTTTAAACGTTCGAATTGAGCCCACGATGGGCGCGCGCTCAAAAACCGCTGAAAAAATCTACAAGATTTTATTGAAGAACCATACGCGTTTTGAGCTTCAACAGGGCAAAACCCTCAAATTTTGCACGAAACTCTCTATTTTTTAATAGCTCATTTGAAAAAACTCTCAAAAATCTAGGTTATATCAACATTTTAGAAAACGTTTAAATCAGCAACACATGAAAAGATAGATTTTTGTAGGAAAGTTTGTTCGACTTTATGAGATTTTTTAAGAGCACCGAAACTACAAAATATGACAAATCAATGTGTGTCTTTGTCTTTTTGTCGAAAATATCCATGTATTATTGTAGAACGATTGTTTACCCTTCATTCGGGCAATCATATAATCTGCAAATAACTATTATCTTGTGATTCTTAATTTTTTTCTAATCACTTCCGGTGGCGCAATTTTTACTCCAAAAGCTCATGCGTAGGCTTCCATTAAATGCTGATTATCTCGAAAACGAGCTCGGGACACCCTATTTTTCTTTCCAGATTTGGAATCAGCATTAAATTTCAATTCGGAAAATCGAAGTTTAAAAAAAAAATTTAGATCAATTTCCAAAAGTAGGCATGCGCAGTCACCTTAAAGCTGGAGTATTTCTTTTACGGATTATATAGAGCACCCAAAAAGGCTTGGAAGCCTTTTAGAATATCGCGAAAACTCCACGAAAACATCTGATCAACTGAAAAAAGTGAAGTGGAAGATGTGATCTCATGATCAACACCTAATAAAGCTCGCGGGGTTTGCGAAGTTCCGACTGCCTAAGCGCCTATCTGTGAAATTTTATGTTCGCCACCTCTCCACCCAATTGCAACATTTTCTAGTGACGACTGGTCAACATGTTTGTCGAGTAACGTGTTCTATAACACCTCTTTCAAAAGCTGGAAAAAATACCAACAACTAACACGTTAGACGTTCTCACGTCAGAAGAATCTTCATCATTCAAAAAAATAGACACGACCTTGCTGAGGAGAGCCGAGAGTTGGCACCGAAATTTCCACAACACCGTTAGTTGGCTGTAAGGAGCAATGACGTCACGATAGAGGTGGGTCATTCTAACAATAGATGTGACCTATCCGAATAGGTATGACGATGCCATAACGAGTGCGACGTCATTTTATAGGGGTTACGTCATTCTTAGGGTTGATCCGCACGATCCATCTTGATCCACCAAGCGTAGAACCCACATTTTTTAAACTACTCAAAATCCAAGATCGGGAAAAGAGTGGATTCAAACTCGCTCCATGAAACATGAACAGATCCTGATGCAAAACTCTGAATCTCATTTCATATCTAGTAAATTTAGTAAATAACTTACATTAGCGGCATTAGAACCGGGTCGACCATTACCACCATCTTGTCCTTTGTGTCCTTTACCTCCTTTAGATTTGATATCAAGTTCGCCATGTATAGTGTCACTGAATACTTCGACTGAAGAAAAAAAATGTCAGGAACAGGGACAGGGACGGGGACAGGACAAGGACGGGGACAGGACAAGGACGGGGACAGGACAAGGACGGAGACAAGGACAAGGACAGGGAAAAGGAAGGGGACAAGGACTAGGACAAGGACGGTGAAAGGGATAGAGACAGAGAGAGGGACAGACAGTGACAGGGGCAGATGTTAAAACAAAGTAGTAGGAAAATGCGACCCACCACTTCGAGGCTTTTGCAAAATTACCATAAATAACATTAGGCTTTATTATTACGCATTATTTTTAAAAATCAGAATATATATATATATAATATTCAGATTTTCGATTCATTTTTTTGATCTGGTTCACTAGCGTCGCAACTTAACCATAAGCAAGACAGGTCATGTCAGTTGTGTACTGCCAAGAGAACATGAACTAGGTACTACTCATTAACAGTACGTGTTTCCCTTATGCACCTAGGTGATATATGTGATACTGAGTCTGCTAGTGAGTATATTGTGAAACAGGTTTTTCTGGTAATTGCTAGCTAATTATAATGGATTTTCTTTTTAAGTGCTAATTTACATATGCGCGTACTTCTATTAAAATGGCTTTGCGTGTTAAATTTGATAAGTATTTTACCAACTGAATAATTGTATTTCACCACTTACCCTGAGGTCCGTCTTTGCCGTCTTTTCCATTTTCTCCGTTGGTTCCTTCTCCGTTACTCTGAACTCCTACTGGAGTAGCAAAGTCCTGTTTCCAGTCTGGTGTCGCAAAAACGATCTGACTTCCTTTGGCAGCGACAATCTGCCTCGCGTATATTTTAACAGTTTGAAGAGCATAAAAAGTAACGAGACCCTGTAAGTAAAAATAAGAAAGAAATAAGATAAAAATTTTGATTATTTGTTAAAAAAAACAACAACAAAAAAAAAAAAAGACCGTAGAGTGATATTTTAGAAAAAGTATTAAACAAGTTTGAGTATTTAATCATTTTGCTATTTATGAAATATTATATATTCATTTGATTTTACCGAACAACCGCCTTTTCTTCGAAATTTCATGAATTTAACTGAGCTCCATTACTCGTAACAGAATAAAAAGCCCCAACAAAACAAAAAAAACAACAAAAAAACAACAAAAAAACACAACAAACAAACAGCAAACAAACAAACAAAAAACAAAGCAAAACAAAATAAAATAAACTTTACACGAGATTAGAACATCGTTTTAGCTTCTTAAGAAGGGATGTCAGCAAACATCGAACCTACGTACGCGTCGGCGACAGTCGGAAAATCGAATTCGCTCATGCTTTGGTAATATAGGTAGACTTTGAGGCATTAAACCGTGACATACTTCCGAATGTTTTTATTTAATTATTTTTGAAAGTTCTTTATTTTTCGTAACGCGCCAAAGTAACTAGATAAGAAATTTTTTTTTAAAATGACATAAATTTATTAGACAGTTTCCGAACAATGAAGCCGATACTCATTTTTTGGCAAAGCTAGGTACGCGAGGTTTTCGAAGTTGGGGAGTGGGGGTGGAATTTTGGCTCTTTAAGAGAGTTATTTATTCACGTGACAATTTTGTTTTTCTCCATTTTCTCGGAAATAAGGCGATATTTCAAAAAACGAAGTGCACTAAGATCTGGTTTGGCTCTAGTGCTAACTTATACTTGATTTTGAGCGAAGTGCTATCGGAATAAAAAAATTATCCTGCACCTTAAAGGTATCTATTGACTCGCAGAGCATTCGGGTTCCGGGTCAAATTGTTAAACATACCTCAATGTGGAAGGTGTCTGCCAGAATATCCAGTTTCAGAAGTGAGTTCATATTTGTTCTCTCAGCAGTATTGAAGTTTATGTCCTTCAAGGTCAGCCGCTCTTTCAAGTAATTTGCCTTAATTATTCGACCAGTAGCTTGATAGTGGCCTTAAATAATCGGAATAATAAGATAAACTGCGTTAGAAAAAAAAAAGAATGAATAATTTCATATAATCATCATCATCATTATTATTATTATCATTATTATTATCAATATTATTATTATTATTATTATTATTATTATTATTATTATTATTATTATTATTATTATCATTATTATTATTATTATTATTATTATTATTATTAATATTAGTATTATCCCTTTATTGCACAGCAATATAAGAATATTACAACTGTTTTGCTGGTATACATTAACCTTCAGCTCGAGTTTTTACCCGGCTCCTGAGAGCTGAAGTAATCTTCTTAAGATGTGTGCCGTGCCTAAAAGTACAGATATCTGTAGGTCTAACAAGCTTATACTATCAAGTTCTAGTCTCTGAACATGATCCTTAAATTGTTTTGATATTGTTCCGAGCAACCCAATGGCAATGGGAACTACCTTTCTTTGCCTATTCTGAGGTCTTCCACTTCAACGTTCGTCAAACCTTACTGACATTCGAAATTCCTGTTTGTTTAAAGCCAGAACCTGATTTGCAAGAGGCACAGTTGTGAGCACGAACTCGCACCCTTGTCTCTTAATTAATTGGATGAAATAAGTAAACTTGGACTTGTAGCTCTTTGTCAATGCAGTATAAGATGCAAGGGGTTGACTCTTAGCTATTTCAGAGAGCGTTTTATTTTCTCCCTTCAATCCAAGGACCTCCTCACGACAATATTGAACTTTGTATTCTTGAGAACCATGCAATGACAGCTCCTAGGTGACGTTGTCCGCTTCGACTCAAGGGCGGATCCAGGGGGCAAAGGGGGGCTGGCTCTATTCAGCAGAAAAAAAACGATGTTTTTTTCAAATTGTTTTCCATTGTGTTGACAGAAGAAACTCAATTAGCCCCCCTAAACTCAATGACCCAACCCCCCCCCCCCCCTCTTAAGATTTTGGCTGAATCCGCCCTTGCGACTGTAATATTAATTAATCTCATCTCACATTTACATTTACCAGTTAGGTCATTCGCTCAATACTGAGCATTTTAGACCACGCTAAATAGTTATTAAAATCAATAGTAAAGGCCAGACACTGAGGGTGGTCACTGCCAGGGTTTTATTACGCCCTCAGTGGTTCTTTTATGTCCCTACAATACAGGGTTAGATAGTGTGGAGAGACGGGGTCTACGGTTTAAAGTCCTTATCCGAGAAGACGCGAAGGTCTACCATTTGCAGATGTACTTACAAAGGCAGCACCTTTGTGTTGGTCCGGCCGAGGCTTGAAACACGACCTCCAAACACTCTCTTTGCATCGACTGAAAGTTCCTTCAAATTTACAATCAGCCAGCTTTTCGATCCATTCACTAGATATCCAAACTTTTTTCCTTCCTGGCTCAAGTCATTGTGCCAATTGTACAAAGGCTCAATTATTCCACCTCCCGCAGAGTCATCAGCCAGCCATACTTGTTTAACACCCATGTAAGGGAATTCGGAATTTAGAATCCACGAAAGTTTAGGCTTTGGAATCCGCAATCCAGTTTATGATGGAATCCGGAATCCACTAATTTGGAATCCGTAATCCAGAGTCTCGGAAAACGTTTCCTTTCCCATGTGTGAATGTTAATGATCCATGCTCAATATCGAGAACTCTAGATCTCTAAGTTCAGTAAAGACGCGTTTTCTTGTTCTCGTGGAATCGATAGATTTCCTGGGCTCTAGGTCCCTATATAAGTCAGCATTAGGGTGACAGACTCTCACATAAAAGAATACCAACCGTTGGTGCTGCCAGAACCCAGGCGCATGGATGTCTAATCGTGCATCTTGTGACTTATTTGACCCTCTATATTTACCTGTTCTCCGGAGATGTCTTAAAGGAGAGGTTCGACTACGACATCACTGCATACCTTACTCTTACTGGCTAGAATCATTTTCCATTGTTTATTGTCCAATCAAAAGAGAGAATTCCGCTTGTAATTTGTAATTTGTTACACTTTCCTGCTCTAAATTAAACTTTTTTTGTATTACGTTTTAAAAACACTGCTCTAAGTCAATCAAAATTGAGTATTTTTTCATATATGTTGTTAGATGAGAAACGATACAGATATTTAAAGTGGCTGACTACTTTGGTAAATAATTAACAGGAAATTGAAAATTGAAAGTTTTTTTTTTTGCTCAGGTTCCACGCGTAAAAATTGAGCACAAAACAAACAGAACGAATTTTTTATATTTTTATATATTAATAAGCAGAATTGTCTTAAGATTTAAAAAAGAATGGGTTATTACCTGTTATTTTAATGGAAAATAACAAATAAATGTAGAGTCCCGTGAAAAATTGGAGGGTTTTGCTCTTTCTTGAAGTTAAAAATGTGTACGTATGGTTCTTCAATAAAATCGTGTAGATTATTTATTCTGATGAAGAGCAAGATGCTCGAAAACTTGGCTTGATTTATAATTAAAAAAGCTGATGAATCATAACTATCATGAATCTTAACTCGACTTACAAACATTCATTGTTTTCAGCGGTTGAGCGCGCGCACATCGTGGTCTCAAATCGAATGATGAAAAGTGGTCGACCCCCATAAGTAAAAATAAATTGTTCTCACTAATATTTGGCTAAAACACACATCATTTTTTACCTGTCTTGATTTTAATTATTGATGGTGTATGGAACCACACTGTAGTAGGGATATTTGGAATGGGAGAACTCTTCTGACTTTGCCACTTGCCAACCATGCACGATCCCTTTCTGTAGGGGTCAAAGAGGGGAGTCGGAGCACCACTAGTAAGGTTATTCCCTTGAAATAGAAAGAGAGATGTCATTTACCCCCGAACTTTGCATAGTCGTTCATGATTGCCCCATGGATCTTTCAAATATGCAATGAAAAAGAGGGGTAACCCTTCTGGTTTGACCGCTTAATTTGACAAATTACAGCATGCCTCTGTCAAAAATAAACATGGATGTAACTAAAAAAGAAATAACATATTAATAAACCCTTTCGTGCAAAATATACTTGTCTTAAAGCAAATTAATAAAGGATATCTAAAGGTTGATTATGTTAAATTTAATATTATATTTGCTGATGTTAAAGCATATAATTCAGTTAGTGAAATAATCGAAGAATTATAAGTTGAACACAGTAGTGAAAATAGATACTGACGTTTCGGACGTTAGTCCTTCGTCGGAGTCAATAGAAAGTAAGAGTGAGAGAGATGTTTATATAGTAGAGGATAGAGAAAACAAACCAATAAGAAGAAAACAAGCCATAAAACAAAAGAAAGAAAACAAAAGGATAGAAAGCAACAATCGGTGAGAAAAAGGGAAAAAGAAAAGAAAAGAAAAGAAAAGAAAAACAAAACAAAACAAAAAAAACTTATAATAAAACTTATAACTTATAATACCTTATAATTCTTCGATAACTAGTGAAATAATCAATGGTGCTCTAAGCACTTTTAAATTTATACTAAGTATGAAATGCAAAATGTTTAAATTCATATAAATAGTTTCCTGATATTACTAATTTCTTTGCATATATCAATATCAGTATGTTTTTCACTTAATTCTCTAGAATTAATACATCTAATTTAGGTTTTTCACTTCATATAATCATTCTATTTTCCTAATGTTAAAAATTGTTTTTACTTGTTTTTCATCTATATTAATTTTATAATTTTCTCCATTAGTTGGTCACTTTTCTGCATATTGCATTATGATCACTTATTTAAAAAAATTCACTTATATATTTTATGTAATATTTTCTTGTTTATATCATAGTTAATAGAGGAGAATGGTTAGTAATCCCTATTGCTATAGGTCTTTGTTCACTTTTTTCAAGCGTGACCCTGTACAACCCTGTGTTTTACCATTGTTTTACCATTGTTGGCAATGGCTGATTGAACAGACCAAATCTCTCTTTTGGCTGCTATTTCAAACTACTTAAAGATGTATAAAAGATATTTGAATATTCCTTGCAAAAATCCCATAGACAAAGTTTATGTTTACGTATTTTGCAATTTTGGATGAGCATAAATCAAACTTATGCACGACAAGACCGGTTCAACATCAAAAGTGAACAAATACCTTTAAAAATAGGTTTCCTAACCAATCCCCTCTGTTAACTATGTTTATATTCATCTTATTCATATAATCAACAAATTGACATCAGATATTTATGTGTCTGTCCTCTTGTGACGATAAATTGCGTCATCATATTGTCAAATTAGTGTCGATCCGCATACTACTTTGACAATGTTAATGTCATTGTCAATAAAGGACAGACAGATAAAAATCCAGTGTCAATTTGTTTTTTTTATAATAACAAAAACGATAAAAACTTGAAAGAGCGCGCGCTCGTTTATGGATGATTAAAAATTAATCAATCAGCGCGCGAGATTTTTGTAAGTTATTGTAAAATCTTTTTATTTACTTATAAGAGATTAAAAACGTTTTAATGAGGTTTTGCTTATCAAAACATTGGAATGACATCATCACGGTGAGCGCGCGCCCACTAAATTCATGCGTAGAAAGGATGCCTATGAACGTCCTATAGAGCTGTCCCGGTGACATTCATATATAATCAATATGAAATCCATACCCATTTTTCATAAATCACGGATCGGGGCTGGTTATTAAATCCGATAAAACACACGGGCATTGGCATTCTTAAACTAAAGGCCTCGCCCTATTGTTTCATCCTTTACATAATAAAGATTAATTCTAACAATACCTTTGTCGAAGCTTGCATCTTCTGTCTCGTTTTCGTGGCCTCGAACCGATAGAAGCATCATTAAACATATCAACGCCGCGCTGATTTTGTGAAAGGACGCCATATCTGAGGGGGAAACAAGAATGAAAATGAACAAATGGACAACAAAGTTCGAACAAAGTGTTGTCTTCATTTGTGAATTCACATTCTGATTTTCAAAATGGTGCTGAGTTTGATGATGGAAAAACAAAATGTTCTTTTTTTGGGATACCTGTGTCCAGCCGTTGAATGACCTTGATACTCGAAATTACTTAAATTTCAAAATAAAATCTAAAAAACTCAAAAAAATGAAATAAAATATATTTCAAGGAAATCAAAACACAACAATGTTTTTTTAACACTTAGAGAACATACATAGCCGTATTTTTCATTTATGAAAAAAATAAACAACGCATTCAAAGGCATAGATAGCCGTATTTATCATTAATGAAATAATACATAACGCATTGAAAGGCACTCAAAGGCATTTAAATTGAAGCAAAGATATGACTTGACTTCTAATCTGACTCATACAAGAGAATCAGGATATGAAATTTCACCGGAGACTATGAAATAACTAAAGGGATTGGAGTTATTTTGTTGTTTCGGTCTTATACCGAACGCTTGATACTTTTGGAAGTGAAAATGGAGAATAAAGAAATGCTTGTTTTGATGTTAGTTAGTAGTTACCTTGATCTAAAAGACCCGCTCTCGTAGTTGATTTGAATGCAAAGGCTTAAGGACAGACTGATTGATCAATAGATCAGTTTAATATAACGTTTAATATAATAAGACATCGCCCCATCAAATCCACTCAATAAGGTGGCAGGTGGTTATGGCTGGTACCAAATATCTGACGTCAGTTCCTTGATAATTAATGATGGTATTTAAAATTCAATTTCTTACGTCAATCATGTCAGAATTCAGAGCAAAAAAAAAAAAATAAAATAAACAAACAAAATAATACAAAAACAAACAGAATTGCGCAATTTGTTTCTTAGCGAAAGGTTGCTGAAATTTCTTTTAAGAACTCTTTAGGCTACTGATAAAATCGCTTAATCATGTATTTTAAGGAACATGCAAGAATGCAAGGACCAGCCAAATCAAGAATTTCATCTGAGATAAGAACGGTCTCATACTCATTAATAATTCATGAGAGGGGACCACACAATCAATGGGCTATTTTTGGGTCACATGATGTTACTGGAAACCTGTCAAAGTCATGTGAAAGAGCTGAATTCAGTCTTAGGACTGAATTATTTTTGTTCCACTTACCCTAAATCGAATAAGGGACTCCAAGGGATTTCAAGTTCACATAATTAGTTCCAACTCAAATCACGAAGGAATGCACTGATAGTTGTCAGGAATATATTAGCATAAACTTATGAACCTTGAAAAGAGACTGTAGAGTTCTTGCCTTGTGACTTTCCAAATTCAAGAGCCATTTAAAAAATATTAGAGTGAATCAACCGACATGAGCTTTTGCAGGTACAGATCATATATCCTTGAGAAGACGTAGCTAAATTTTAAAAAAAATCGATCGAGCCGTTTATGAGAAATTGTGGAAAACGCAAAACTTCGAAGATTTTTTTTTACTTAAAACGCTCTTCGAAAAAAATTCGTTCTTAAGACCAGCAAGGAAATAGTTGATCAAACTTACACAGTTTAAAACCAGAGTAACAGTAATATCTTGAGATGTTTTTCAAGTAATTTTATTCAATAGAAAATTTTTAAACCATAAACAAAACTAAGAGTATGAAATGTTCGTGCGATTTTCTCCAAATCTAACATAAGAATTTCTTTAAATCTTTGATATTTTGTTTGTCATGAATTGGGAATTCTCAGAAGTTAACAGTTTTTCTAGATCACATCTGAAACGCGCTCAATCTTATTTTTTTCCAAATTCCGATGTTTCTCGATTTTCTTGCGTTGAAAACTTCGATTTTAATAAAATATATATTAGTACAAACTTCAAACCAAGAGAAATAACTGGTATAAATTCTAAAGTGATCCAGCAAACAGAACATTGTTAACGCGACCATTGAAAAAGTTCAGTTTGCTGATCACAAAACTGTATCGAAACACCTTAAAGCTTTTAGAGCCGCTGTTTCTTTTGTATTTTCCGATTACTTTTTCTCAATAAAACATGACTATGAAGGAGGTTTTATATCTGATATAGATTAGTCTTCATTTGCATAAACTTTAACTTGGATTTTCTCTATCAAACTAGGTTCATTTTGTAAAGAATCAGTTTTTTTAAGGCGTTCAGTAAACGAGGAAATCGTGCTTTGTCAGGTCTAAAAACACTCGGCTACGCCTCGCGTTTTAAAATATTCTGCTCGTTAGTTACTGACAGTATTTAATGTTTGCACGCCAGAATGTGTTTGGAGTCTTCTCCAGAGCATTATGTCGGGAGTGTTTTGTGTGCCTTCTAAGCTTGCCATAAAGGGGATGAAAAAGGAATAGTTATAAAATAAATGAAATAATAAAAATCCAGTAAAAAAATTAAGGATCAGCGTCCCAATGCAAGTCCTAATAAAAAAGGCCTATTTTGGCAACTTTTGATAATGCAATGCAGTTAGTCGGAAAATATTGGAAAGCATAATATTACAAAAGTGACCGTATTTAAATGAAGCCTTAAAGACTACAAGTATTACTCAGACTTCCCCTCTTCCTTAAAGTAACGATAAATTTAAATGCAGGCTTCGCTTGGCATTTAAGAGATTTTATCAACCTTAAAAACTTGCAAATAACCTTAACACAATATTATCAGAATTGGTAATGATGAAAAGGTAAATTATACACCGTGAAAAAGATGAAAAAACTTACTGACGTTTCGGACGCTAGTCCTTCGTCGGAGTAAAGTATTTTACTTCGACGAAGGACTAGCGTCCGAAACGTCGGTAAGTTTTTTCATTTTTTTCACGGTGTATAATTTACCTTTTCATCATTACTGTTTCATTAGAAACACCGACGCAGCTCACACTAGTATTTAGCTAGTTATATCTTATTATCAGAATTGATTCAGTCTCTACGGTCAGATTGAATAGCTGATTTGAAAATTATAATATATTTAATCATTTTAGTTTTTTGATGAAGGTTTATTTTTCCAATATGTTAATGACTATGTGTAACTAAAGGGATTCGAGTTATTTTGTGTCAAAGTTTTATACCGAACGATGGACACTTTTGGAGGTATAAATACTTAAACTGATGATAGTTAGTAGTTACGTTGATCTATAAGACCCGCCCTCGTAGTTGACTTGAATGCAAACGCTTAACGACAAACTGAAAAATCAATAGCTCAGTTAAATGTATTATATTCTAATATACCGCCCCCATCAAATCCACTCAGTAAGGAGACGGGTGGTTGAGGCTGGTACCAAATATCTGAGATCAGTAACTTGATAATTAATGATGTTAACAATCAAAAATTGAAATTCAACATCTTATGTCAATCATATCACAGCACAAAACAAAAAGAAAAGAAAAAAAAACAGCATTGCGCAATTTTTCTTAGCTTTTGGGCAGGCGGTGTGCGACACGGTGCACGAGACATGTATTGCACCTAATGTTAACAGCGTTCTCATAATTTTACTTAGACATCCGATCCCTTCTTCCTTAAAGTAACGTTAAATTTAAATGTGAGACTACGGCGCTTCACAAAATACTTGTTTAAAATATACAAAACTTAAAGAAGCTAAAATACCATTCCAAAAACAGATAAAAGATAAAACTAGAGGATGTAAGTTAAGAGAAATAAATAAAATAACAACAATATCAATAATATACAGTATATATAACTCTAACTACTGGTATCTACATTATATCTATTTATATGTATTTATGAAAATATGAAATTTTAAGTTTTTTTTTGAAAGTTTTTTAGTTTTGTATCATTTTAGTTCATGAAGGTTTATTTTCCCATGATAATGAATATGATAATGACGTAACTAAAAAGATTTGAGTGATTTTGTGTCAAGGTTTTATACAGAACGCTGGAACTGGGGTGAAAAAGGAGAAGAAAGAAATGCGTTAAACTGATGTTATTTAGTAACAGGCATTAAAATCTTTCGACGTTCCAACTTTAAAATACAAAATCTTCTTAAAGAAGCAAAATATCAAGAATCACTCACTCGTTTTTGTAGTTAATCTTTTGCTTATTGACATAATGAATTTTTTCGCCCATACGCGCTAAATCCACTATGTCCATTTATTCACCTCCGCTGAACGTGCCCGTTTGGCATTGCTTAAAATTTAAAAAAAATCGATTTTAAATAATAATTTTTTAAAATATTTATTTTATGACCTTTTAAACGATATATAGTTCTTATATGTGCTTTTGTTTAAAGAGTTGCGAAGAGAGCGTCTTAAACGCAACATACCCCTGAGAGTCTCCACTAACCTTAAGAAACAGGCAAGAATGCAAATACCAGCCAAATCAAGAATTTTACCCGAGAAAGAAAAGCTTAAAAACTTGAAAAAAACACTTGCACGAATTAGTGTCACCAAACCCAAAATCGTAAATTCTCAAACTGTTCTCCTTTGTCATCTGAGTCCTTTTAAATATCTTAAAGTGTATATCAAGGACAATTTTCAAAATCTCTTATAGTGTAGCCTGAACATACGTAATGGGTAAAATACGAGCCTTAGATGAAACGCTTGAAGAAGAGTGCCATACAAGCCTTTCACAACTTCAAGTCGCGTAAAAAATGAGCCAGCTCAACTGGAAACTGTGGACAGCTGTTTCGGCCTGTATTGGGCCTCATCAGTACAGTGTACCTAGTGAGCTGGCAATCCCACGAAAAAGTAGTACTAGAATTATTATGTAGTACCTATTAAGTATTACCTATTAGAGATGTTCCGTGTAAGCTGATCACTAACTCACTATTTATGATAATGAGTCAACAAAATATGCAAATGAGTTTAAATAACCACCCGAAAAAGAAACAGAAACTGACTGTATCTAACCCATACACACTTTGTTTCACAAATCAAAATAGATTTTTAAAAACAAAAAACATGGTCATAGTATCTGGCGTACAAAGAAGTATTTCGAGTTTTACTGATAGATTTAAATATAACCATAATAAGATTTATCGAAATTTTAGCATTAATTTGTCCTTATAAGTTAACAATTAATTCAGTCAGATAATGTTCTGTGTATACTATATTTAAGTATATTCGAATTAATCGGTTGAGCTGGAACTGTAAGCGTACTTGTCCAAAAGCATGTTAACCTTGTCCAGTATTTTCATGGCACGTCCTCGGCCTTGCTTTTACCTTTGGAGCGTTTTCGTTTGGTTTTGGGCTTTTTAACCTTTTCATTCTTTTTGGCGCACTCCACATCCAAATCACTTTGCTCTGCAGAAATTTTATACGACAATTTGCAGTGCATGAGTGAAGAATGAGTGTTGACACGTTCTGTGTTACACATGAAACAAAGGCAAAAACACTTTCTTTATAACTGGACCCATAAAACGACAATTTTCACAGATACCTTGATCTGACTTATCCGTATTACTCATGTAGGATCCTTTCTTTTATCTTCTCTTGTAACTAGCTCGTCTTATGTGGCTTGTGAGAAATGACGACACATTCACAGTAAGCTAATGCCATTGCGCTCGTGCTACAATTAACATTAGCATTAGAGAGCTTTAGATTTACGTTCACGGCAAACGTGAAACGTCAGTTGACCAGTGAAAATGTCTTTTAAATGACTGAAAAAGAATCGCAAAAAAGTCCAAGTAGTAGAAAAACGAAAAAGTATTTCCGCTTGGCGAGAAGGTTTGTAAAAGGTAATTTAAAATACGGGAAAACTATGAAAACTTGGTCACGTTTGCCGTTTGCGAGGAGGAAAAAAGTCAATCTAAAACTCTCTATTGTCCATTTTCACACCTACTCACTAAGGTATTTAACTCCAAGAAGAACTTGCTCATTCACTTGTCTTTTTTATTTTGTAATTCGTGAATTGAATGATGTCTAAGATAAAGAGGAGAAATCATGTAAGAAGAAAAAAGAGAAGAAGACGGGTACTTGAAGTAATATTTCAAAGCCGACAATGTGGACTGGACGGGATTTCAAGTCAAAGCAATTAGTTCCAGTCCGAGGCGCAACCGAGGACTGGTACTAATTGCGCGGACTTGAAATCCCGTCCAGTCCGATATTGGAGGCTTTGAAATGACTTCTCATCTCATTAATTATTCGACTTGGCGTGACTGTAACAAAATTAATTCAGTCCTAGGACTGAATTAATTTTGTTCCAGTTACTAGGACTGAATTAATTTTGTTCCAGTTACTCCAGACTGAATGCATTCCTTTCACAGCACTTTACCAGGTTTCAAGTAACATCATGTGACCCAAAAATAGCCCTCTGATTGGCTGGTTTACTCATGAATTATTAATGAGTATGAGAACTTTCTATGCTGCTCAGTACTATTTTGCCACTTTTGACACCATACACGTCTTCGCTTGTGAATATTCAAAATTGTTTGCAGCGTGTTGTAGTTCCTATGATACTTGTCCTAATTTCTCTGTATGTTCCGTTGACAGAGTCGAACATTTCATTGATCAACCGTCTTCTCTATGGGCGTGACGTGTTCACCATGTATCGTCGACATCGATATTTGTTTTGGCTAAATACTGGTGAATTACCCGAGACACTAGAACAGATAGTAAGAAATGTTTCTCCACAATTACGTCGTACTAATAGAAATGGGAACATTAGACAGAAACAGAGAAGAGGAAAACTGAATATGACAAATCAAGTGTTGCTGGTCATGATCTGCCTAATAAAGTATCCCTATCTTGATAGCCTTGAACTGTTATTTGACGTAAGTACTCAAACTGTATCGGCAATAGGCCATTTGCATTATAGCGTCATTTTACTACCACTACCAAAATGCTTCGCGAATTTTAGACTTAGACGTTAGAGAAAATATCAGACACCAGACGCAAGACACCATATGACTTCTCTGCTCCAATGCTACATTTTATTTTTATTTTTATCACGTGATAGGTAATTATAAGACCTTAGTGTTACATGCATGGAATTGTAGCCAAGGTTACATGAAAATACAAAAGAAATACCACATACATTCCATTGAGGAAAAGTGAGATTTCTCCTTTTGTATTTTCATGTAATCTCACAGATAATTTTGAAAAGCGTTCGTTTCAAACCAAGGGGATCGACGTTTCGGTTCATCACCTCGGACATCATGGCGTTAACTTTTGGATGTTTTCAATCAATGACTCTTAGTTGAATCCTTTTGGATGTTGCATACAGGGTCATCCCAATTTTGGGGGTACTTATTTGACCAGTAAATGTAAAACACCCAAACATTCATTTTGGTGAACTTTGTTAGCTGAAAGAAAAAAAACGCAATTTGAAGGGCCACATCTGATCTGTTATATTAGATAGATATATCGATGAGAATGATGAGAATGATTGAGTCAGTCATTTATCAATTACTTTTGACATAAAAGTGATCAGATAAATGTTAAAATTTAAAAGATAAACTAAACAAACATAGTGGATACATTTATTGGATAACAGCATCGACTTAACAAATGGATAACGATTTTCCATCGGTTAGAACTATCCACCCTTCGTGCAACCAGGTACAGCAGTGGAAAACTCTCAGGTTTGACTTACATCAATATCTTTGCAATTGGTGTCTCGCATCTTTGTATCCGTGCAGGACAACGTTTTGTCAACAGGGATCTTGAGCTCGTAAAAGCCAGACGGGCTTGTACATTCGTCCTTTCCCATCATCAAACCATTGACAGCGCCACCATTTAATGGGTGGTTGCACATTGCGTCCAGGCGAGTATCTTCCTTTTCCACGCAGAAATAAGACTCTGAAACGAGATTTTTTTATTTGTCATGTCCATGAAAACTATATGTATATATGAAAATAATACATGAATATATATACGCTGATGGCTATTTAGACCCAGATCTGCTCAATACAGCGAGCACTTGCCACGTGCAATAACATAGATAGTATACATGTATACATAATGACCTCGTTTTCTAATTGCTAATTAGTAGTAGACTCTAAACCGATTGTTGTTTTTTTTCTTTTCATTATGCTTTTTCTTTTCTTTTCTTTTCTTTATTCCATTCTTTATTCCATTAAACAATTTCCTTTAACGGGTTAAATATTATCCCTTAAATCGACACTAACCACTTATGAGTAGATTTGCTTGTTGATTACCTCCTGTCTTTTCAGTATCTTTCTCTGATTCACTATTTTTTTAAATCATCTAATAAATTTCAAATGCCTTCGGTGGATGGGAAGCCATCACTTGGAAATACCACTGTTAAATCCGTTATTACTATTACATGTATTTTTATTAATATTATTGTATTATTACTTTCAGTAAACATGTAACCCCTTTGTCCAGAGTTAAGATTTAAAACTACGTTTTTCTTTACTTGTTTGAGAAAAAACGATTACTTACCAGATTGGTCGGGGTTCTTTTTACGTTCCCGGCACTCATCCTCATCGCTGATTTTAAAACGGTCAAACGTAAGGTCCCTGTAGTTTGTTATTGGCGTAAGGTATTGCTTTATATTGCCATCACCCGCGCGGAAATAAGCTCTGCTTAGATGGCGAACATTGAGTCTGACATTATCCCAAACGCTTGAAGGCTGTGCCTCAGTTCCAGAGAGCTCCACATACATCTGTTTTCAACGAATATTATAATAAAATGATTACTTGCTTTAACTAAAAGATATAAATCAAAAATCAAACTTCACCAGACTTTTTTTGGTATGAGGTAAATTTTGTGTGACTTTGAAAAGCCAAGGCACGTGGAATCGTCACGATATGGAATACGTAACATCCGCTGAGCCAATGAAAGTCAACCAATAAATGGAAGCTAGACCACAATGCATCCTGTTTATCGAACTCAGAAAAGGCCTGTGGTCTAGGGGTGAAAAGCCCATTCGGCCATCGGCCTTGTTAAAAATTCCTTTTCTCAAAGGAAATATTTATCATTTCTCTTTTATACATACGTACTTTGATAAGCCGAGCATTGTAACATGTGTCACAAATTTGATCCTCTCCTATGCTGAATGTCGTTGAACCTGCTTTAATTTCCTCAAACATCTGAAAAGTCAACAAAATTACAGGATTTATAAAAGTAATGGTAAAGCTATTGCAATGTACTCTCGTAAATTGTCTTTAATGCGAGTCTGACATGGAAATTAAATCGAAAAAAAAAGGGATTTCTTTTGTATTAACATGTTAGTCCCTCATCCACGATACTTTAAGAAGAGTCCATTAAGAAAAAAAGCCAAACCATACTTCACATTAGGATAAACAGCGTTTACACTCACGTGATAAGACAGCCATATTGGTCTATCAAACAATAGAAACCTTCTACACAGTGTTTGCGTAAAAATAGAGCTCAATTCCCGGAGGAAAGAAAATCCTTGCACTTGAGTAATAAGCTACGGGTAGCGGAAGCTATTGCTCGTTCAAACCAACCATACTGCCGCAGTCATAATTCCAAGATGGCTTATATATTTCGTCTCCAAAATAAGTCCCAAATTACACTGCAATGTAAACTCGACTTTTGCTCATTTGAAAACGCTTTTAATTCAAAACTTTGCTATTCCCTACTTGAAAACAAAAACAAAACAAAACAAAACAAAACAAAACAAAACAAACAAAACACAAACAAAAACAAACAAAACAAAACAAAACAAACAAAACAAAACAAACAAACAAACAAAACAAAACAAACAAAACAAAACAAAACAACAAAACAAAACAAACAAAACAACAAAACAAAACAAAACAAACAAAACAAAACAAAACAAAACAAAAAAACAAAACAAACAAAACAAAACAAAACAAAACAAAACAAAAACAAAACAAAACAAAACAAAACAAACAAAACAAAACAAACAAAACAAAACAAAACAAAAACAAAACAAAACAAAACAAAACAAAACAAAACAAAACAAAACAAAACAAAACAAAAACAAACAAAACAAAACAAAACAAAACAAAACAAAACAAAACAAAAACAAAACAAAACAAAACAAACAAAACAAACAAAACAAACAAAACAAACAAAACAAAACAAAACAAAACAAAACAAAACAAAACAAAACAAAACAAACAAAACAAAACAAAACAAAACAAAACAACAAAACAAAACAAACAAAACAAAACAAACAAAACAAAACAAAACAAAACAAAACAAACAAAACAAAACAAACAAAAACAAAACAAAACAAAACAAACAAAACAAAACAACAAAACAAAACACAAAACAAAACAAAACAAAACAAAACAAAACAAAACAAAACAAAACAAAACAAAACAAAACAAAACAAAACAAACAAAACAAAACAAACAAAACAAAACAAAACAAAACAAAACAATTATGATTATGATTATCTTGGCGATGATGATGATAATAATAATGATGATATAAGCCTAAATCCTATGATCTGCTAAAATCTCATGACAATCAACGACATTCTTGACGATTACCTGTTTGTTTTTCACATTATCAAAACTCCATTTGTGAACGCTAGTTCTGTAATGCAGATTAGAAAAACAGCTTGTGGCCTTCGTTGTAATTCCGGCCAATCGTTCAGATACTTGAGAGAGTTCCACTGCACCATTGAGTTGCCCGGTGCCGAGCGCACTTTCTGATGCGATGCGTTTGAACGAGTTCATGACATCATCCAAGTTCCAGAGGGTACGGAAACCAAGGGCCTTCTGGAGCTCATATATATTTTCCATAAACGAACGTTCCAGTTCTTTGTAAGTTCCAAGCAGATTTTCCAAGAAGGTCTGACGAAGTTCTTTGGTTATAGAAGCATCTAGATTGCAATAACGATTAAAAAGAACATTTGTAGTTATTATTCGTAGTAGCTACCAATTTGAATAACTCTTGTCCTGCGCAATGAATAGCAACTGACTAGCCACTTGTTTACGCAGAAAATTGTAAATTGACACTTTTTTACGTGCATGGGGCTAGTCATTCGCTGGTCAGTGCAGAGCAAACATTATTCAAATTGGTCGCCAAATTTTGATTCGCGGTGTATAGAATGCACTGATGACATAAGTTGCACAACATTTAAAAAGTTTCAGCCAAAAGAACTTATTGATGTAATTTGCAATAATACTTATAATGATGAAAATAATTTCATTGTTATCGTGTTTAATGTTGTTTTAGCGAACTGAACAGACTAACTAAACTGAACTAAACTAACCCGACTAGTAATGATGAAAAGGTAAATTATACACCGTGAAAAGATGAAAAAACTTACTGACGTTTCGGACGCTAGTCCTTCGTCGATCTTTGTTTACTTTTTTTCCCTCAATTTCAAGCTCCCAGCAAACCGACTCCAGAAATCGAAAGAAAATGTCTTATTCAGTAATTACTGAAAATGTGAGAGTAATATGTTCAATACTTTGGGAGTGAATTTTTTTTTGGGAAGCGGTATGATATACAAACAAATGTTTCTTTGTATAGCAAAACCATCTTATACAGTCCGTGAATAGCTGAATTAACTGTATCCTTTTTTTAAATTTTATTTATATTTTATTTATTTTTTTGGCATAGATAGTCAATATTTTGAGGAAAGATCCAAAGACCGTGTTTTTGAGACATAATTTGTATAGCCTCACATGAGGGGGCGTGAGCTTGAAATTATAGCTGACCAAATGGTAACATATTTTTTTCTGATGAATGAACCGTATTTTTAGTATTAACTTGACGCTATTGAGCTAATGGTTGTATCATTAACAGTAATTCATATTCTATAAATTTGCTCACAGCGCTTCATTTCTCATCGTACACTACTTAAAATCAAAAGTAGAGCAAATTCGAAAATTCGAGCCTTTTCGCAGATTTCAGATTTGTCTGATTCTTACAGACATATTCTCTTGAATTATGGGATGCCCAGCTACAAACGAGGAATTATTTAAAAAGCATAGACTGACGAAGTTTTTTTCCCCAAATTTTTTTACTCCAACTAACAGCAAACTCAATTACTTTTATATGTGTTTAACATTAGATAACGGAAACTTATTTTTGAAAGAAACCTGACAGTTGAACCTTCTATAAATGAGTAAAATGTATATTGCATTCACACCTGTTGGTTTGCTGAGTTCAGTAATTGCTTCTCTGTCTTTTCCAGTAGTGGGATATCAAAATTGTGTCCCCCAATAGTGTTGTCAAGGTCCATAATTTTCGCTATCATGTCAATGCGAGCTGCGCCCAAAACGAAAAAGGACTCTATTTCCGCCTTAAGACCTGCAACGTCACGAGGTTTAGTAGCCTCCTCCAGTAGGCATACCAGGTCAGCAGCAAACTGCTCTTTATTCATCTCTAGTTTGGCCTTATTGGATACAAAATGTTACAAGAATATATGTAAGAATGTGAAAAAAATATTTAGAAAAATAATCACTTACGGGGGTTAAAATGAAAATGATTATAATAAATGTAATTTGGCTTGAGAAAGTAAGAACAGAAGTATGGTTTGCATATATTTTTGTGTTTTGTAATAAAACGGAAATCAAAATGGCGGAACTAAGATGGCGGTCATTGAGAATCATAACGTAATATGATCTTTTTAAATTCGTGGTTTGTTGTGCACATTATGGACCGAGTGATGTCGCTCTTGTGAGTTGATTTTTTAAAATAATTATATATAATCAGGATTACTGATGAGAGATGAGAGTTGAAATCTCTCGAACATGTTCCATGGTAGGCATGAAGTACCGGTTGAATAGAGTCGTTTCGTTTTTAAACTAAATGTAAATGATTTAACACGTCCGTCATTAAAAAAAACCTATCCAACATAGCTAAATAAAGTTCATTCCTACATCGCATTTTGTTCTAGGGTCATTTGATATCCTTTACAGGTGACAATTTGGATCAATCCCAAATTCTCAAACTTTCACTGGCATAGCTTTAATTTCCCATTTAAAAAATGTACGACAAGAAGGGATAAGTTTGACTTCTGATCTTAGCACCTTGATTGTCACAAAAAGCTATGAACTACCGTCAACCAGGCATTAACGATTTATGAGCTTACTTTTTGAGCGTCCTACTAGCTGGCTTATTGTAAATCAACATAGGTTGTAATTAATCTTACTTTACCGCCAGGCAATACAACTGTTTCAGTTTACTGAGCGCCCCAAGTAGTGGAACTCAAACTTTTATACGTGCACTAGGTGTAAAGCGGAAAAATTCTACGGAACAGATTTAAATAACAAACTTTGCAATTGTTACCATCATCATATCAGGAACTGAGCTAACATCAACTTTGTCAAAATCCAATTCACTGGAATCGGTCAGAGGCACGTATTTCCCAAAAGTCAGCCATTCCTTGACACTTCCAATAACGGAATCAAGAGATGTAAGACAAGCCCTGTTTGCATCGTGCTCGGCAATGGCAACAGCTGTATCAATGACGTCGAATGGACCTTCGGCAGAGAGAAAACCTGTAATACCCGTAAGCACTGCAAAAAATTGCTGTTTGGATAATCTATTTGCCGCTGTTTGTTGAGCCTCCTTCAATGATGACGAAATTTTTATTATGGTATTTTCCATCTGAGTTTCTGTTTCTCTAATAGCCTGCAGAAACAAAAGCAACAAAAAAAAAAAAAAAAAAAAAAAAAAAAAAAAAAAGAAAAGAAAAGAAAAGAAAAGAAAAAGGGTAAAGGTTAAGTTAAATATTAATTTCAGGAGAAGATGGTAGCTATCATTTTGTGGCATCGCCGCTTTGTTCTTGTTGTCTGACCACTTTACTGTTCGATAAACAGCAACGCTTTCTCACGTTTACGGCAACGTCATTTAAACTTTAATTTATTTCACCTCAAGATACACAGGCCGATCTATCTTTTGTTGAGAGGTAGATCGAAAAAATTGAAGCTTCTTTAATGGTCGTATTGTTCGCGTGTCTTTTTTTATATATATCTTTCATTTTCTTGAAAACTAAAAAGGAACTTGGAACGAGTAATATACCGTCACTACAGAGGAAAGAGCTGACCTAAAAGAGCGATGTGAATGGTGGAAAGTGTGATGAATCTAGAATTCACGAGCTGAAGAGTAGAACTTCCTAGAACATTGTGTGTAATTAGGAGGTTGAACTGAATATTTACACATTTTCTAGAGTTAAGAAAAGTGTTGAGTCAGGAATAGTTGAATTAGTTATAGAGAATTCTGGACCTATGTCATATCTGTATTTAGTAACATGACTAGGCATGAGTAGTCGTTATATTTAGAGCACTGAACATATATGAAGGCAATGGTTTCAAAGTGAGTCTGTCAAAAGTTGTAAGAGCAAGAATTACTGAAGAACTAAGAAAATTAAAAATGTTACGGTCAAGCTTACCGTCTGGTTAACTCGATTTAAGTGTCAGTTCGTGACAAAAAGAGTAAACTTAAATGATCCTAAACTGCCAATTAGGGAGCTTTAAGCGTGACGTCACTAACGCAAGCTATGTCATAGCCCTCATGTTGGTTGACTATACAACGCATTCCTCATTAAGCTTCCATTGTTAAACCAACTAAGATGGGTGCTGTGTCATTGTTTCACTCCAAGAATAGGGCCTTCGTTTTCGGAAACCATAAAAAGAGGTAAATATACTTAAAATACTGTACCGTAATATACATCCTTTTCTCGCTTTCGTCTATGGCTCTAGCTGCAATAAGTCGTCGTTTCTGTGCATTAATTTGTTGAGACGCTGCTGAGGTCATTACAGTCGCTATCTGCAAAGAAACCACAATTGAAGGTAAAACTACAACTAATCTTTTCAAATGGATGTGGTTGTAAGAGCTAAAATGATGCCCACTGCACACTACATGTAATATTACTAATATTACTAATATAGCGTTTTCACTCACTTCACAAGCCAGCCATGTTAGTGTACCAAACAACAGAAACTTTCTGCACAGATTTTGATAAAATAGAGTTTAAGTCCGCTAGGATAGAACATGAGTTGCTTTGGTACGCCAAAATTGGTCGCTGTGGCGTCACGTGAAAACCCTCTAATCTCGACTTTCATATCCCCATAATGCCTTGCGTTTTTGGGGGGTAACCAATCAAAAAACTGTCCCAAATTTAGAGGTTTTTTTATTGTATTTCTATACTGTACTATGTTATTTTATAATGAACATGTTAGAATATTGACACATGAAAGAATCAACTCCTAAGAGTGGAATCATATGGTCCGAAATGCTAGAAGGGTCACTGTGACGTTACATTAAAACGCTCTATTGATTGATTGGCAATGTCAGTTTTGGAGAAATGTCGAGCTTAGCATGAGCAGGTAATCCTATTGCTATTCCTGGGTTGACTCTTTGAATTGTTTCTTGAGTTCCCCGAAAAAGAAAACAAAAAACTCGTGCCCAACACCAGAATCAACGAGGGTCATGGACAATAACATAGCAAAGCAAACGTGGAGGGCAGACGACTGAAGTTTATCGCAGGGTCTGTGGCCCCAATCAAAATTAAGGAAGCATTTGCATAAAATACCTGCTGAAAGTTATCTTCGTCATTTACTTGATTCATAACATTCGTGAAGGTGTCTTCATATATTTTTGCTGCGTCTTTTATTCTGTTTACGTCTTCTTGAAGTGCTTCCCACTTTACGAGAGGGGCAAAGAGACTGTTCTTTCCAAAAATGTCATAGCCGTCTTTATCCACGAAAGCAAGTTTTCTTTGTGCATCTAAAGCAAACCAGAAGATATATTCTATTTAATGCCGAGATATGCTTAGTTGCTTGATTTTTCTTTTTCTTTTATTTATTAGTATATAATATATGTAATATTTTTAATACAGTCAATCCAGCTGAGCGGTGAACACGGCGCGCAAAGCATGAGTGGACAAACTGACCGGCCCTAAGCATTGTTTGCATCGAGGGAAGGGAAGATAGGCAAAAATTACTGAAGCAGTTAAATATTCGTTCTGAATTCATTTTTCCCGCAAGGAATATAATGGCGTCTATCAAACCATTTAAAGTAAGTCTTCGGAAACATAGGTCGTTATGACTTTTATTAGATAATTTCCCAATAAATTCCCAATTTTGAAAATACAAAATTCAAGGACTTTTTAACCACTTTTCAAGCAAAAATATTCGATTTTCAAGGACAAGTTTTTAGTATTAGAACGTGGTTTTAAACATTGATTCGATGTTAAAGTGCAGCTAATTCAGCCGGGGCCACTAGCTTAGATAGAAACGGGAGCATGACACGCAACCAACCAGTAAACAAGCAACCAGAAACTCTTCAATCAATTCTAATCCTTATTTATTTTAAAAGGAAAGTTAGAAATAACATTAGTTTCCTTTAATTTTAAGGAGTATTCCAGGAGTTTTGGCGTTTTCTCTATTTGCAAGGGCTTTTCAAGCGCCCTTAAAATTGTGTTTTCAAATCAAGGAGTTTTCAGGGATTTCAAGGAGTAGCACGAACCCTGAAAAACACTTTTTCAACGTATAAACCCTGCAAGCTCGCCAGCGAATGTTCCGTCCTGTAAATCCTAGGCAAAATTATTCAGATAAAATTATGCAGTTAATAGCTTCAGTGAATTCTACCCATAGTTCCTTCGAGAGCCCTACGAACGGACAGTGTTTTCTTGAATTGACTAAACTTAGACTTTTCAAATAGGTTATCACCTTTCATAATGTATTCTACGTCAGATCTTCCAGTTGTTATCCTGACAAGAAACTGTAATGCGTCTTTGCCCTCCTGATCCTTGCTGTTTCCTAGCAACAAGTCCACTGCCTTTCTCCTTATTAGAAGAAGAAGATCTTCTGGGAAAAGATTTTTAACTTCTGTGTCGATGGTATTTGATTGACTGATAGAACTGTCACTAACGGTGCCATCCTCTCCTTTGACGTTGGGAGCTAAAAGAAAAATGTAAATTATTTCAAGGTCTCATACCAAATAAGAGGCTTTACACAGTCACAAGATAAGCGAAACCACACAAGAAGCTTATAAATGCCAACCATGATGGCCGACATAACTGAAATCTGGAAGAGCATACCCTCCTTATAGATTTTTCGGATGGAATATTTCCTAAGTTAAAATACGATAATAAAACATGTAAGTCTTTACTGATTTCATGTTCCGAACTCTAAGCGAGAGAAAATTATTAGATACGCAAATAAAATTCATTAATTATCTGTATATATATATATGTATATATGTTAGATATAGCTCCTTGGCTCACGCCTTGTTGAGCACTCTATCTGGAGTGTACCATTGTCGTTAGCGCATGCGTAGCTCACTAGTTTACTAGTTTGAGCACTGTGACATGGTACGATGATCCCACATGTGTGAGATCATCTGGGGTGGCCATATAGCCTATATGGTCAAACCCCAACTCCAGCATTAGCACTGCACTGATGATCAGTACTGTCTGCAGTTATATATATATATATATATGAAAGACTACCCAATAGGGAAAGCGCGAATGGCATTCAAAGCCCCCTAATAGGCGCTTCCATTGAGGAAGCATAATAGATGAAATAAAATAAATATACTATGATCTGTGATATTGACACCCGTGAACTAGTGACCATGTGGAAGGCCAGTCGATATCAAATACACTATTAAGAATCTCGCAGTATTTCAGCCAATATTATTATTTTAATGAGGTCCTTTTTGATGATCACGATTATGAAAAAGTTATCTCAATAAAGATTATAATTATTATTCAAATGGAGGGCTGGATGTAAACTGGAAGAGGCTGTTTCACAAATGATATTCCAGAGCAAGACTGTACGATTGAAATAATTAAGATGGTAAAAATGTACTAGACTTGCAGAAAGGGACTTCGAGAACAAGGTCGGGATTTTGATTTGGACGAGTGCGGCTATAAATTACAAATCGAACAAAAGTATGAACATTAATATCGATATGTCCATATAAAGCCTCATACAAAGATACCGCTAGTCCGGCTTTATTATCTCTCTCTAGCAAAGAGGAAATCAGTCGAGCGCCAGTATTAATCTCCCTTGAAGGGTATCTCGCTAATCTTGTTCCTGAGAATCCATCAGTTTGAAATAAATAATGAGCATGAAATGTGAAGAATGAAGTATAAAGTGTTCACTTGAAACGATTTGTGGAATGAGAAGTGTGAAGTATGCCGAAATTTTGGGCTTCCGTATCAGTTTGAAATTTGTAAAATTATCACATCTTGTCAAGGAGTTTGACTTGATTTCAATACAACTCACATATATACCTATGCAATCAAGCCCTATCCTTTCAAACAGTTACATATAGAAAGATTATTTTTAATGACTATTCTAATTTATAGTAGCCGCCATTATGGCAATGGTCTATGCTGTATGATATTTTATTACGACTATCGCCAATAACAAATAGCCAAATGCAACTGGACTGCACATTTCCTTACTTGTTCCTGAGGCTCCTCTCCGACCATTTGCTCCTCTGGGTGCGTGTAGTCTTTGGCTTTTGCGGCAATCATATACTACTACTTCAGAGGACTCGCTCATATCGTATGCGTAGCACCGTATTCCTTGTACACCTGCACCACCGCTGCCACCTGTGTAATTTAAACCCATGTCAATTCCAGTTAATACTTACGAACACTTATGGTGGTAGGGCCTCTTCTCTTTCTTGGTCCCAAGTTATCAGAGTAAATAGTCTCTTGTCTTGGGTGTCGAGACAGTAAATAATTTAATTTCTAAATGCTATGAAAGGAACGAGATTTTACTGATTTGTTTTACTTAACTCGTGGATCGCAAAGCTAAAAGTCAATCCATAAATTAATTTTAGCAGGATTAGGCCTTTTGCTCTGTGGATTGAGGATTAACCACGCAGAGAAAAAGAGATATATGATAGTTTAAAGAGTCAAGTCAGTTTTTTTTTACTTTCAAGTTTTGACAATTTTATCGGAGTTTCTAAGGGAGAGTTAATCGTTACATCATAACACGATAGCAACGCAGAAACCGAGATTGGGCCACCTGTGGCTCCCAAAGCTTTAGTTCTTTTGGTTTCTGTCAAAAAACGTAGGAATCTGGGCGAATTCATGAATTGGTAATATATTTTTCTGCATTAGCCAATCAGAAAAAAATGGTAGTTGAATTATTATCATTGTTATTATTATGACTTGTTATTATTATAAAAGTATTATTAATATTATTATTATTATCATTATTATTATTGTTGTTGTTGTTATTGTTGTTGTTGTTATTATTATTATTATTATTATTATTATTATTATTATATTATACCATATTCCTTGACACATCTATTCTCCGCGCCACAAAAGCAAGCCATTTGCAAAACAAAAGTAGCCATTTCATAGACTCATATCTTTATTTTTCTTCAAGACAATTCCAGTTTTATTAAGCTGGTAAATTCTAAACACTTACCATTTCCACCTTGTCCATTATTTGCTGCATCTGCTCCAGTTCCCGCGCAGACGTTACCTTTTACACGCCCTTTTAAATTTCTGTAGCGCAAAGTAACACTTCCAGCATTCCCACCTTGTCCTGAGAAAATAATATCATACATATAAAAAAAAGAAAGAAAAATAAGTACGGGATAGCCTTTCATATATATTTTGTTTTAGTTGCCTATAACTAGAGCTTTCTGGAAAAAAAATCAAGAAATATATCTCTAGAAGATACTGCGTTAAATTTTTCGTGATTGATTAACCACTTAATATTTTTTTTATACCTGGGGTTCCAGCATTTCCTCCTCTTGCTCCGTTTCCTCCTCTGTTACCAGTTTCTGAATTTCTATTTCTAGCTTTACATTTTTTTCTTGCTTCTACATATTCATCAGTATCAACATAGTTCCATGAAAAATAGCTGCCGTACCCACACCAACGCCAGTGGCTATACTTGTCACCTTTCTGCAAAACTTTTTTTCTGTTAAAATAATGAATCGCCTTGCAATTCATTAGAGTGCAACAATTACTACCCATGTAGGGTTTAAAAGTATTTCGTTTTCAACTATTTAGTCATAAAATAGGTAAGAATGTGCTCAGGTATAAACCAAACAGATTTTCTTTATCTCCAATTTTGTGCTCCAGTAATGTCCACTTTTTCGAACAATATAGCTGCAAAATAGTTGGACTTAAACAATTATCTTTGGTTTTGTTTGATGTTCCCACGCCTTTATGATTAAAATGGCAAGGTATTTTGATTTCAATACTAAAAGTACAATCAAAATATCAAAATGGTCAAGAAAATGTGGCTTAGTTTGTTTAATTTGTTTGCTTGATCCTGAGGGCCTCATCTCAATCAGGAAGAACTATTGCCATTTATTGTATCCATGATTGCCGCAACATGTGAAAATGGCTGTCTAGTCGAAGGAATTTCATACTCCCTCGCGATCGGAATAAACTCTACCCGTCGAAAGTTTGGTTGACATATATATAGAAAACGGCAGACATAAAATGAACATTCACAGTTGGTCTAGTCTCCTACGCAGCCGCTATTAGTCGGAATTCAGAATCCGTAATCCGGACTAATACTGAAGTAACCAAATATTAAAACCCGGACTATTACTCAAAATCAAAACTATACAATCATTACTCAAAGAGGACAACTATACGAGGACTGTTTTGACACAACGTATTCAAACTCTAATCAACATATTTTTTCTTGACTGATATAGGCTGTGTTTTCACTAAGACAATTTAAACTAGCTTAAATATAACACCGGAAATAAGGCAAAGTTAAACTACCAAGATGGTTTAAGTTGTCCTACCAAACAAATGGGCCAATCACAGTGTTATTCTTGAAAGGTGGTTGTCGGATTAAAACACCTCCACAAAGCAAAAAACCAACAACAAAAAACCAACAACAAAAAAACAACAACAACAAAAAAAGCAAAAAGCAAAAAACAAATAATGCAAACATTTTTTTTTAAATATAGTAAAAGACTTAGTAAGACAGAATAAAACTAGACCCGGCCGTGAATACTACCGTAAAATAAAGTGTTTGAATCATATTTTAAAAAGAAAAGAAATAAATCTACAACTTTTAAAAGCTGAAGTCAAACTGTTGAATCCTCGAGAAGAAAATTGCAAGAAAAGAAAATTCCTTCTGCTCTTTCGTTTCTTCGCCAGACTATCTCCATGTTTTCTAAAACCAAAGGATTAATGCATCACTGACACATTTTTAGATAAAGTCCGCTGCAAGAACGGCACAGTTTTTAGTTTAAAACCTCCATCATATCTTTCGGCGAGAAGTAGAAACCACTAGCTCGTTCGTTTTGATATTTAGACGTCTTTCTCTGATTATTTCTGATAAATTTCAAATAACCTTTTAGCATGGGCTATCTTCTTCTTTGTTTATTGAAAGGTTTTTACTGTTGTTTTTCCTCGACATATTCGCAAAAACTGGACTGAGTTAATCTTTAATCATGTAGTTACTAGTTTTCCACATACTTTTAATCGCTTACCAGATATTTTCTCTTACAATTTCACTTATTTATCACATGTTGACAATTACAATACTCGTTCTAAATCAAAGAAAGCCTTTTTTTACCAAGACAACATTTCCAACTACAATAAATTTGGCGTTAAATACAAAATTTCAACCTAGACAAAATTTCAACAACAGTAAACTTGGCGTATAATACGTTGCCGCTAAGATTTGGAATGATATAGCTATTAAAATAAAAAATAGTTGCTCATTTGAGGTGGCTAAAATCAGTAACGGAAAGCTCCGACCAGTAGCATTCAAAGCGCGCTAAAACAGACTTCCTCTCTTACAGCCATTTGCCAGCTATTTGAAAAAAACTATTTTACACCTTAAGGACTTTAAAAAAATACTAAGAATATTTGATTAACAGCAAAAAAATGAAGTATTGTTATTTAATTCAATATATTAAACTTATGGTTTCGATTATAATTTTTGTATATTTCTATAATCAAGATGATTGTATGGCAAGGTAATTTCATGCGCTATGATTGGTCAATTTGCGGTCCATAACTTACGGTACGGACCGAAAAATGTAATGGTTCACTCCGTGTACGTACTTTTGATCTTTTGAAATATTCAAATCTCCATTAAAAATATATATTTCTGGATAAAAATCGTCCGGAAACCTTCAATAAATAATTAAAAATAACTTAAAGTCACTGGAATTTAATGTAAAACTTATCAAACCAGCGAAAACTCTGTCATACAAGAGACAACTCTTTCGATCAAGGATTTTACGGCACTAGTTGAGCAATTTTGTACGACTAGAAAAAAAATAGAAAAACTAGCTATGCTAGAACTAAAACTATGTTAAACTATGAAGTAAGGGGTGGTGAATAGCGGCTAAGTCAGTTAATGAAATAAAGATAGGTTTACAAGTAGAATATATCGTGGTGTGGCTATTTGTTATCGTCAAGCGACGTGTGCGACATGAGACTTGCTCTTTCGTTTGAGAAAAAAAAAAATCGTACGCGCGCACTTTCCTTGATTTAATCTCTGTATGTATTATCATGACGTGTGGTATTGAACAATGAATTTAGTAAAGAACTTACATTAGCGGCATTAGAACCAGGACGACCATTACCACCATCTTGTCCAATGTGTCCGTTTCCTCCTTTAGAACTGATATCAAGTTCACCATGTATAGTGTCACTGAACACGTCGACTGAAAACAGTTAATTATTAGAGATATGGAACGGGATAGGGACAGGAAGAGAGGGAACGGGAGGGATAGGAATAGGAGAGAGAGAGTGAGTAGGGGAAGGAAAGATGAGAGATAAAGGGAGTTTATTCACTTGTTTAGGGCTGCTCTACATTAGCGCCGTAATCAGAATCGAAGTCAACATATGCCAACTCGATCAGTATGACCTTTATCACCTAGGCTTTAATAGACAAGCGAGAAGTACACAACTGAGTCTGCGTATATTGCTCACGATTTCGAATACAACGCAAGCGTGAAGCAGGTTTAAATCTTAAAGTGCTAGTCTTACAAAAATATAAATGACGCCAAAAAAAACCTTGATTTTCTATGTGCTCAAATAGGTTATAATGTTCACCAATAAACGATAATTGGTTCGAAAAAGAAAATTTCCCCGTCTAAATTCTACTTCCGAAAATTGTTAAAAGCTCGTCCGCCATTTCTTTGATCAGCGATTTTTAATTAATGGGTGACGTCATATGCGCAACTGGCATCCTTTTTATCCACACTGAATCTACAGCATTCTCTGTAAGAAGGCATGACTTGGTTTAAGGCTTGTTTTTAAACCAAAATAGTCGAAATTTGGTTGCAATTACACATTATGAAAAGCCGGGGAATTTGAAGGGTTGCGCGTATGACGTCACTTCCTTCGAATCACTAAGTTGCCTGGAACGCAATCGCTTAATGGCGGACTCAAACGGTCAAACTTTACCGGCTAAATACAACGTCTTCCCAGTCTCGTATCAAAAACGAATTTGGACAGTAAGCTATATTACATATTTAGTTTTATATGGTACAATTTCCAGGGATAGTGTAATTTTCATAAGACTAGAACTTTAACAAAATGCTAACTAATAACTGATTTCTATTTACTGCTAAATTATACATGGGCGCCCTTATATTAGTATGGCTTTGCAGGATATTTTATCTATATATATACTCACCCTGAGGTCCATCTTTGCCGTCTTTTCCATTTTCTCCGTTGGTTCCAACTCCGTTACTCTGAACTCCTACTGGAGTAGCAAAATCCTGTGTCCATTCTGGTGTAGCAAAAACGATTCGACTTCCTTCTGCAGCGACAATCTTCCTTGCGTATATTTTAACAGTTTGAATGGCATAAAAAGTAACTTCGCCCTGGTAAAAAGGTTGATGGATTAGACAGAAAATTCATTATTTCGCATGATAAAAAACATTGGATCAAGAGAATCGACCGTAAAAGAGGAAATTTTATATTTAACAATTAGACTACGAGGTCGAGTTTTCTATGAGTTAATAGAGAGTTTTAGATTTACGTTCACGGCAAACTTGAAACGTCAGTTGATCATTTAAAAACTATTTTAAATAGCTTAAAATGAATCACAAAAAAGTCCAAGTAGTAGAAAAACAAAAGAATATTTGTCTTTGGTGAGACGGTTTGTAAAAGGGAAAGTAAAATACGGGAAAACTATGAAAACGTAGTCACGTTTGCTGTTTGCGGGGAGAAGAAAAGTCAATCTAAAACTTTCTAATAGATAGTCGATGAGGCGCTATTCTACTCATAGTAAACGAGAACGAGTAGTCTAATTGTTTTATCATAAACCTGCTAGCTAGTATTATAGTAATGAAAACAAAGAATGACACTGAAAACTTTACTGTGCAAAGCCGACGGTCAATCAGCGTCACCGTCTTCATTCATATTTGCGAACTCGACTCGAAGTGTTAACGTAAACCTCAAGCTTGTTCGACTTCTATAGCTTTTTGAAAACTGATGGCCGCTTTTTCGCGTTAAAAGTGCCATAATTCTTCAGTTTTTACTTATCTGTACCGTTCGGAACTTCAATTATTTTCCTTGATACAGTCTTCTCTACTTTCTACAATCGATTTTTAAAGATTTCTTAGAGAACAAGCAGAGACTTCGACGAAACTTGAGCATGCAGTTGTTTATATGTCGCTACTCGCTATCTCGGTATGATAGTGTACAATAGCCAATCAGACTATGCTAGTAGGGTTGTGTGAATGAAAAATAGTCAAATCCTCTTTTACTCCGACGAAGGACTAGCGTCCGAAACGTCAGTAAGTTTTTTCTTCTTTTTCACGGTGTATAATTTACCTTTTCATCATTACTGTTTCATTAGAAACACCGACGCAGCTCACACTAGTTTTAGCTAGTTATACCTTGTATATCACCAATGTTGCTTTGTGATTAGATGATCTACTACTAGATTATAAGGTATACCTTACTAGTAGCTAAAAACCTGTTATATATCTATATAATTGAACGAATAGTTGGATTTGACTAAAAACAAATTCTCGTCCTCATGTGCTATGAGTCAAAATAGCCCATTCTCCCCTCACCCCTTCGGCCTCATTGTCCCTTTCGGCCTCATGAACTATTGAGTCATAGCCTATTCGGGCTCGAGAATCAATTTTTCCTAAGTATAAAACAAGATGGCGTACTATCACACATCTTGAATGCTTTGCAATTTTATTGGCTTACGCTACTACAGGTCTATTACTGATATCCCACAAGAAGAGAAACACAAATCAAGACAAAGGCGTTTGCCTCACAATTTACCGAGGATCCGTCAAGGTTTTATATCGTGGAATCTTTTGAATATTTGTTTGTTTATATTGGTATCATCGGCTGTGCCCGACTTCAATAGCGACCTTAAGCTGCCAGACAACAGCGTTGTCGACATGACAACGTCGGCGCTTTAATGTTCTGTTGTATTATTACTCCATGTTTTTTAGTGTTTTATTCAATGAGCACCCCAAATTTAGAGTGAAATGACGTCTCTTTGGAGCGATTTACTTACTTCTGTTTTCTATATTCTGCGAACTCGGTAGTTACACAAGCATCGGGCTGAAAATTGTTGAGTTTTTCGATGCTGTCAATCAAAACATAATCATTCGGTACCTTTCATGTTCTTAACTGGCGGAAATGAAAAATTAACTTACCAATTTAACAACAAGCCGTTGGAAAGCTCGCAGAATATCGAAAATCGCGTTAGGACGAAAATCAGCAATGAGGTTTAGGCATATAGCAATTATTTATTTTACTTATGACATGGGCATTCAGTATGCGGCGGCAATGATGCACAGGGTTTCGTACAGGAGTCTATTGAATATCGTAGTTGTCATCCCGCATCTTAAGGCTTGAAACGGTTTTTCTGTAGCGCACGCGCTCTAGGTCCGATGACTTAGAACTTGCAAAAGGAAAATTTTGTCTTCAAAACTTTAAATATTCAAAAAATTGTGGGGAGCACATTCTTCTAATTTTGCATATGGCTTTGTTGGTTTTTTTTTTTTAAACTTAAGGATTTATTTTTTAAATTCTTTAAGAGGGAACTATTACAAACAAATTTTATTAATATTTACGAATTCCCTCTTACATATTTTTTTCTTTCTAATAAAAATGGAAGATAACGATGCAAAGTCTAAATATTCTTCTTTTTTTTTAATTTCACCGTTTGGTTCTTGAATTATGATTTTCTAAATGAACATATTTGATGGCATACCAAGGGTTCTGAAGTTGTCATGACAACACCTTACATCATTTTTTCATGTTCATCGTGATCTTTGGTTTATGGTTTTCGGCTTTCCTTGTTCACTTTCTGTCATATTACAGCCATATTAATTTTTTAGTTCATAATCAGTTGTGAGTGTATATGAAGGCACACAACACTTTCAGCCTCCTTAAGGTTCCTATATAAATTGATTCGTAAAGCATTCTGGGTCAAATCGTTAAACATACCTCAATGTGGAAGGTGTCTGCCAGGATATCCAGTTTCAGAAGTGAGTCCATATTTGTTCTCTCAGCAGTATTGAAGTTTATGTCCTTCAAGGTCAGCCGCTCTTTCAAGTAATTTGCCTTAATTATTCGACCAGTAGCTTGATAGTGACCTTAAATAATTGGAACCGGAAAATAAACTTCGTTAAAAGATTGAGGAATGAAAATAATAATAATAATAAAAAAGAAAAAACGGCGAAAAAAAAAGCATCATCATGCGTCCTCATAAAAATAGTGAAAGTGATAGCTATAAATTGTTTTTACGTAAGGTCCGCCGAAGCACATATTCTATTTACCTGCTTCGATTTCAATTATTGCTGGTGTATTGAACCACATTGAAGGTCGGGATAGTTGGAATGGACGAACTCTCCTGGCCTTGCCACTCGCCAATCATGCACGCTCCCTCTTTTTTAATAGGAGTGGCTAAATGAACAAATTAATGAATATATGTATTAGTATTGCAATTCAGTCATGCAACGGGTTTTCTTCAAAAATCTTCCTAAAATCTTCCCGTAGTTCTTGGAGAGAAAAAAGGAGGAAAAAGTACTGTTTATTAGATAGTGCGAGAAACTGAGATATCCTTTATTAGTGATATTTTGCAAGTGCTGAAAAGAATATATTTTTTAAACTGAAAATAATGAAAGATAAGGCAAACAGTAACAACATTGGAAAAAAAAAGTATTATAGCGAAACGCGCAAAAGTATGACCACATTTATTGCACTCCTATGAAGGGGATTTTTGCACTGCCAAAATTTATTTTTGAATTTATTTTCGTATCCAGAGTTCCTCGGTCTCGTTCATCATACATCTTTGTATAGCGCATGTTCACCAGGGAGGGAATGAGTGTTTGGGAGGTGGGGGAGTGGTTATTTTCACGGCTTTGGTATAAGTCATGCGACATGCATGATTGATTTACTATTTTTTCTTAATTTATGAATTTAGTTCGGCACGAGTTTAAAATGGCGTTTGCCGCAAAGTCCCTCAAGTCTCGTAATGTCCGACTTGGCTTGTGGAACTTATGTTGGGCTCGAACCTATTCAATAGGGTCGTTCTCAATTGCAGCAAACGTCGTACAAGTCATGAGTCTATTTCAAGTGTAATAGCTTCGACTAAATTAAGCTCATGATTAGTTCGACGTTTGCCCTGGGCCTTACTCAGTATAGACCATTTTTTCTTTTTCCCTCATTAGTTACAAGGATCCATTTAGTTAGCTTGGGGAATTATTAGTTTAACCTAAGGAACGATTTAGGTCAGTTGAGTTTAAATCATTTATTCATGTCGTTTAGTTGATAGGATCTATTGTAATTGGAGAAAACCTGTAGTAGATTCTTAGCCTCTCTTATTTGATCTCTTATTATTCAGCGATACATTTTGTAGCCTCATTTCTTTAACCCACTAGCTATTGATAACCTAAGAGTTGGCTATAAGTAAAAAAAAATGAAATAAAAGTATATTTAAAAAAGAATGGATTCCACTGCACGAGGACCCGAGACTAATTTTTTTTCACGTCCCCTCTCCCCCTTAAGTCCCACCATCCTCCCTCCCTTGTCCGTAAAACGTACAAAATTGAACGGTCCCTAGGCATTATATATACACATTATGTTATATTATATATATCAAATATGAGAAGTCTAACAGTTACCTGTGTCGAGGCTTGCATCTTTTTTCTTGTGCACGCGACCTTGGACCGATTGAAGTAGCATAGAGCAAATCAACACGGCGCCGATTTTGTAAAAAGACGGCATTTCTTGAAGAATAATGACGATGAAAAATGTGTAACAATGACTAAAAACAACAATGAATAAAAAAATATAATCAGTGAAACTTATAAACAAATCAGAAATTAGGTATTCTAGAATAAAAGGAAAAAACACTAAAGAAACATAAAACCAACTTAGCTCAAAGCCCTGACAATTTCTCATGTTTTTTCCTACAATTATATCACTATTTTTTTATCTTTTTAATATAAATGGTACCCTTAAATGTGTTAAGCCAATATGTTATTCGTGTACAATAAAAACTTGCACATAAGAACGAATTTTCGTTTAGATCCCCTCATACAGTGGCGGATTCAGGAATATTAGAAGGAGGTTTACTATCTGATTTAACCAGAAATGCGAGGAAAAGGGGGAGGCTTACCAAGGACAATACTGAGAAATTTTAATAAAAAGAGGCTGGGATATTTTGTTTGGAACTATTTGTTCTTCGAACTGGAAGGGATTTCGGAAGTGTAAAAGTATTCTTAGTCTTGGACTTGCCGTACAATGAATACCATGCATGTGTACATTAATAAACGGCTTTACTCTGCTTATAGAGATAAACATTCGAATTCCTTGCCAACATGCACCATAATATCAATAGAATAAAAACTCACCTAAAAGAACCCTTGATTATGAACGTGTTAGGATGAGATTTTCCGTTCAGATCCTATTTAAACAAGAACCTGTTTTAACCGTGAAATTTCAAACAGGTTTTTATTTAATTTATAAAATTCGTTTATTTCTTAAGAATTTCTTAAATGGAACAAAAAAGGTGATATTTAAAGATATAAAAGGAAAAAAACAAGAACAAGGTTTTTATTTCATTAGAAGTAAATATATATTAATTAGTATATTTTATATGAGCAATAGAAAGCACTTAAATTTTAGCAACAACAAACCTCTAAAAAGAACATATTTAGGAATCAAATAACCTCAATTTCCCACTGCAGAAACTCATAAGGGGTTTCAAACAGTGGAGCGGTGTCGAGAGTGGTTTTATATTTCATTTGTAAGGGAGTCACGTAAACGGTTTGGTACGAAAAATTGTATATTCTGAACTGGTCTTTCATTCATGGTTCACTGATTACGATTGGGGAAAAATGGAAGTCATTGTCTACAATGGTTATCCAGTTGGCTGGGAAGCCGTTTTCCCCTGCACTACCACCAATAACCCCTTTTCTAGGATAGCCCCAGTTAAATGCTTCGCGAATTTTCTTTCTTATTCAAATTTATATTTCCGTATGAGAATAAAGTCACTCTTCTCTGTGCATTTCAAAATGAAAACAAATGGCTGTATCATTATGAAAAGCATTCCATAGACTAAACATTAGCATGTCAGGTAGAAGTTATCAAAAAAAGTCTAAATTTGATTGTTTGGTTGAGAAAAAACTCTAGTGGAGTAACGTCCTGCGTTACAGTAACCACTATTAGCTTTAAAAAAGGTTGATATATAGTTAGTGTTTATTAGAAAACTAGGCTATTTAAGGTTCTAAAAGAGGTTTTTATTATAATTATGCGAGAAAAAATAGTTGTGTGTGATTATTTATTTATTTATTTATTATACAAAACACTTGTTAGTGCCAAGTCGTAATTATTGTTTAGTCTTACGCTGTTCTTCAGGCAATTTCCCGTCTTAGTCTCGTCCCCTGATTATTTTATTGAAGTCAAACATGTTTAGCTCTAAATCAATTGTTTCTTCATTTTCTTCTTTTCTTTTCTTTTTTTTTTTTTTTCTTCTTCTTTTCTTCGTTGTACTCTAACCTTTAAATATCGTTAAACTTTTTTTTGTTTCAATTTGTTATTATTATTTATTTAAAAAAAACGATATTACCGTTATGTTACAGATAAAATAACAAAGAAGCGTAAAACGCGAGGCGAATTATTTTAAAACGTTGAATCACAACTTATAAAATATGCATATGATTATGTCTGAACGGCTGCATTCTTATCAAACAAAACCCTTCTCTAAAATATCATATTTTTTAAATGAATTTTTCATCTCACAAAAGTTTTATTCGATTAATGAACTCCTAAGTGTTAACAGTAAACTGCATTTTAAATTAGAAAACCGATTCAAATTTTAGGTTAAAACAAGTTCTTGTGAATTAAAGATGATCTAAATGGCAATTCCCTGGCTTATATGTGTGTTTTTACTCTTATATGATATGTGTTTCTCCATAAAGGTGGGCAAATTCGTACATCGATTTCCTCTTGCCCTAATATAATAGGTTTACATTTTATGATAAGTCCAAATCTAAAAAAATAACTATTGCCACTTTCACACTCCCTAAATCCTTTCCAGTTTGAAGAACAAATGGTTGGCGGCTGTTGGGATATTGAAAGCTATTGAGTAGGTATTAAGTTTATGTTAAGTGTAACTTTTTCAGTTATAAAATGACTAATAACATGTATTGTCCCCTAGGAACTGAACACCTAATTGAATTGCGAGTAAGTTTTGATTGGATTTTTTTAATAGAATAATTAGGCTCAAATAAATTATCTAATGTTGACTAATTTTAGAAGCTATAGAATGTATTTGCTAATGCTAAGGAATGTCCTCAGAAAGAAAACCGAACTTGAATTTTGTTTCTGATAAAACCCCAAGCATTAGCAGCTATATATAAAAAAATCAATTTATATATATATTATATACGATTTTCCCTTGTTTTTCTTCTAATGTACAAACATTATGGGAAGTGAAATTTGAGGATAAAGGAATGTTTACACTGATGTAAGTTAGTGTATATAGTTACCTTGGTCTTTTAGACAAGCCTTCGTAGTTGACTTGAATGCAAAGGGTAGCTATAGGATAACCTGAATGATCAAATACTCGATTAAATGTGCAATATAGGTAGAAACCACCCCATTAAATCCATTCAATAAGGAGATAGGTAGCTATTGCTGGTACCAAATATCTGACGTCAGTAGATTGATGTTTAATGAAGTTATTAAAAATGGAATTTTTTAACATCTTATGTAAATAATATCACAGCACAGTGCAAAACAACAACAACAAAACAGATTTGCGCAATTTGTTGTTTCTTAGCAAAAGGTTGCTGAAAATTCTTTTAAGGACTCTTTAGGCTGCTGATAAAGTCGTTTAATTATGTATTTTAAGAAACAGACAAGAATGCAAACACCAGCCAAATCAAGAATTTCACTTTAGATAAAAACGCTAAAAAAACTAAACTTCCTATAAAATGCTTTTATCTAGAAATGCAGCATTCAACATGTCACGAAAATAATTTTATCCTTTTTTTCCGTAATTTCAAAAACTAACTTTAAGCAAACCAAACGTTTAAATCCAATTTAGGGGTCCATTACATGGAGTGGAATTCCAAATTCAAATAAAGGTTTAAAGATTATGATTATTGCTCAGATTTTTTTTCAATGGCAATTACTAAGAAAATTTGATAACTCGAAAAACTTGCAAATAGGCTTTAAACAATATTTTCAGAATAGATTTTTTACTGAGATAGTGAAAATAGCTAATTGCGAAATTTATACTTATATTTCGTCATTTTAGTGTCGGAACCAAGGTTTATAGTTTCAATATGTTTTATATTTCTCAAGGGATTTAAGTTATAATTCGGTGTCATCGTTTTATGTGGAAAGCCGGACACCAAATTTGCAGAAACCTTTGCAACCTATGTAATTATATGACAGAAGTAAAATGGTGGCAATTTATTTTATAATGGTACACGGCGGGCGCACAGCCATCGAAAATCGGAAGTAATTGAACTGGGTGGAGTGCAATTTGGTCTGAAATCAAACGCGCGACTTGTAATCGCAAGTTTGATTTCAGACCAAAATTGCACTCCACCCAGTTCAATAGACCTTATTCGTGGTGTGACAATGTTTTCCCAATTCAGCGTGACGAACCTCCAGGGGATTCATTTTCTTTTGTTTTTACTCTTCAAAAAATTCATGAGTATCCCAAAGGATACGAAAGGAATAACGATGATATCCCGACAAGCTTCAAAACAATAGCTCTTCATTCCCCCAGAGGTTTGTCACGCTTAATTGGGAAAACATTGTCACACCACGAATAAGGTCTATTGCCACTTTATTATATCCATTTTGAAATCACGCCATTATAATGCCTGAATAAAGTTTGATGGAGTAGAACTGGTTGTAAACAGGAACCGGAAATGATAAATATTACATCTCATTTTGTATGCAAAAATTAAACAATAAATGTCATGTGACATGTGTTTATTGGTATGCATGTTCTCCAGTCAGTAAAACTACTTTGAAAATTGAATTCGATGAATTCACCTTTTGATTGACCTCTTGATTGGAGATTTCTTCTTCACTCTTTTGGTTGGGGACTTCTTTATATCCACTGATGATGTGAGACAGGTCTTTCCTTTGATTCTCGTCTATTTCATTACGAGCACGGCCTGTTATTCCGCAGATAACATTACGCGGTTGACCAGATTGCTTTAGTTTCGACACCAGAGTCTTCCTCATACTGTGGTTTGTCAACCTTCTATTTGTCGTCAGGCAGGAAGCCATGGACTTCATGATAGTGCCGATGGTATTTTGTCCCATGCGGATTTTATTGTACCACACATCTGCTGATTTAGGACGATTTATTATAGAGTGGTCCTTTGCCCTTCATCCCTTCGGGTCGCTTAGACAACCACAGCTTGAAGAGTCGTACAGGATCTCTTTCTCCGCCGTCAGTCATGTGCTGTAAATAACCTGCGGTGTGGTTGTTCGTCCGATCCTTAAACCATCACTTCTTGTTTTAGTGGGACCTTCACGAAATTCTACGACTTCACTGCCATCTTCTTGTTGTCGTATAATCATTTCCACGTCGTTCCAATAGAGTTGACTTTTCTTCTAGTGCCAGAGGCTGAGCTTTGTTAGGTCTTTTTCTCTTCCCTTGTTCACGCAGAGAAATATTGCCTTCGCGTTGAGGATTCCTTGTGAGTTTTGAAACCCCTTCGCTCATACAATGCTCAGAGGATAACCGTTATCCTTTAAATGGCGTTCAATTGAGCTTTGCTTTACACGGAGATATTCTCGTTTGTTAAGTCTTTTCCGTCCCTTTTCTTCACCTAGGCATAAAACATAACAAGGACCTTGTCAAGTTCTTCTGGTGCCATTTTTTCGATGATGATGTTGTCAAGATGGCGGGTTGTGCACCAGCTTTCAAACACGTTCATCCACCCGGTGAGCTCAGTTGGTAAGAGCGTCGGTCTGTTGTGCGGGAGGTCGTGGTTCAAGCCTCGGCCGGACCAACACTAAGGGTCTTAAAATAACTGAGGAGAAGGTGCTGCCTTTGTAATAATATCTGCAAATGGTTAGACCTTCAAGTCTTCTCGGATAAAGACTTATAAACCGTAGGCCATGTCTCCCAACCCTTCCTAACCTACAGTAAATGAATGACATAAGAGAACCTGTTGAATTATTCGTGAAAGAGTAGGGGATTGTCTCCCGGTTCAACAGCCTATTCCAATTCGGAGGCATAACACTAACGTACTAATAAATCACTCATGATTGTAAGCTGCACGGCTGCTAATAGCGCCTTAATATGCGGCCCGTAAAGTCCTCCACTGCAATGTAAAAACGCATTGAGACCATATGAAATGCGCTATATAAGCACCACCATCATCTTTGTTGAGCGTTTAGTGTTCTTGTTTTCAACCACCGAATTCAGTTCTTCTATGTCATTATTTGAAATTAGTGGAAATTTTAAAATATCGTAGTTTGGGGCTTCATTTGCGGTTGTTGTTGTTGTTGTTTCATTTGTTTTGCTTTGGCTGGACTCGGGAGCGTGTGGAACTAGTTCAACATTATATGAAGGAAAATCGGCATAATTATCGTCAAAAGCGACACCAAAGGATGGAAATTCCCCTGCCAGAAGTTTTTAGGCCTCAAGAGGATCATTGTCACATCAAGATACTGTAAGTAATGAAATTCATCCATATTTATTGAGAAAAGCGAGAATTTCTTTTTCAAATTTAACATTTTGAGTCTTTTCTCTCTTGCAATCTGATTGGTTGATTAAATCCAGTCATGAAATCTGATTGGTTATTTTATTTTAGTGTTTCAATCTGATTGGCTGGAAAAAAGATGCGATTTAAAGTCAAAATAGTGGCTAGTTTTGCTCTTGGAAGATTCTTCGACAAAGTTTTCCAAAAAATCCGACATTTTTAGGTATTGAATCTCTTTTACTTGAAAAAACGAAAGATAACTACAGATAATCCAATACAATATCAAGTTTAGTGAAATTTACCTCGGATGTCTTTCATTGAAATCGAAAATCTGGAGATTTAGGACAAACAAGACCAAAAAACATACTTGGAAACTGGTTAAGGTGAGCAAAATATGCTTACTTTAATAATTAAGTCTTTTACAGAACGAGACGAAGTTTACATTCAGTTAAATTAAACTTGACAAGAACAACTGAGACAAAATAGAAAATAAAGGCAATGCAAAAAGGCAATGCAAAATGACGGATTTCTTTGTCAGTAAATTGGCGTTTGTAAACGTTTTTGAATATTTTTTACGGCTTTTAGGTCATTCTACAACAACATCTCTCAACAACACAAATTTAAGCTCATTTTTATAATCAAATTTGCTCGAATGCAGCTTAATAAGCAGTTGAATATTAAGAATATACAGAAATATTAAAAGTTTTGAGGGAAAGTCTTTGGTTTGTCGATTCGTCGAGAAAAAATGCTTGTCAAAAAATAATAAACGATTGTTTGCTAAACAACACACCTGAAATTTTTGAGAACACCTCTTAATCCATCTTTGAATACATGAAAGTTTTTTTAATTGTCTTTGGTCTATAACTTCCCCTAAAGCGATTTTTTCCATGCATTTGAGAGCCGCCTTAGCTGGTAGTTTTGCTTCAAATTTCTTTGTCTTTCATGCTCATTTTCTCTTTGTTCATCCTTGAAGTTTTGCTTCAAATTCCCTTGTCTTTCTTTCACGTTCATTTTCTCTTTGTTCATCCGTCAAGTTTTGCTTCATATTCCTTTTTCTTTGGTGACATTCCTTCGTCTTTGCCTTCCTTTTTCACGCCTCCAGAGTTTTTCCTCTTCCGAAAAATCTCTTTTACTTCTGGCCTTTCTTTTGGCTTCATTCTCCTCTGAGCTTTCTTTCGACATATCGATTTCGGAAAGGGGTTCCATCGTAAATAAAGTAAACTATAAATATAAATATAAGCTTGAATAAAAAATTGTGTTGTTATCTTTCGGTATTTCTATACGTAATAAAAGGTGTGAAAGGTTTTTTACGAAAGTTTGATAGCCGGATTCACATTTATGTGTACCCGGATGTTGCAACGCGTCGACGTTCCCGCCAAAAAAGAAAAAAAAAGATAATCTAACCAGTCAATCGGGATTCTTTTGTATACGAACGGACGGACGGACGGAAGCGAGGTCAGCCAAGCCATGAAAAATCAACTCGATAGTTTACCATTTTTTCTAAAGTATGGTGCTCCGCTGGAGCTCCGCTATTATAAACCTAATACCAAGTCCTTTTTATGTCATCGTAGCATACTTAAAATCCTGACAATGCCAGTACAGCTTAACCTTAGTCAGAAAAGGCATACCACAGGGGCAATCATAGCTGCTCATACATTTCGTCTTTTTCATCTTCAAATCATTTTTTTTTTTTTTTTCCTCGGACTCTTTCTTAAAATTTCTGTTACATTCTTTGCATCTCATATATATATACATAAGATCTCAAGCTGCGTTGTTGCCGCACGGGTAATCCCCGGGCGCGGACCTTAGACGGGTAATACTGGGGTGGGGGTTGCGCTGATACACCCATCCCCTATACTACTAGGCTGGTACCAAATATCTGAGATCAGTAACTTGATAATTAATGATGTTAACAATCAAAATTCGAAATTCAACATCTTATGTCAATCAAATAACAGCACAAACAAAAAGAAAACAAATAAGAAAAAAAAGAAAGGAAAACAGCATTGCGCAGTTTTTCTTAGCTTTTGGAGGAAAACATAACATCACAAAAGTGTTCTGTGCGCTGGAGGAAGACAATTATTTATAGTTGCAATCTAGATAGAAGAATATGAAGGAGGAAAATCACTCAATGTTATAACAGCATTCTCATAATTTTACGTTCTCATAATCATTTGCATATTGATGTTTCAAAATTTTAGATCTCTGAAAAGAAAGGTCCACTTACAAAAATACTGCAACCATTCTAATACTACACTATTCGGAGATGTTTTCTGACAAGCCCTTGCTTTACCTTAAATTTTAGAATTGCTAAATCTTGTAGTTTGCGATCATATAGTTAGGTCATCTAATCTTTGATAAGTAGTTCGCGATACGGTGAACTCCAGTCATTATGTACTGCTCCCAGCCCCCTCTCATATACCATGTTAGAAGTCAGTAGTTTAAGTAGGACAGGATACCAGCTTTAATTATTCTCAGCTTTAGCCGGATCTAGGATGAGATTGCGAAGGTGCATTAGAACTCCTACGGGTGAGATTTCTCTCTTGAATGCTGTAGAGATAAAAATGGTTTCTGGTCGATCGAGACGCCTAGCAACTTCAAGTTGTTCGTGGTGTCAATTTTAACCCCATCGATCATCACGTCATCCTCGCCAGCACTGTGCCTTGTCTTTCTTAATATGACCATGTTTTGATATTTGGAGACCAGCCAGGAAGTTGTCTTTGTACCATTCCTAAAGTTCATGCCTGGAGTAACACTGATGGTCTTCAACAAATGCAGACAGCTGACTTTCCCTGTCCATATAGAATAAGTCATTTGATATATATCCCATAGTAATCAATATTATTCATATTTCTTTTTCATAATTTTTCTGAAATTTAGTGGAATAGATATTTGAGTGTTGGCTGTTGCTATATTGTTGTAAGATAGTTGTTGCACTTTTTTATCTTACATTGTTTAGTGTAATAATTATTCTTGGACTCCCTTTTTTGATAAACGAATTAAAATAGTACACGTTTGGATAATGTTATCATTTCTTTTTATTGACGAACCTTTGAACGCATTTACTGCAAAATTTGTAGACTATTTTGTTGACTTTGCCTGGGTAACGTCGAGGAGTTTGTCGAGATTCTCCAAGTTCAGGCTGGCAAATCTGGAATTTTGCTTTTTTGCTGGAGGATCTTCTGGTGGTTCTACCCTTTCAGAAGCTTTCAGAAGCTCCTTTCAGAAGATCAGAGTCAATGCTTGGAACATTAGCCATATTTTTCTAATATTACTGGAGTTATGACTATTTGTGTACAAGTACAACTTCCAAACAAAACTCAAATTTTCCCGCCGGTGTCGACGCTCGTCACAACCGGGTTTGCACAGAGGAATGCAAACACGGCTCTCGGCCAATCACAGAACGCATACTATCTGAATTATTTGTAAATGTTATTCAATGTTTAAATAATTTCTATATAGAAATATATAAAATTATCAAAACGCCTGAAAACAAACGATAGTTGATTTGAAAAAAAAAACCGAATTCTTGGAGATTTTAAGAGCCAAATAAAAGGCAAATATCCGTTGTAATATACTCTCCTTATTGTATTTCATTCAGCGTTAAAATAATTTAAGCTTTTTTATAGAAATATTAAAAGCTTTGAAATAAAGCCACTTTTGATTTGTCGATTCGTCGAAAGAAAATGCTTATCATCGAAAGTAAAATATGCGATTGTTTGCTAAAAACCACATACCAGAATTCTTGTAGAGCATTACTTGTACCAAGTTTTTCGTATCTGTTGCTGATCTATAATTTGTCATAAAGCAATTCGTCTATGCATTTCCGAGTAGTAGTAATTAAGCGGGATTCCTGTGTTATGTACACGGACGTACGGACGGACGGACGGAAGTGACGTAGAAATCAAGCTATCCAAAAATCAACTCGATGTTTTAGCATTTTTCTTAAGTATGATGCTACGCGCGGAAGCTCCCCTATAGGCTAAATTGTTTGTTGTTGTTTGTAGGTTGTCAGTTTGTTTAATAAAAGACAATGACTTTAATTTATAATCCTATCTCTGAACAGCATCATAACTCCATTTAAACTAGCCTGAATAGATAATGACTCAATAAATAAATAAATAAATAAATACATTGATAAAAGGTTGCTACATTAATTAAAACCTTGTTTCTGGAACCGATATTTTTCTAGAAAGTACGTTACTATATAATTAACATGCTAAGACTATTAAATCAAGTTGTGCGTAAGTATATAAGGAAAACCAGTGAAGAATTGGGTGTCATCCATCTAGTTAGCGAGAGCCATACACTAGCAAGACAATTGGTAAAGTAGACCAGGTTAGAGACCAGTTGGTAAACTTGGTCTACGGCATTTATCATTTTTTGGACAATAAGTAACTATAGCTACAAGCTTTGCACGCCTCATCGGCGTTCTATGACATCAAAAAAAATATAGCCAGACACGAATGAACTTCTCTGCTGCAATGCTATTTTTATTTGTATCACTTGATAGGTAATATTACGACCTTGTTACATGCATGGAATTGTAGCCAAGGTTACATGGAAATTAAAAGAAATGCCACACACATTCCACTGAGGAAAAGTGAGATTTCTCCTTTTGTATTTTCATGTAATCTCACAGATAATTTTGAAAAGCGTTCATTTCAAACCAAGGGGATCGACGTTTCGGTTCATCACCTCGGACATCATGGCGTTAACGTTTGGATGTCTTCAATCAATGACTCTTAGTTGAATCCTTTTGGATGTTGCATACAGGGTCATCCCAATTTTGGGGGTACTTATTTGACCAGTAAATGTAAAACACCCAAACATTCATTTTGGTGAACTTTGTTAGCTGGAAAAAAAAAAACGCAATTTGAAGAGCCACATCTGATGTGTTATATTACATAGATATATCGATGAGAATGATGAGAATGATAGGTTCAGTCATTTATCAATTACTTTTGGACATAAAAGTGATCAGATACAAGCTAAAAATTAAAAGATAAATAACTAAACAAACAAAGTAGTCCAAGGTCCTGTTGTACCAAGTGTGGATAGCGTTATACGACCAAATCCAGTGGATAAATTTATTGGATAACAGCATCGACTTATCAAATGGATAACGATTTTCCATCGGTTAGAACTATCCACCCTTCGTACAACTAGGTACAGCAGTGTAAAACGCTCAGGTTTGACTTACATCAATATCTTTGCAATTGGTGTCTCGCATCTTTGTATCCGTGCAGGACAACGTTTTGTCAACAGGGATCTTGAGCTCGTAAAAGCCAGACGGGCTTGTACATTCGTCCTTTCCCATCATCAAACCATTGACAGCGCCACCATTTAATGGGTGGTTGCACATTGCTTCCAGGCGAGTATCTTCCTTTTCCACGCAGAAATAAGACTCTGAAGCGAGATTTTTTTAATTTGTTTTTAATTTGTTTTTTGTTTTTACTATATATAAACATATATGAAAATAATACATGGATATAAATACGCTGATGGCTATTTAGAAACAGATGTGCTCAATACAGCGAGCACTTGCCATGTGCAATCATATAGATAGTATACATTGAAACATAATGACCTCGTTATCTAATTGTTAATTAGTAGTAGACTCTAAACCGATTGTTTTTTTCTTTTGTTTTTGTTTTTTCTTTTCCTTTCTTTTCTTTATTCCATTTCTTTATTTTATTTATATTCTTAATTACAACTACAGAAGTAGTTACAACTACTGTAGAACAAAATAATTAAACAATTTCCTTTAACGGGTTAAATATTATCCCTCAACTCGACACTAACCACTTATGAGTAGATTTGTTTGTTGATTACCTCCTGTCTTTTCAGTATCTTTCTCTGATTCTCTAACTTTTTTTTTCTCAGGTAAAAATCATCTTATAAATTTAAAATGCCTTCAGTGGATGGGGAGCCATCACATGGAAAAATCACTGTTAAATCCGTTATTACTATTACATGTATCTATTATTACTATTATTGTATTATTACTTTCAGTCAGCATGTAACCCCTTGTGCATAGTTAAGACTTAAAACTACGTTTTTCTTTACTTGTTTGAGTAAAAACGATTACTTACCAGATTGGTCGGGGTTCTTTTTACGTTCGCGGCACTCATCCTCATCGCTGATTTTAAAACGGTCAAAAGTAAGGTCCCTGTAGTTTGTTATTGGCGTAAGGTATTGCTTTATATTTGCCATCACCCGCGCGGAAATAAGCTCTGCTTAGATGGCGGACATTGAGTCTGACATCATCCCAAACGCTTGAAGGCTGTGCCTCAGTGCCAGAGAGCTCCACATACATCTGTTATCAACGAATATTATAATAAAATGATTACTTGCTTTAACTAAAAGATCTAAATCAAACATCAAACTTCACCAAACTTCTTTTGGTATGAGATAAATTTTGTGTGACTTTGAAAAGCCAAGGCACGTGGAATCGTCACGGTATGGAATACGTAATATCCGCTGAGCCAATGAAAGTGAACCAATAAATGGAAGCTAGACCACAATGCATCCAACTCAAAAAAGGCCTGTGGTCTAGGGGAGAAAAGCCCATTCGGCCATCGGCCTTGTTAAGAAATTCCTTTTCTCAAAGGAAATATTTATCATTTCTCTTTTATACATACGTACTTTGATAAGCCGAGCATTGTAACATGTGCGACAAATTTGATCCTCTCCTATACTGAATGTCGTTGAACCTGTTTTTATTTCCTCAAACATCTGAAAAGTCAACAAAATTACAGGATTATAAAAGTAATGGTAAAGTTATTGTAAGAATATGTAAGAATAAGAGACTTTTAAAGGTATTAGCTATTGTAATGTACTGTCGTAAGTTGTTTTAATGTCTGACATGGAAATTAAATCGAAAAAAAAGTGGGATTTCTCTTGTATTTACATGTTAGTCCCTCATCCTCGATACTTTAAGAAGAGTCCATCAAGAAAAGAAGGCAAATCATACTTCACATTAGGATAAACAGCGTTTACACTCAAGTGATAAGACAGCCATATTGGTCTATCAAACAATAGAAACCTTCTACACAGTTTTTGCATAAAAATAGAGTTCAATTCCCGGAGGATAGAAAATGCTTGCACTTGAGTAATATGCTACGGGTAACGGAAGTTATTGTTCGTTCAAACCAACCATACTGTCATATTTCCAAGATTGCTTGTATTTCGTCTCCTCCTAAATCAGTCCCAAATTGCACTGCAATGTAAACTCGACTTATGCTGATTTGAAAACGCTTTTAATTCAAAACTTTGCTATTCCCTACTTGAAAAAAGAAACAACAACAACAACAAAAAAAAAAACAACAAACAAACCAACAAAAAAAACATTTTTGACATTGCTGACAAGAAAATATGATTATGATTATCTTGGCGATGATGATGATAATAATAATGATGATAAAACCCTAAATCCTATGATCCACTGACATCTCATGACAATCAACGACATTCTTGACGATTACCTGTTTGTTTTTCACATTATCAAAACTCCATTTGTGAACGCTAGTTCTGTAATGCAGCTTAGAGAAACAGCGTGTGGCCTTCGTTGAAATTCCGGCCAACCGTTGAGATACTTGAGAGAGTTCCACTGCACCATTAAGTTGCCCGGTGCCGAGCGCACTTTCTGATGCGATGCGTTGGAACGAGCTCATGACATCATCCAAATTCCAGAGGGTACGGAAACCAAGGGCCTTCTGGAGCTCATATATATTTTCCATAAACGAACGTTCCAGTTCTTTGTAAGTTCCAAGCAGATTTTCCAAGAAGGTCTGACGAAGTTTTTTGGTTATAGAAGCATCTAGATTGCAATAACGATTAAAAAGAACATTTGTAGTTATTTTTAGAACAATACAACGTATTGAATTATGGCTACCAATTTAAATAAGTGTTGTCCTGTGCAATGAATAGCAACTGACTAGCCACTTGTTTACGCAGAAAATTGTAAATTAACACTTGCTTTTTTACATGTATGGGGTCTAGTCATTCGCTAGTCAGTGCAGAGCAAACATTATTCAAATTGGTCGCCATATTTCGATTCACGGTGTATAGAATGCGCTGAACATAAGCTGCACAGCATCATATCAAACAATTGTTGTCCTTCACGTCTTCCTGTGGTGACAAACGACGCTCCCCTCCCCTACACATTTCCAGTCCTTTTTCGGCCAAAATCAAGATGGCTGACTAGTTGGGATATTTTAACTCGATGTACTGTAAGTTTGAGCAGTTTTGAGCAAGAAATTCGCCTATTTAGTGAAGAAAATTATATTCCAATTTCCAAATATGGCTAAGTACATTCCTTATATGGTAAAAGAAACAGCTCAAGAGGAAGGACAACTTTTCTATGTGGAAAGATTGAAATGTTTAAATAGTGTCAGCCGAAAAAACTTATTGATGTAATTATTGCAATAATATTTGTTATGATAAGAATAATTCCATTGTTATCGTGTTTAATGTTGTTTTAGCGAACTAAACTGAACTAAACTAAACTGACAAAAACATCGACTAGTATAGGCCGATCTTTGTTTACGTTTTTTCCTCAATTTCAAGCTCCCAGCAAACCGGCGCACAAATCGAAAGAGAATGTCTTATTCAGTAATTACTAAAAAATGTGAATGTAATATGTTCAATACTTTGGGAGTGAATTCTTTTTGAAAGCGGTATGATATACAAACAAATGTTTCTTTCTGTAGCAAAGTCATCTTATACAGTCCGTGAATAGCTGAATTAACTTAATCCTTTTTTTTTTTTTTTTTTTGCATAGATAGTCATTATTTTGAGAAAAGATCCAAAAGCCGTGTTTTTGAGACATAATTTGTGTGGCCTCACATGAGGGGGCGTGAGCTTGAAATCATAGCTGACCAAATGGTAACAAATGGTAATGGTAATATTTTTTCTGATGAATGAACCGTTTTTTAGTATTAACTTGACGCTATTGAGCTAATGGTTGTATCATTACTACTTATTCATATTCTATAAATTTGCTCACAGCGCTTCATTTCTCATCGTACACTACTTAAAATCAAAAGTAGAGCAAATTCTAAAATTCGAGACTTTTCGCAGATTTCAGATTTTGTCTGATTCTTACAGAAATATTCTCTTGAATTATGGAATGCCCAGCTACAAACAAGGAATTATTTAAAACGCATAGACTGACGAAGTTTTTATCCCCAAAAAAGTTTACTCCAACTAACAGAAAACTAAATTACTTTTATATGTGTTTAACATTAGATAACGGAAACTTATTTTTGAAAGAAACCTGACAGTTGAACCTTCTATAAATGAGTAAAATGTATATTGCATTCACACCTGTTGGTTTGCTGAGTTCAGTAATTGCTTTTTCTGTCTTTTCCAGAAGTGGGATATCAAAATTGTGTCCCCCAATAGTGTTGTCAAGGTCCATAATTTTCGCTATCATGTCAATGCGAGCTGCGCCCAAAACGAAAAAGGACTCTATTTCCGCCTTAAGACCGGCAACATCACGAGGTTTAGTAGCCTCCTCCAGTAGGCATACCAGGTCAGCAGCAAACTGTTCTTTATTCATCTCTAGCTTGGCCTTATTGGATACAAAATGTTACAAGAATATATGTAAGAATATGGAAAAAAAATATTTAGAAAAATAATCCCTTTGGGGGTTAAAATGAAAATGATTATAATAAATGTAATTTGGCTTGAGAAAGTAATACCAGAAGTGATGGCTTGGTGCATATATTTTTGTGTTTTGTAATAAAACGGAAATCAAAATGGCGGAACTAAGATGGCGGTCATTGAGAATCCTAACGTTATATGTGATCTTTTTAAATTCGTGGTTTGTTGTGCACCTTTCGGACCGAGTGATGTCGCTCTTGGGAGTTGATTTTTTTTAAACAATTATATATAATCAGGATTACTGATGAGAGCTGAAAGTTGAAATCTCTCGAACATGTTCCATGGTAGGGATGAAGTTTTGAACTAAAATGTGAATGATTTAACACGTCCGTCATAATAAAAAAAAACTATCCAACAAAGCTAAAAAGGTTATTCCTACATTGCATTTCGTTCTAGGGTCATTTGATATCCTTTACAGTGACACTTTGGATCAACCACAAACACTCAAACTTTCACTGCATAGCTTTAAATTCCCATTTAAAAAATGTCCGACAAGATGGGAAATAAGTTTGACTTCTGATCTTAGCACCTTGATTGTCACAAAAAACTATGAATTACCGTCAACCCGGCATTAAGGATTTATGAGCTTACTTTTTGAGCGTCCTAATATCTGGCTTATTGTAAAGCAACATGGGTTATAATTAATAGTACTTTACCGCCAGGCAACACAACTGCTTCAGTTTACTGAGCACCTCAATTAGTGGAACTCACACTTTTATACGTGCACTAGGTGTAGGAAGGAACGATTATACGGAACGGATTAAAATAACAAACATTGCATATTACCTTCATCATATCAGGAACTGAGCTAACTTTGACTTTGTCAAAGTCCAAATCACTGGAATCGGTCAGAGGCACGTATTTCCCAAAAGTTAGCCATTCCTTGACACTTCCAATAACGGAATCAAGAGATGTAAGACAAGCCCTGTTTGCATCGTGCTCGGCAATTGCAACAGCTGTATCAATGACGTCGTATGGTCCTTCGGCAGAGAAGAAAACCTGTAATGCCCGTAAGCACTGCAAAAAATTGCTGTTTGGATAGCCTATTTGCCGCTGTTTGTTGAGCCTCCTTCAATGATGACGAAATTTTTATTATGGTATTTTCCATCTGTGTTTTTGTTTCTCTAATTGCCTGCAGAAACAAAACAAAAAACAAAAAAAACAAAAACAAAAAAAAAAGGGAAAGAAAAAAAGAAAAAGAAAAGAAAAGAAAAAAGGGTAAAGGTTAAGTAAAATATTAATTTCAGGAGAAGATGGTAGCTATCATTTTGTGGCATCGCCGCTTTGTTCTTGTTGTCCGACCACTTCTCGTCCGATAAACAGCAACGCTTTTTCACGTTTACAGCAATGTCATGTAAACTTTAATTTATTTCACCTCAAGATATACAGGCCGATCTATTCTTTGTTGAGAAGCTAGTAGATCGAAAAAATTGAAGCTTCTTTAATGGTCGTATTGTTTGCATGTCTTTTTTATATATATCTTTCATTTTCTTGAAAACTAAAAAGGAACTTTGAACGAGTACTATACCGTCACTACAGAGGAAAGAGCTGACCTAAAAGAGCGATGTGAGTGGTGGAAAGTGTGATGAATCTAGAATTCGCGAGCTGAAGAGTAGAACTTCCTAGAACATTCGTGTGTAATTAGGAGGTTGAACTGAATATTTACAGAACTTTCTAGAGTTAAGAAAAGTGTTGAGTCAGGAATAGTTGCATTAGTTATAGAGAATTCTAGATCTATGTCATATCTATATTTAGTTATATGACTAGGCATGAGTAATCGTTATATTTAGAACACTGAGCATATGTGGAGGCAATGGTTTCAAAGTGAGTCTGTCAGAAGTCGTAAGAGCACGAATTACTGAAGAACTAAGAAGATTAAAAACGTTACATTCAAGCTTACTGTCTGGTTAACTCGATTTAAGTGTCAGTTCGTGACAAAAAGAGTAAACTTAAATGATCATCAACTGCCAATTAGGGAGCTTTAAGCGTGACGTCACTAACGCATGCTATGTCATAGCCCTCATGTTGGTTGACTATACAACGCATTCCTCATTAAGCTTCCATTGTTAAACCAACTAAGATGGGTGCTGTGTCATTGTTTCACTCCAAGAATAGGGCCTTCGTTTTCGGAAACCATAAAAAGAGGTAAATATACTTAAAATACTGTACCGTAATATACATCCTTTTCTCGCTTTCGTCTATGGCTCTAGCTGCAACAAGTCGTCGTTTCTGTGCATTAATTTGTTGAGACGCTGCTGAGGTCATTACAGTCGCTATCTGCAAAGAAACCACAATTGAGGGTAAAATTACAACTAATCTTTTCAAAATGGATGTGATTGTAAGAGCTAAAATGAAAATGTGAACGTAGCTGTGACGTCACGTTAAAATGCTCTATTGATTGATTGGCTATGTCAGTTTTGGAGAAATGTCGAGCTTACATCAATCAAGAACAAGATCTAACATGAGCAGGTGATCCTACTGCCAGGGCTAACGAAAAGAGAAAACAAAAAACTTGTACATAAAACCAGAATCAACGAGGATCATGGATAACAACATAGCAAAGCAAACGTGGTGGGCAGACGAATGACGTTAATCGCAGGGTCTGTGTGGCCCCAAACCAATTTAAAATAAAGTATTTGTATAACTTACCTGCTGAAAGTTTTTTTCGTCATTTACTTGATTCATAACATTCGTGAAGGTGTCTTCATATATTTTCGCTGCATCTTTTATTCTGTTTACGTCATTTTGAAGTGCTTCCCACTTTACGAGAGGGGCAAAGAGACTGTTCTTTCCAAAAATGTCAAAACCGTCTTTATCCACGAAAGCAAGTTTTCTTTGGGCATCTAAAGCCAACCAGAAAGTATATTTTGTTTAATGCCCAGATAAGCTTAGATAACTAAATCTTTTATTGATGAGTATGCAATATATCTAATATTTTTAATACAGTCAATCCAGCTGAGCGGTGAACGCGGGCGAATAGCAAAAGTAGACAAACTGACTGACTCTTAGCATTTTAGGGGCATGAAAGAACGAAGCAAATAGCGGCAAAGTGAAATTGTTTTTATTTATTTTTTATTCTTCCTTTCCATATTTCTTTTTCTTGTAGGAACGTATATTACTCAAAAGAAAACAGAGGGTTACAGTAGCCCCGGGAATGATGGCCGGCGGCAAAACAGCTAAAGCGCGCTGTGATTTGTGAAAATTAGATTCACCGCTCATCTGGTACGTTCAATCTCGTTGACGTTGTCCGGCTCCGGCCTACGCGATTGCACCGAGGGAAGGGAATATGGATAAAATTACTGAAGCAGTTAAATATTTGTTCTGAATTCATTGTTCCCGCTAGAAATATTGTGGCGCCTTTAACAATGGACGGCTAATAAGAAATCTTTTGTTAAATGGAACAAATCGCTCGACCGAGAGGCCGTGTTGACGTAATGTGCAATCGAAGAATAGCTTCAGTGATTTCTACCCATAGTTCCTTCCGGTCCAGTCACGTAAGCTTGAGCGCTACGAACGGACAGTGTTTTTTGAATTGACTGTACTTAGGTTTTTCAAATAGTTTACTCACCTTTCATAATGTATTCTACGTCAGATCTTCCAGTCGTTATCCTGACAAGAAACTGTAGTGCGTCTTTGCCCTCCTGATTCTTGCTGTTTCCTAGCAGCAAGTCGACTGCCTTCCTCCTTATGAGGAGAAGAAGATCTTCTGGGAAAAGGTTTTTTACTGCTGTGTCGATTGCCTTTGATTGAGTGATAGAACTGTCACTAACGGTGCCATCCTCTCCTTTGACGTTGGGAGCTAAAAGAAAAAGTAAATTAAACGTGTATCGCAGCGAACTCTAATTAAAGACTTGAAATTCCTTTTTTTACGAATATACGCACTACTCGTGTAGTATTGGGAAATTTCAAGTTCATTGTACAGTCAGCGCATTCTTGTATTTGTAAACAAAACACTCACACAGTCTCTAACCCCTAAATACTGTACGTCGTGTGTACGCGTAAAGTACTAGCGTATATAGAGTACTATACACAGTATTACAGTATACTGTGTACATACTAATGTACTAGTGGTATTTAGTAGTAAACACAGAACTACAGCAAATTGTATGACGTACGTACGTACTGGCACACTCTTGTATGTATAGTACTATACACAGCAGTACAGCGTATACTGTGTGCCGTACGTACGTACTAACATGCTAGCGTATATACAGTATATTGCAGCATACCGCATTCTAATACAATTCACACTAAATAATGAGCACATTTCATCGTTTATTATCTCGCTATCGAAAGCTTTTTATGACTTAAAAGTAGTAGGAAAGTAAGAGTTCGACGCCCTGCGGAGAGCGGAGGCAGCGGAGCCTAGATCCCAGTCCCCGCTCGGATCGCCGATGCTAGACCCAAGTCCCCACGCGGTGCCATGGGATGCTCGGCCTCAGACGCCTCCCCTCCACCCTACGCGGACGCCCATTTGCTGTAATGCCTAGCTATTGTTGGAGTGCTCATCCCCAAACCCCGATCGGACCTCCGGTGTCAACCCCAAATCCCGTTCGGACCGTGATTGGCTAACAGTTTGACATCACAAAACTGCGTTGATTGACAAGCTTCGACTTATTATTATTTTGACTGTAATACTTATTAAATCTCATCCATCTTTAATCATATACTCCATCTATTTCTTGGTCGAGCTCATGGATTGTAGACTTTTGGTCCATATAGATCTTCAGGTCCAAAAATTGTTCTTGCAATAAGGACATGCAGCATAGTGGTCTGGGTAGTCTGGACACATAAAACACCGAGGTATTTCGATCCTGTGAGCGCATTCAGAATACTTTCTGCCACAACGGAGGTGAACTTCGGGAACATTCATGTGGTGGCAACATTTTGATTTTTCCTATGTTGTAACGGACGAGGAATTAAAAGCTTTTGAAACCCAAAAGAATAAACCAAAGTTTTTGTGCTCTGTCAATGAGTGATATGCAAATTTCTTGCTGTTTAATTTTCAACTACTAAATCATGCAATAAGCACGAAATAAGTTTATTCTTTTATCAACTGTTTGCTTATATATAGTATATCTAGGTTTTCTTAAAATTTTTAACTTCTTTTATTGGTCTTAGGATGCAGGAAAGTTTACAACTAGAGTGACGACTAGAGATTATGCGAACCTTTGTTTACTTTGTAAATAAACAATAGCGAGGCTTTATTGATTTTATGGTCAACTTTATAGAGCATTTATAGAACTATGGAGTCGGCGGGAAAGCCGTCTAGAAAAAATTATCATGTTAACAAGAATCAAGTAAGAACAGATTTTTAGGCTCATTGAATCTTTACTGGATCTTACTTGCTGCATCTTTTAGAAATGTGAACTATACATTTGAATAAATATTTAAAAAACAGTGAAACAATCAAAGTGACTCAAACTTCTTTATTTGCATTCAGCCGGGAAAAGAGAAAAATGATTAACTGTTCATTTTATAAATTTCAAACTTGGACACAGCTCAGTAAACCTCCCAATGAGGTAAGGAAGGAACGTAGTCGAGCTCTGCTCGGTAGTTTTCCTCCACTTCCATTTCTCGGCTAGGAATCCCGTAGCACTACAAGTTTCAACCTGCCTGATTATAACGACATCTGGTTTATCGAATTGCAGTTATTACAGCAATAAAACCTTCTCTTTGTGTTTCTCAGTTTTAGAGGAAACACGTTTGCACAATCGTTTGCTCTTCCCTCTGTCCATTCTCTTCATCATCACTGCTTTGCTCTTCCTCTTGTTCTTCGTCCATTTCATAGTCATCAGATTGATCATCTATTGACCCACTTTCGACCTCACTCTCATTCTCACTTTCATCATCGTCTTCATCTTCGGGTTGTGAAGCAACAAGATCGACCATTCTTTTCTGATTACCAATTAGATGCTTGGTTATACCAAGCTCTACCAGACCTTTAGTAATTTTTTTCAAACCTCTGGGTGATCTAATATATCTGGGTTGTAAGGGCGTAACATAGCATATTCAATAAGTTCTTTCATGCTAGTGACTGGTATTCTTTGTTTATGAGAAGTCATTTCTCCATGCGGATTCCAATACAAAATACCCTTATATTAGAAGCTGCCATACTGTGGAGTAAGTTTAGAGCTCTCTCCCTAGGTATGCTTTTAGAAAGCTCCTGCGCCATCAGATAAATTTCGTTGTCCAAAGACATTTCCTCATTAGAGGAATCAGAATCTGATGCATCTTCATCGGAATGGGTGATGCATTGTGTTTTGTTTGAAAGGTACTGTGGTGCTGGCTAAGTCCTGAATGTCGTCAGCGTGAATTCTTAGAGTTTCTCTTTGTGAATATGAGAGTGGAATACTCCTTGTAATAGGTTATTACCGACCTCACAAATGACATGAACTTGGTCAGGAGTGGAGGTTGTAAGCAAAACCTTTCTCTGAGGTTAGGGACAACGGGCTAAGAGATGTAAATAGCCAAAATTATCACGAAGCAATTTAGACATGTTCTCTCGCCAAGATCCTGCTTCAAAATGAAATTTTTATGTTGTGGCCTTGTCTATTTATCATCAATGATTAATAGTTTAGTCTTGGTCGGGCTTACTAGCCAAGCCGGCCGAGCCGAGCCGAACCGAGCCGAACCGAGCCTAATCTCCGGGCCGAGCCTAAGAGCCTAACGAGCCTGGGCTCCGAGCAGAGCCTACGAGCCTAACGAGCCTAGGCTCCGGGCCTACGATCCTACACTAAGACCTGCTTGTCTGCGGGTTATAAATAGTCCAGACAAAACATCCATGCTCATTCTCGAGTAGTCGCGAGATGGGCCGGTTATGTCCTATATCGTGGCAAGTCAGTGCAGCATGTATGGTCACACCTTAGTCGTGTTCATAAAATCGATGGCCAGCAGCGAACTCTACTCTTGCGTCAAGAAAATATACAGAAACCTATCCAGGAACCAGTCATCAACACACACATGGAGAATGCCGAAATCTAGAGAATTGTACTAGATTCCAGTTGATCCAACCCTTCACAGCCATTGTTGCAGGAATGACTGGATCTGGAAAAACATTTGGGTTCAAAATCTGATAAAACATTCAGGTCAAGTGATTCAACCTTGACCTCAAAGAATTGAATGGAGTTATGTTCAGTGGCAACCCGCTTACGACGACATGATGAAAAGCATTCCTGGAAGTGAATTCGTGAAAGGAATACCCCATGATCTTGACGAAGATTGGTACTTTGACCCTAAGATCAACAACCTGATAGTGATTGACGATCAAATGACAGAGACGTCCAACGACTAGAGAATCATGAATTTATTTACCAAAGGATCTCATCATCGAAACTTCAGTGTCATTTTTCTGACGCAGAATCTTTATTTTCAAGGAAAAATTATGCGTACTCTGAGTCTGAATGCTGCATACCTTATCTTGTTTAAAATACCTAGGGATAAACTACAAATGATGACTTTGAGAAAGCAGATGTACCCCGGAAAAACTGAACAGTTTATTCATAAATACGAGGCCGCTGTACCACGCCCTTATGGATATCTTTTCGTGGACCTAAATCCTAATACTTCTGAGGAATGCAGACTTCGAACCAATGTTCTTCTCAACGATCGAAATGCTGTCCAGTCAAATCTATCACAGTACGGTGGAGAGTCTGATGCTATGACATCCATAGCGAACTACTTTGAACGTCAAACTTTGTTAGAACCACCTCTTCTGAAAACCCTACAGAGATTAAAGGAGCAAATGGAGCACATTCTAACGGAATCCAATGTCCCCGCGGAGCTAAAAGGTAAAGAATACGCTCGTCTTTATAATCGGTACCTAAAACTACAACAGCAAATTCAAAGCTCTGGTGCTTTTAGACCTAGACAGGAAACCACACTACACCCCTCACCTACTCAGAGTCCTCCAATACCATCTTATACGACCCCAGAGAACATTCTTTCGGGAAGTCGTCTGAGTATTGACAGTGGCATTGCATCAAAAACTACAACCCCTAGTCTAACTAGAACGCTTCACATCCAGAATTAAATCGCCCATATTTAGAGAAAGTATTCCACAACCATTAGACAAAGCTCCGGCTTCAACTCCACTAAAACCTCCTTCCAGTTTTGATCAACCCTCTGCTACTACATTGTTCAGTACCTCGAGTCCTCAGTCCATTCTCCCTACACCACAGTTTCCGCCCACTCCTCTACCGAGTAAAGACTAACCCAAGAAATGGCTCGATTATTCCGAGTTAGGAACATTCAAGAGTCTAATGAAGCCATTACAACGTTCGGAAAGATTGAGAGCTGTGGCAAAATCATTACCTAAGTGGCAGCAGTTTTAAGACATGATTATACACAACAACAACAACAACAAGAACAACAAAAAGAAAAAAATGGATAATGCATTCTGTAGAGTCACGTGATCTGACACTAGGTTACAGTCCTACGCGGTTTCTTGTTCTTAAATAAGTAAGAGCTCTCTTCTGGACGCTATTATTTTACAACGCACTCTAACGTGGAACAATGTCTGGTCTAACGATTGTGAGAAAGGCTACCCCAACTGTTTCGGTGGAGAACCTAACTTTCTATGAATACGAAATTGTAGAAACGGGAGAGATGTTTTTTAGCCTTACTGACGATACTGCAACAGCCTTTACCTGCTACATCAACAACAGACAGATAGAAGATAGTTTGATGGCCAATCTGAATGAAACAGAATTTGCAGATCTCGAGAGTACAATGTGCTGCGAATACCCAAAGCCAACGTCACCCGATGATAGGGAAGGAGAGATCGAAAAGGAGCTCTTGCTTGCGTATGCCAAAGTTCTCGAAAAGGATGTGCACAAACTGGTAAAAATTCACTGTGAAGCTTGTGCTATCTTTGATGGATCTCAAGATCATCATGACTGTCTCATGCTGGAAAACGACATCAGGGTTTATCGCTACTTCGAAGAAGCCTTGCAGAACGTGGATGATGAAAAGGTGTTTTAAAAGTTTCTAAAGAATGTCAAAAAGTGGGCATTAAACGAAGTTGAGAAATCAAAATATCGCTGTAAAGAAAGCAGAAAGGCTATTCTAGTAAACAAAAGAGATGTACTCGAGGACCTCGTAATAAAATATATTTAATATTGTTGACGGTGAAAATAAAGTTCCTTCATTTTGTAAAACACTGTGAGATCATTGTGCAGTAAATCTTTGAAGTAAATTGAAAATGTTTAAAGAATTTTTATGATATACATCTCACGGTAGCTCAGTTGGTAGAGCAACCGACTGCAGTAGGGTGCAAGACAGTTATTTGGAGGTCGCCGGTCGGTTTAATCCCGACTCGTGAGACAAATATATTTTTCTTTGTGGTAATTTGTCGTTTATGTGAGTCCCCAAATCTTTAAGAAAAAAAACCCACATAATTTCATTCTTCCTTTAATAGTTTGATTGAAATTTATAAATAATACAAGGTTATTTATAAAAAACTACTTTAAAGATTAGAGTTTTCAATTTGTTCAGCAATTCTTTGGTGAAGCAGGAACGCTCTGCGGATATCCTTTCCAGGACTAGTGAAAGTTTTTCCAGTCTTGAGAAACCTGTATTTGTAGCTGGGGCTTAAAAAGATGGAAAAATTGCATACCCTGAGAAACAGTTTTTTCACAGTACGCCCACTATAAATCTCGGGGATGTAGCAATTTCTTGATTTGGAGTTTTAGAAAAAATCATCCCACGATATGATATTGGGATGGTTGTCAAACCAAGGGCTGACGATTTGTGATGCCAGGTCACTGGCTAGCTCTTGCAGGTAGATTTTCTTGTCAGATACTGAGAAGGCATGGCTTTTGACGTGGTTTATTTCCTCCATCAGTTGAATTATTTTTTCACTGTCGATATTATTGTAAAGTTCTTCGAGGTAGTTTCTCAGGTCTGGTTTTAGGCACTCGGGATTTCCTAAACCATATTCATACTTAATAAAAACATCAAAAGCTTCTAAGAATATTGGCAAGGTAAGTCTGAATCGCATACGACGCAGGGCTTCCTGGAGGGTCGTTAGCAAAAAGAACTTATCTGCTTTCCAGTTTATCAATTCGTCAAAGTTTGGCTTTCGTCTTTGGACTCTTTCTATGTCCATCAACCTGACTTTGTTGCCAAGGTCTTCACAGCATTGATAGAATAAAAATCTGAAAAATGTGTTTAGGTCTTTTTCCTCGATGCTTAATTTTCTCATCTGCTTCACGAGATTTGCAATTGCAATTTGATTGGTTTTGCGTTTGAACAGCACAGGGTTAAGAACACGACCACTTCTAAACTCCATCGTTTAACCTTCGTTTCGACGTTACTGTCTTAAGAAGCTCAGTTGGATTGATGAGACTTCAACCTCGCAATCCTTTTTCATAGACTACCTCATGACGTTTGGTGATGCCATACACAATAGCATAGTAGAAACCCTAGCCAATCGCTGGGATGAAAGAGCAATAGAGCGGGGGTTTGGGTTTGACCCTAAAACAATATCTATAGAGAAACAGCCAATGGGAGAGACTTTCTCCGTTGGATTGGGATACTGGAGCTAGGCACCGGATGTGATCGGTGACGTCATAAAATAAAAGAATCCTTAGCCAATGGGCCCCCTCGTAGGGAGGAGGGGAGGGGTCTGGGACCTAGGCTCCGCTGGCTCCGTTTGCGGACTGGGGTCAAGCACCGGCGATCAGAATGGGGACTGGGACCTAGGCTCCGCTGGCTCCGCGCTCCGCAGGGCGTTGAACTCTTACTTTCCTACTACTCTTAAATTTGGGAAAAATATTGTTTTGAGTTCTCTGTCTGGTGCAAGACCTTTCATTCAATCATCTTCAACATAAGGCATTTTTTTACGATAACGTCGCGTCAGTGAATAGGATCTATGCGATATTTTACTACGATTATTGCCATAACCAAATAGCCAATTGCAACTGGACGGCCTATTTCCTTACTTGTTCCAGAGGCTCCTTTTTGACCATTTGCACCTCTGTTGGCGTGTAGTCTTTGACTCTTGCGGCAATCATATACTATTACTTCTCTCCCGTACGAGCTAATATCTCGTGCGTAGCACCTTATTCCTTGTACTCCTGTACCGCCCCTGCCACCTGTAATAACCAATAACAATAAAACTTAGGTGTTAAGAGCCCTTTGGTAAAGTCCAAGGGGTCTGGGAACAAGAACGATATTCCTTGGGACACAAAAGCAAGCCATTTGCAAGGCAAAAGACGCCATTTTATAGACTCGCATGACTCATTTTTCCTTCTAGGCAATTCCAGTTTTATTAAACTGAAGGATTAAACTTACCATTTCCACCTTGTCCATTATTGGCTGCATCGGCTCCAGTTCCCGCGCAGACGTTAGCTTTTACACGCCCTTTTAAATTACTGTAGCGAAGAGTAACACTTCCAGCATTTCCACCCCTTCCTGCGAAAAAAATATCCACCACAAATTTATGGCATGAAAATGGCATGTTTAATCATTTTTCCCAGTGTTTCCACACTACGGTGCATTCGGTAGTTTTATAATAATCAAACTGCGATGTTCAATTTATTTCATTTATTTATTTGTTTCATTTAAAATATAAGAGTAATATAAATTGTTTTGATGCACCCGATATATTGATATTCATTATATTTGCAGATATCAAATTGATTACGTCATCGAAGGGCACAGTGAAAAGGGGCAAATTATCATTAACTAAACAATACATTTCTAAAAATGAGCCCAAGGGTTTAATTTTTCATATTTTTGGAAACATTAGAGGTTATTATTACGCACTCGATAAAATTACTCAATTCCGATTGGACGAAAAGGAGTACAATTAAATCCCAAATTGTCCTCTGTAGAGTTCCAATTCTTAAAGGCCAGTACAATTTTTAAAACATCACTCATAACTATCATTTCCGTATTGTACTCGAGATCGTGCGATTTCCTATACTTATTATGAGACGCGCACTATTCGAGTAAAAATACGGGCTGTTTGGAGTAATTTGAGAGTGTACTAATATTCTGTTTGAAGTGCTAGCTAGGCACAGACAAATTGTTTTCGAGCTTAAATGGCATATTTTATATTGTCATCGTTTGTCGTATAATTAATAATTTAAACGTTCATTCCAAAATGATTATTTTTTCGTACCTGGGGTTCCAGCATTTCCTCCTCTTGTTCCCTTTCCTCCTCTGTTACCTGTTTCTGAATTTCTATTTTTAGCGTTACACCTCTTATGTGCTTCGGCAGATTCATCAACCCCTACATAGTTATATGAAACATAGCCGCCGCGCTTACACCAAGTCCAACTGCCATACTTGTCAGCTTTCTGTAAAAGATTTTTTTTTGTTATAATTAAAGAGCTCCCGCGCGGGCTGCGAGAGAATTACCATACTTAAGAAAAATTGGTAACCATCGAGTGATAAATTATAGACCAAAACCAAATAAAACTCTATGTAGTCAAAGATTGATCAAGAAGTATTCTTCAAGAATTCATGTGTGTGTTTTAGCAAACAATCGGATAGTTTTATTTTCTAAGACAAGCAGTTTCTTTCGACGAATCGACAAATCAAATACCTTCTCTTAAAGCTTTTATAATTTCTATAGATAAACTCAATCTATTTTAATGCTGAATGAAATATAAAAGGGATAGCTAAAACAAAAATCCGCCGTTTATTTAACTTTATAAATATTCAAGAATTCGGTGTTTTTAATCAGCTATCGTATGTTTTTCTTTCAAGAAAAAGTAGCTTCGTTCGCCTCCTATCGCGAGGTTCCTATTGGCAAGCAAAAGAAGACTTTCAATCAATATTTATATATTTCTATAAATAATTTATTTAATAACATAAACAATTAAACCAAGTACATTCGCCATTTGTAAAGCTTTTCTAAGCTAGTATCATAATACAAATAGAACAAAACTAGAGCTTGGAGTGTTCGGTAGTGAGTTGTTCACATGTGCCAAAATTCCAAATGGGAAAGTACAAAGGTAAAAAAAAAATATGGTGACAGGGCTATTTTGAGCAATATAAGCTCTTTGTTTTATTTAACACGACTACAGCCAATACGGAATATATTTTCCCCCAACTAGCCGCCAATATAAACCCGTATGGTCCGCTCAGAATCGCAATGAGCTATAAATGTTAACATGACGTGTGGTAATTGAAAACTTAATTTAGTAAAGAACTTACATTAGCTGCATTAGAACCGGGTCGACCATTGCCACCATTTTGTCCTTCGTGTCCGTTTCCTCCTTTAGAACTGATATCAAGTTCGCCTTGTATAGTGTCACTGAACACGTCGACTGAAAGCAGTTAAATGTTAGAGCTATGGAAAGGGACAGGGACAGGAAGAGAGGGAGGGTAAAGGAGAGGGAGAGGAGAGGGAGAGAAAGTGAAAGAGAGTAGGGAGAGGTAAAGGGAGCTGAATCACTGGTTTGGGTCTGCTTTACATTAGCGTCGTAATCACAATCTTAGTCAACACATGCAAACTCAGTGTTCACATTTATCACCTAGGCGTTAAAAGACAAGCGAGGAATACACTACTGAGTCTGCGTATATTGCTTACGATTCTGATTACGACGCCAGTGAAGCAGGCTTTAATTTTCACATAATGCTAATTAATAACTGGTTTTCTATTTACTTCTAAATTTATATATGTGCACAATTATATTAGTATGGCTTTGCACCAAAGAAGTGTGTAGTGTTTTGGCCCCTCAATTAGAGCCAAATGTGGGGGAAAATCCATATAAATGGCTAAAACAGTCCCAAAATCAGAGCTAAAAATGGCATGTCATTACTAACCCTGAGGTCCATCTTTGCCGTCTTTTCCATTTTCTCCGTTGGTTCCAACTCCGTTACTCTGAACTCCAACAGGAGTAGCAAAATCCTGTTTCCATTCTGGTGTAGCAAAAACGATACGACTTCCTTTGGCAGCGACAATCTTCCTCGCGTATATTTTAACAGTTTGTAGGGAATAAAAAGTAACTTCTCCCTATATATAAAATAGGTAGATGGATTAGACAGAAAATTCGTTATTTTGCATTTAAAAAACAATTGAATCAAGAAAATAGACCGTAAAAAGGCATGTTATAGTGAGAATAAGTCATTTCGTTGCTGTCAGTCAAAGCATAATCATTCGGTACCTTTCATGTTCTTAACTGGCGGAAATGAAACTTTAATTTACCATTTAACAACAAGCGTTGCCGGAATGTCTGAGCTCGCAGAATGTCGAAACCCGCGGTATAAGACGAAAATCAGCAATGAGATTAAGACGTATAGCAATTACTTATTTTACTTATAACATGTACATTCAGTATGCGGCGGCAATGACGTACAGTAGGTTCTGGGTGTGGGAAGAATGTGAGTTGCGAGTTGCGAGTTGCTAAAATGAAAAAATACATAAACTACAAAAATTAAAATAAAAAAATTGACAAAATAAACAAGTAAATGGGAAAAATAAGGTTAGTTTAAATTTGTTAGCAATATTGAGATCGAACAGCAAGAGCGGTGCACTAAACAAATAAAAATACAAAGCTGGTCATGCGAAAAAAAACAAAAAATAAGTTCAGATTCGAAAAACAGTTATTCATCTCGACTTTGCTTTTCTTTTACTTTGTTTCTTTTTTTGACTTGCTCAGTGGATAAGAGCGTCGGTCTGTTGTGCGGGAGGTCGTGGTTCAAGCCTCGGCCAAACGTAACCAACACTCAGGGTCTTAAAATAACTGAGGAGAAGGTGCTGCCTTTATATCTGCAAATGGTTAGACCTTCAAGTCTTCTCGGATAAGGATTTTAAACCGTAGGCCCTGTCTCCCAACCCTTCCTAACCTAGAGTAAAATGGGAGACATAAAAGAACCTGTTGAATTATTCGTAAAAGAGTAGGGGATTGTCTCCCGGTTCAACAGCCTATCCCAATTCGGAGGCATAACGCTAACGTACTATCAAATCACTTATGATTGTAAGCTGCACGGCTGCTAATAGCGCCTTAATATGCAGCCCGTAAAATCCTCAACTGGTCATTAATGTTAAAGCCCATTGAGACAAAATGAAATGTGCTACATAAGCACCCCATTATTATTATTATTATTATTATCTTTATTATTATTATTATTATTATTATTGTTATTATTATTATTATTATTGTTATTATTATTATTATTGTTATTATTATTATCATTATTATTATTGTTATTATTATTATTATTATTATTATTATTATTATCATTATTATTATTGTTATTATTATTATTATTATTATTATTATTATTATTATTATTATTATTATTATTATTATTATTAAATGAAACTTTGGTTGCTTGGGTTTTGATAACCATGATTTTGATAATTTCATCAAGTGTGAAGTTTTCGTTAAAGTAAAACTTTTTCAACAACTCGCAACTCGCAACTATCGGAATCGCACTTTACCAAGACCCAGTGGTTCCTACAGAAGTCTATTGAATATCGCAATCAGTGTTATTGTATGCTTGTCGTCGTCGTAGTTGTCAACCCGCATATTAAGGATGCACTCTAGCTCCGATGACTTAGAACTTGTAAAAGGAAAATTTTGTCTTTCTTCAAATTTTACATGTGGCTTTGGTTTTGTTTTCGAAAACTTAAGATTTTTTTTTTAATTCTGTAAGAGGGAACTATTCCAAACAAATTTTATAAATATTTACGAATTCCCTTTTACATGATTTTTTTCTTTTTCGTCAAAAAGAATATTAAAAAGCAAAGTATAAATATTCCAGTTTTTAAAAAAATTCACCGTTTGGTTCCTAAGTTATGATTTTGTAAATGAAAATTTTTGATGGCATACCAAGGGTTCTGAGTTGTCATGACAACGTCTCACGCCATTTTTTTCATGTTTATTGTGATCTTTGGTTTATGGTCTTCGGCTTTCATTGTTTACTTTCTGACATATTATAGCCATATTAATTTTTTTAGTTTGTAATTGTGAGTGTATATGAAGGCACACCACACTTTCTAGCCTCCTTAATGTCCCCATTGACTCATTCTGGGTCAAATCGGTAAATATACCTCAATGTGAAAGGTGTCTGCCAAGATATCCAGTTTCAGAAGTGAGTCCATATTTGTTCTCTCAGCAGTATTGAAGTTTATGTCCTTCAAAGTCAGCCGCTCTTTCAAGTAATTTGCCTTAATTATTCGACCAGTAGCTTGATAGTGACCTTAAATAATTGGAATCGGAAAATAAACTTCGTTAAAAGATTGAGGAATGAGAAGAAGAAGAAGAAGAAGAAAAAAAAAAGACGGCGATAAAAAAAAGCGTCATCATGCGTCATCATAATAATAGTGATAGTGAAAGTGATAGTGATAAATTGTTCTTACGTAATGTCCGCCTAAAGCACGTATTCTATTTTACCTGTTTCGATTTCAATTATTGCTGGTGTATTGAACCACATTGAAGTCGGGATAGTTGGAATGGACGAACTCTCCTGGCCTTGCCACTCGCCAATCATGCACGCTCCCTCTTTTTTAATAGGTGTTGCTAAAGGTACAAATTAATAAACATATGTATTAGTATTGAAATTCAGTCAAAATGTTTCTTTTAAAATCTTCCTGTATGATCTCCGTAGTTCTTGCAGAAAAAAAGTAGGGAAAAGTATGGTTTATAGAAAGTGAGAGAAAATGAGATAACCTTGATTGTTGATATTTTGCAAGTGCTGAAAAAAAATTAAACTGATCATAATGAAAGACAAGGCAACATTAACAACCTGTTGGGTAAAATATTACGTGAGGATTTGATTTAAATATAGATCTAACACGACCTTCTCCTGTAAAGCCTCAGTGGCCGAGCGATTAATATCTCGTGTAGCAAACGAGAGGTCAGTGGTTCGAGTCGCGCGAGTGCACAACTGAGGCAGACTTTTTAATCATCAACTTAACATATTATCTTTACATAGTGACAAAAACACATTTCATAAATAACATTATTGAAAAATGTTTGCAAAGCGCAAAACTATGACCACATCTATGCACGGGCTTTTTACTGCCAAATGAGCGTTTACGCGCCTTATTTGGTAAAACCAGGTGTATCGGAATATGTCGGTTTAACGTACATAACACGTGCATAGAGGTATGCGAATACATTGAATGTGGTCATAGTATGATAACTGATTGGTGCTAACTAGAAGGAAAACCCTCATCAATTAGAGGTACCATGAGAATTTGCCCACAAAGTTCTGGGCAGGACGGGAATAAGATATGGGAAGAAATCGGCCCAGTGCTTCGCGAGGAGCGACTAGCTTCTTTAGTTTCTATGTGATCATGGAGGTGGGGGAGTGGTTGTTTTCACGGCTTTGGTGTAAGCCATGCGACTTGCATGATTGATTTACTATTTTGCATAATTTATGAATTTAGTTTGGCACGTGTTTAAAATGGCGTTTGCCGCAAAGTCGCTCCAGAGTCGTAATGTCCGACTTGGCCTGTCGAACTTATGCTGGACTCGAACCTATTCAATAGGGTGGTTCTCAATTGCATCAAACTTCATACTAGTCATGAGTCAATGTCAAACGTAATAGCTTCGAATAAATTAAGCTCATGGTTAGTTCAACTTTTGCCCTGGACCTTATTCAGTATAGACCATTTTTTCCTAAACCCTCTTTAGTTACAAGGATCCATTTAGTTTAGCTTGGAGAATTATTAGGTTATGTTCTAAGGACCGATTTAGGTCAGTTTAGTTTAAATCATTTATTCATGCCGTTTAGTTGATAGGATCTATTGTAATTGGGGAAAACCTGTAATAGATTCCTAGCCTCTCTTATTTGATCTCTTATTATTCAGCGATACATTTTGTAGCCTCATTTCTTTAACCCACTAGCTATTGTAACCTAAGTGCTGGCTATAAGTAAAATAAAATGATCTAAAATTATATTTAAAAAAAGAATGCATTCCACTGCACGAGGACCCGAGACTAATGCACGCTAGCGTTGGTGTGTAAAAAATCTCTTTTTTAGGGCTTTTCGTGACCACCCCTTAAATGTTATATTTTTTCACGTCCCATCCCCCTTAAGTCCCACCGTCCTCCCTCCCTTGTCCGTAAAACGTACAAATTTGAACGATCCCTAGGCATTATATGTACATATTATATTATATCATATTATATATATCAAATATGAGAAGTCTAACAGTTACCTGTGTCGAGGATTGCATCTTTTTTCTTGTGCATGCGGCCTTGGACTAGTAGAAGTAGACTAGAGCATATCAACACGACGCCGATTTTGTAAAAGGACGCCATGTCTTGGAGAATGATGACGATGAAAAATGTATAACAATGACTAAAAACAACAATGAATAAAAAAATATAATCAGTGAAACTTATAAACAAATCAGAAATTAGGTATTTTAGGAAAAAACACTAAACAAACATAAAACCAATTTAACTTAAAACCCTGACAATTTCTCTTGTTTTTTTTTCTACAGTTATATCACTGAATTTTTATCTTTTTAATAGAAATGGTACCCTTAAATGTGTTAAGCCAATATGTTATTCGTGTACAATAAAAACTTGCACATAAGAACATAGGATTAATAACCTGTTAGGCTACGAATTTTCGTTTAGATCCCCTCATACAGTGGCGGGTTCAGGAATTTTAGAAGGAGGTTTACTATCTGATTTAACCAGAAATGCGAGGAAAAGGGGGCGGCTTACCAAGGACAATACTGAGAAATTTTAATGAAAAGAGGCTGGGCTAGCCACTCCCTTCACTACCCCTGGAAACGCCAATGCTTTACATAAGAATCAGTTTTAGCCTAAAATTTGAAACAGGTTGCGTTATGGAATAAATCCCAGTTAAAACTTTAGAATTCCTAAATCAAACAAAAGAAATTCTTTATGTTTATAAATATATATAACGAAAAAATATATAAGACAACACCTTCTCTATAGCTTTTGATTTCCTGATTTTTAACCTTTTGTTCTTCGAACTGGAAGGGATTTCGGAAATGTAAAAGTATTCTTAGTCTTGGACTTGCCGTACAATGAATACCATGCATGTGTACATTAATAAACGGCTTTACTCTGCTACATAGAGATAAACATTCGAATTCCTTGCCAACACCATAATATCAATAGAATAAAAACTCACCTAAAAGAACCCTTGATTATGAACGTGTTAGGATGAGATTTTCCGTTCAGATCCTATTTAAACAAGAACCTGTTTTAACCATGAAATTTCAAACAGGTTTTTATTTAATTTATAAAATTCGGTTATTTCTTAAGAATGTCATAAATGGAACAAAAAAGTTTATATTTAAAGATATAAAAGGAAAAAAGAAATATGAGATATACCAAACCTAGAACAAGGTTTTTATTTCATTAGAAGTAAATATGCACTTATATTTTACCAACAACAAACCCTTTAAAAAAGAACATATTTAGGAATCAAATACCTAATTTCTCACTGCAGAAACTCATAAGGGAGTTCTAACTTTGGAGCGGTGTCCAGAGCGGTTATACATTTCATTTGTAAGGGAGTCACGTAAACGGTTTGGTACGAAGAATAGTATATTCTGAACTGGTCTTTCATTCACGGTTCACTGATTACGATTGGGGAAAACTTGAAGTCATTGTCTACAATGGTTATCCAGTTGGGTGGGAAGCCGTGTTTCTCTGCACTACGTACCACCAATAACCCCTTTACTAGGATATACCCGGTTAAATGCTTCGCGAGTTTTCTTTCTTATTCAAATATATATTTCCGTATGAGATTAAAGTCACTCTTCTATGTGCATTTCAAAATATTAAAAAAAATGGATGTATCATGATGTAAAGCATTTCATAGACTAAACATTAGCATGTCAGGTAGAAGAAATCTCTTTATACATATAATTATTACAATTGAAATAATAAGATTTTAAGCATATTATAGATAGTTAGATAAATAGCTTATGCTGTATATATATATATATATATATTTTTTTTTTTTGATGTAATTCTATTTTTAGTCCACACGCCCCTTGTGGAAATCAGCTAAAATTTGTCGGGGCAAGCGTGTGTTTTAAATAAAGTTGACCTACCTACCTATTTACTTATCAAAAAAAGTCTAAATTTGATTGTTTGGTTGAGAAAAAACTCGGAGTAATGTCCTGCGTTACAGTAACCACTATTAGCTTTAAAAAAGGTTGATATATAGTTAGTGTTTACCTGAAAACTAGGCTATTTAAGGTTCTAAAAGAGGTTTTTATTATTATGAGAGAAATAAGAAGCTTGTTGCTGGTAGGATGTAGGTGCAATCTATTGTTTGTTGCGTTAGTGCCAAGTCGTCCTTATTGTTTAGTCTTACGGTGTTTTTCATGCAATTTCCCGTCTTAGTCTCGTCCCCTGATTATTTTAAGTAAGTCAAACATAATTAGCTCTAAATCAATTGTTTCTTCTTCTTCTTTTCTTTTCTTTTTTTTTCCTTTTTTTTTTTTTTCTTCTTTTCTCGTTGTACTCTAACCTTTAAATATCATTAAACTTTTTTTTGTTTCAATCTGTTTTTATTATTTATAAAAAAAACGATATTACCGTTAAAGATTACCGATTAAATAACAAAGAAGCGTCAAACATTTGGCAAATTATTTTAAAACGTTGAATCACAACTTATAAAATATGCATACAATTATATTCTGAACGGTTGCAATCTTATCAAATACAAAACCTTTTCTAAGATACCATATATTTTTTTATGAATTTCATATCTTACATATCAAGTTTTATCCGATTTATGAATTCATACGTGTTAACAGTAAACTGCATTTTAAAATAAGAAACCGATTCAAAATTTAGGTTAAAACAAGTTCTTGTGAATTAAAGATGATCTAAATTAAAAATCCCTTGTTTATGTGGGTTTTTACTCTTACGATATGTGTTTCTCCATAAAGGTGGGCAAATTCGTACATCGATTTCCTCTTGCCCTAATATAATAGGTTTACATTTTATGATAAGTCCAAATCTAAAAAATAACTATTGCCACTTTCACACTCCCTAAATCCTTTCCAGTTTGAAGAACAAATGGTTGGCGGCTGTTGGGATATTAAAAGCTATTGAGTAGGTATTAAGTTTATGTTAAGTGTAACTTTTTCAGTTATAAAATGACTAATAATATGCATTGTCCCCTGGGAACTGAACACTAATTGAATTGTGAGTAAGTTTTGATTTAATTTTTTTTTCAGAATAACTAGGCTAAAATAAATTGTCTACCGTTTTCTAATTTTTAGAAGCTATAAAATGTAGATGCTAATGGTAAGGAATATATCAGAAACAAAGCCGAATTTGAATTTTGTTTCTGATAAATTCCCAAGCATTAGCAGTTATATTTTAAAAAAAATCAATTTAATACATATTATATATGTTTTCCCCCGAACTTTTGCTTCTAATGTACAAACATTATGGGAAGTGAAATTTGAGGATAAAAGAATGTTTACACTGATGTAAGTTAGTTTACATAGTTACCTTGGTCTTTTAGACAAGCCTTCGTAGTTGACTTGAATGCGGGTTAGGATAACTTGAATAATCAACTACTCGATTAAATGTGCAATATAGGTAGAAACCACCCCATTAAATCCACTCAGGAGACAGGTAGTTATGGCTGGTACCAAATGTCTGACGTCAGTAGATTGATTTAATGAAGTTATTCAAAATGAAATTCGACATCAACATCTTATGTAAATAATATCACAGCACAGTACAAAACAACAACAACAAAACAGATTTGCGCAATTCGTTGTTTCTTAGCAAAAGGTTGCTGAAAATTCTTTTAAGGACTCTTTAGGCTGCTGATAAAGTCGTTTAATTATGTATTTTAAGAAACAAACAAGAATCCAAGCACCAGCCAAATCAAGAATTTCACTTGAGATAAAAACGCTAAAAAGAGGCTTTAAACAATATTTTAAGAATATATTTTTTACTGAGATAGTGAAAATAGCTGATTGCGAAATTTATATTTATATTTCGTCATTTTAGTGTCGGAACCAAGGTTTATAGTTTCAATATGTTTTATATTTCTCAAGGGATTTAAGTTATTCGGTGTCGTTTTATACTGAGCGCCGGACACCAAATTTGCAGAAACCTTTGCAATCAATGTAAGCCACAAGTATAACGGTGGCGACTTATTTTATAATGGTAATTGAACTGGGTGGAGTGCAATTTGATCCGGCTGAAATCAAACGCGCGATTTGTAATCACAAATTTGATTTCAGACCAAAATTGCACGACACGAAGTTCAATTGCCAATTTATTATATCCATTTTGAAATCACGCCATTATAATGCCTGAATAAAGATTTATTGCGTAGAACCGGATTGTAAACAGCGGAACCGGAAATGATAAAAATTACATCTCATTTTGTATGCAAAAATTCAACAATAAATGTCATGTGAGAAAAGCTCAGAGGATAACCTTTATCCTTTAAATGGCGTTCAATTGAGCTTTGCATTACACGGAGAGATTCTTGTTCGTAGTCTTCTCCGTTCCTTTTCTTCACCTCGGCAAAAAACATAACAAGAACCTTGTCAAGTTCTTCTGGTGCCATTTTTTCGATGATGATGTTGTCAAGATGGCGGGATGTGCATCAGTTTTCAAACATGTTCATCCACTGTTTTGTTGAGCGTTTAGTGTTCTTGTTATCAGCCACCGGCTTCAGTTCTTCTAGGTCATTATTTGAAATTAGAGGAAATCTTGAAATATCTTGGGCTTCATTTGCCGTTGACATTGTTGTTGTTTCATTTGTTTTGCTTTCGTTGGACTCGAGAGCGTGTAGAACTAGTTCAACATTATTTGAAGGAAAATCGGCATAATTATCGTCAAAAGCGACACCAAAGGATGGAAATTCCCCTGCCAGAAGTTTTTCAGCCTCAAGAAGGTCATTGTCATCATCAAGATACTGTAAGTAATTAAATTCATCCATATTTATTGAGAAAAGCGAAAATTGTTTTTCAAATTAAACATTTTGAGTCTTTTCTCTCCTGTAATCTGATTGGTTGATTTATTCCAGTCATGAAATCTGATTGATTTTTGTGTTTCAATCTGATTGGCTTGAAAAAAGATGCGATTTAGAGTCACAATAGTGCGATTTGTGATTAAATCGCTCTGCTGAGAACCATATCAAACTTTCCACATAAAAAAGTTGTCGTTCCGCTCGAGCCGTTTCTTTTACCATATAAGGAATGTACTTACCATATTTGGAAATTGGAATATAATTTTCTTCACTAAATAGGCGAATTTCTTGCTCAAAACTGCTCAAACTTACAGTAAATTGAGTTAAAACACACCAGCTTTTCAGCCATCTTGGTTTTGGCCGAAAAAAAAATGGAAATGTGTAGGGGAGGGAAGCGTGGTTGGTCACCACAGGGAGCCCGCGAACGACAACAATTGTTTGTTGAATGCAATAAACGTCATAATCGTTAACATATTGGAATCGAATTATAAACCAACTATAGAATCAGCTATTCACTATTAAATAAATCAATAAAAAATTGTGCAAAGGTTTAATGCAATATATCCGTTAAGTAATGAGGTAATGAGTAATGATAGGGTTTTCTTAGAAAAAGATGGTTAATTGTCGTAGATTTACTTTTCAATGGTAGCTACACGTAAGAAATCCTTTCAGGAAATGTATATTGTTTGGGCACGTCTCGTGACCCCGGGCTCCAGGTAAAAAAAGACCACGAGGGTCGAGATAGCACACTTTCATATTGGTTTTATATTGTCACAAAATTGCACTTAAGGTACAAGTAAAGCATAAAAGGGCGGATCCTGCCAAACTTTTAAGGGGGGGGGGGGGGGGAGTGGGAGGGGCTAATTGAGTTTAGGGGGAGTCAGATTGGGTTTTTTTTCGTCAACACAACGGAAAACAAGAAAAAAGCATCTAAATATTCAGTTCAGTACCTCAAGTAACCATTTTATTAAAGCAATTCGTCCGTGGCAAGGGCAGCACTACCTTACATTCTGTGTTACTTAAACGTATTTATTTACCTTGCTACGATCAATGAATCAATGAATTGAAGAAAGATAATCTGGAGTCAGGTTAATTAAAGCTTTGAACATCATTAATAATTTGGCTTAAGCCCGGTGTTGTCGTAAGGGTACCCAGCCTAAGCTATGAAATATATTATTCGCTCTTTATCATAATGTGAGAAGGTTATGATTCTCGCAGCACGATTTTGAAGCTGTGTTGCATCCATCCCATACTACACTGCAATAATCAAAATGCGATTGAACGAGAGCATTATCAACTACATTTAGTGTTTCTCTTGGTACGAATTGTCTAATCCTTTTTAAGGCACTCATACCTGATGCATTTTTGTGTGATATTGATTGAATATGGTTTCCCCAACTTAGATTCTCGTCGATGATCACGCCGAGAGTTTTAGTTGAGGACACCTGAGTTACTGTTTTGTCACTGATTGACAGGCGAGGGGCTGCAGGAAGTAAGGATAACCGCTGTCGAGAGGCAATGAGCAGTTTTTTTTTTGACATGTTATTAGTAAGCTTATTGGCAGCGAGCCATGCATAAACCCTCATCATATAATACTGACATATTCATAAATATCGTCAATATTATTGACTGCATATGTAATGCTTGTATCATCGGCATACATTCTTGGGGGATGAATGCAACAGCTAAGTAGATCATTTATGTACAGTAAAAACAGAAGAGGCCCTAAAAAGCTTCATTTATGGTGGTGTCTTTCCCTGGAATAGTTAACCAAATGAACTAAGAACAGCTTAAACTATAAAGTCTTTTAAATCTCTAATGCTAGATGCTAGTAAAAACAGAAGAGGCCCTAAAAAGCTTCATTTATAGTGGTGTCTTTTCCTGGAATAGTTAACCAAATGAACTAAGAATAGCTTAAACTATAAAGTCTTTTAAATCTCTAATGCTAGATGAAATCTAACCATTATTTCGTATTCTATTATTCGTTAGGCACGGCATCCTTGTAAAGCAGGTTGTATTTTCCCTTGAGTAATACATATTATTTTTATAACTATAAATACATATATATTAGTGTAGTGTAGTGACTTTAGAGTAGTTTAGTCTAGTAAGCTTAGTATATTTTTTGATAAAATTAGCACTTTCCATGCTATAATTTGTTTATTATATACAGCTAGTGTATGACGAGGCTTTTATCGAAAATCTCACAAAACTTTTAATAAAGAATTTCAACAATACACTGTATCATAGAATAAGCTTAACTTGCATAACTTTATATCACCGCCGGTCATGACAACTGAAATACAAAGTTTCTCTAAATGAAATGCTCTTGTGAAATCAAAAAATCTAATAAAGAAATTAAACATCATTTCTTCAACTGTTTTTTTTTTCTTCAAGAGGGTAAAAGTCACTCGCTGTCAGATTCAAGAATAAAGCGGCGTTTCCTTGGAGAAGCGTAAGGCACGTTCAATATGGGACTTTGATTCATAGTGTTGATAGAGATGTTGAATGTTCCTCCATGAATTGAACTCCGGAAAACAATCTTAACGGTTGTTGTAATCTTCCATCATAGACTGACTCGCTTCTATTTTATGTCAACACATTTGCTACAATTGTTTGGGAGCTTGTTTTCGGACTTGAACTGGAAAGTTGGCGATGTAGTCGTCGAGGTATTTTGACTCAATTTTTTCTATCCTTCTTGTTTCGTTTTAGTAATAGTGAAGGGATGGTATGGGCTGCGTTTTGGACGGGCAGGTACGGGCAAAGGGACGGGAAGGGACGGGCACATAAATTATTCTTCAGATATTAGCATACAATGACGGGTAGGTATTGTTTTAGTTTACCAGGACGACCGAGTGACGTCATTAGATTATTGTTAGGGATCACGTTTCGTTTTACTCAAGGCGTTTTTGTTCTCTTGTTGGTTAATGGATTCTTCTACAGGCGTGTTTAAAGAGACATAACATCTCGACGCCCCGCCACAAGCAGCTTCAGACATTTTGCCTAAACATAAGAGTATGTTGAGCGCGTGGCACTAATGAAATAGTTGAAAATAATATAGGTAAGTTGTAGTGCTTGGGAACGTGGTTATTCCGGGCGAAAGCCCTTGGAATTAATTTCGGAAAAATTAATTTCCGACCTCGCTGGGATTCGAACCCACGACCTTCGGAATTGTATTCGCCCGGAATAACCTCGTTCCCAAGCACTACAATGGTTAATGATAATAGTAATGGTTATGAAAGCCGGCGAACTTCAAAGGACTATGTCTTCTTACTTTATGGGCTGTCACGTGGTATTGACCGTGCACATAGTCAAAACAACACTCAACTCGAGTATAGCGTCGCGACAGAAAAGGGCTTTATTGCCTTTTAGCAGTTTCCAAGCTCACACCCGCCCAATCTTCATTGATCTAAATATTCTTAAGTTTCCAGATCTTGTTTTTCTCCACACAGCTTTATTCATGTAAGTCTTTAATTCTAATAATCTTCCAGCCTGCTTTCGTTCTTTTTTCACAAAACACATAGTCACAAGACCCAACTGTCTTCTAGATCAAGTTTTTCTCTACCAAAAATTCGCACAAACTACGGCAATTTTAATATAAAATTCTCAGGTGTCCAAATATGGAACAATATAAGTGAGTCGATAGAAAAATTTGAAAAGCAAAAGTTTAAAGATAATTTATGTAACCAAATTTTGAACTCATATTCGGACTAAACAACTCCGCCCGCATAAGATAAAATACTTTCGATACTTTCATTACTTTCGTTTTCTTCCTAATATGATCTTATCATAATCCATTGCATTATTCTTAGTTTTTTTCTCTTTCTTCTTATTCTTTGATCATGTTTTCTATATGATCTTTCAATTATTAATCGCACGTTTATAAATGAATTATTTTTTTGTATCTACACATACCACGTAAATAAAAAAATGTATCACCTACCTAATTGCCTATCTATTTTAACTTTTAAGTATCATAAATAGCTTGTACTTTTATGTATGTCATATTTCTCACAAATTTAAATATTTAAGAATTGCTTTATATTAATTAGTACTGAATAAAATATTGATTGATTGACAAGCCAATGAAGCCTTTCGAGTGCTAGAAAAGTCACTTTGTGATTGGTTGATTCGTATTTTGCTGTGTTCTGATTGGTTAAATTTCTCATATGTGAGAGCAAGGGCGCTAGGGCAAAAATTGGTGTTTTTTTTAGCCGTTAGACTCTGTTATATTGGTGTTTTTTAAACGTTAGAAACTGTTTAAACTGTTACGTATCTGTACTGCTATGTGCTGGCTTGATTTGTTCAGTTTTCCCGTCTATATACGCCAAAAATATTGCTGTGACCAACGGTTCAATCGTACATAACGAACTACTGTATCCTATACCTGCCTCGTGACCGCTTACGTAAGAGTACGCGTCGGTTAATAAGTTAATAAGTTAATCCAAATAACCCAGAATAACCAAGAATGAACAGGGGTAGGAAAGGAAAGGCCAATCTATTGTTCTCTCGTCTGCTCGTATAATAGGATTAAAGTGAAAGGTACGGTGGCAATTTGTTTACTCAGCGATGACAGACGTGTAACCAACGGAACCTAACGAACCAACTTCGGATCTAGCCGAACTGGCCTCGGCGAAACTCGAGCCCCGACTAGTACTTGTTAAATTAGAAACAGTTTTAAAAAGCAGTTCCATTCAAACTGATATCCAAAAACTCCAAGAATCATTAATAACAATTGTACCTTCTCTTAGTATTATGGCTGTCCGCTGTATTCCTAGTAATTCCTAGTAAACGCGATTGCTGCGGAATACAATTTTGCATCTCGAGCGAATGGATTCTAACGGTCGTCTGCATGCGGTTGGGATTTCCAAACATATATTGGATTAGCGCTTATACTTATGATCCTATTTCAAAATTAGTACCATATGTCTGGAATCTTTTCGATACAAAGAATGTCTTAAAAATAACTTTAGAATTGCATTCGTAACTTTATTATATTATTGGTAATCGTTAAAAATTATCAAGAACGTCCTGGGAACCGAAATATCATTTACAACGCGGATTAGAGAAGCACCATCTAACACAACAAGTGAACGTTGTAAAAGGTCACGGCCAGGGGCTGTCATCGGATAAGTTTGTTTGGGCCACAATTTAGTTTTCGAGTTTCGCCGAGGCCAGTTCGGCTAGATCCGAAGTTGGTTTCTACAACAACATCTCTCAACAACACAAATTTAAGCTCATTTTTATAAACAGACTTGCTCGAATAGCTTAATAAACAGTTGAATATTTGGTGTAAATTTATATTTCATTCAATAATTAAATAAATTATCTGTAGATATAAAATCATTGAATGAAAGTCTTCTTTGTTTTGCCGATGGGACCCCGCGATAGGAGGCGAATCTTTCTTGAACGAAAAACATATGATGGTTGGTTTAAAACAACCGATTTCTTAAAGATTTACAAAGTTAAATAAAAGACAAATATTTGTTGTCGTAATATGCTCTTCGTGCTATATTTCCTCCAGCATTAAAATAATAAATTAAGCTTACCTAAAGAAATATCAAAAGTTTGAGAGAAAGTCCTTTGACTGATTTGTCGATTCGTCGAAAAATCTACAAAATGACGCCGAAATTCTTTGAGTCTGTAAATTGGTATTTGTAATTTTTTTTGAATATTTTTTAAACCTTTTAAAGTGAAGTTCTAGGTTTTTATACAATAAGAACTCTCAACAACACAAATTTAAGCTCATTTGTATAATCATACTAGCTCGAATAGGTTATAAACAGTTGAATATTTGATATAAAATTACTGAATGAAAGTCTTCTTTATTTTGCTGATGGGTCCCACGATAGGAGGCGAACAAAGCTAGATTTTCCATTAACGAAAATCATACGATAGTTTGAAAAAAAACCAAAATCGACCAAATCAAACAAACCAAATCGTTAATTAAAGATTTAGCAACTAAATAAAGGACTAATATTTGTTGGAATATGCTCTTCATGTTATATTTACTCCAACATTCAAATAAATTAAGCTTGTCAAAGATATATATGTATACGATTGGAGTATTTGGACCGCTTAGCACTAAAGAAATAGTTGAAGATATAGAAATATAGGTAAGTTGTAATGCTTGGGAACGAGGTGAGCTAGAGGTCAGACTGAGAGCAGGCCGGGGTGAAATAGATGTTAGGTCGCGGTAATTATGATGCAAAGATGAGAGTATGTGGACCGCGTAGCACTAATGAAATAGTTGAAGATATAGAAATATAGGTAAGTCAAAAATTGCATTAGATCAGTTTGTTTTATCAAGAATACACTGGTAAGAATACTAAAGTAGTTTAATGTTTCATATATTTTTTGTTTTATCACTCATTCGACTGTATGACTAAAGTAGACTAACGACTCTATGATGAGCCTGAATGAAATCATATCATAGCAGAAATTCTAATCAATAGTCGGATTTTGCATATTTTGTTAGCGATCTCAGAAAGCCGTGCAACGAAAATTATTTCTTTATCGTATTTAGAAGAAAAACAGATCAAAAAGTAACGTAAACTAAGCAGGTCGTCGACTTTTGAATGTATGTTTTAGAAAAAAAAATCAATTACTGCAGCCGAGAGGCAGATTTGATCAAGATATACAGGCGCGTGACACACAGGACGACATTCATTTCTTTGAAACAAACTCGCTATGTCACCGCGGTTTAGGGTTATGAAGGTGTCGAAAGTGTTATATGTGCTATTGTGCGTGGATAAGGCAGTAGGAAATCAGGTCCATGAATAAAACCCTAAACAAAAAGTTGATGATGGAATGACTTACCATCATCTGCTCTAATTACACAAACACTTGTAGATCCTTTATTGACTACACGAAGTAAGTTTTCTGTTTGGGTTTAGACTTAGAGGTTAAAGAAAATATAGACACCAGACGCAAGACACCATATGACTTCTCTGCCCCAATGCTATATTTAATTGTTATTCTTATCACGTGATAGGTAATTACACGACCTTAGTGTTACATGCATATAATTGTTGCCAAGGTTACATGAAAATACAAAAGAAATAGCACACCAATTCCATCGAGGAAAAGTGAGTTTTGATTTGTATTTTCATGTAATCTCGTTTCCCAGATAAGTTTTAAAAGTGTCCATTACAATCCAATGGGATCGAAGTTTTGGTTCATCTTCTCGGACATCATGGCGTTTTTGCAATCGATGACTCTTAGTGGAATCCATTTGGATGTTGCATACAGGGTCATCCCATTTCTTGGGGTAAGTATTTGACCAGTAAATGTAATACACCCAAACATTCATTTTAGTGAACTTTGTGAGCTGGGAAACAAAATTAAAAAAAGAAGCTAAGGTGAACGAGAATTGAAGACTTCAAGAGCCACATCTGAACTGATATTTAAGATAGATATATCGATGAGAATGATGATAACGATAGTGTCAGTCATTTATCAATTACTAATAAAGATAAATAAACTAAACAAACAAGATAACCCAGGGCCCGGTTGTACGATGGCGCCATCCAATCAATCCATATGATAAATTTATTGGACAACTGCATTAATCCATCGGTTAGAACTATCCACCCTTCGTACAACCAGGCCCATCAGTGCACAAAGTACAGGTTTGACTTACATCAATATCTTTGCAATTGGTGTCTCGCATCATTGTATCCGTGCAGGACAATTTTTTGTTAACAGGGATCTTGAGCTCGTAAAAGCCAGACGGGCTCGTACATTCGTCATTTCCCATCATCAAATCCTTGTCAGAGCCACCATTTAATGGGTGGTTGCACATTGCTTCCAGGCGAGTATCTTCCTTTTCCACGCAGAAATAAGACTCTGAAACGAGATTTTTTTATTTGTCATGTCTATGAAAATTGTATATATGTGACAATAATACATAGATATGTATACGCTGATGCCATGCAATCATATGAAAAAGTTGAAGAAAAAAAAGGATCCATGACTTATGGTACGGAACGAGCAAACGAGGTTTGGAGTTCAAGCGAGGATGAAATATTACTGAAATATCAAAATACCTCAAGAGCAGATGAGCCTAGAAAACTGCTTAAAACTTTAACAAAAAAAAACAACACTGGCTTCTCGTGGTCTTCACCAGATCGATTCAGATAAGTTCAAACTTGACGTTGTACGCTTACTGAAATAACAAATTTACATAGTTCTTCTTGTAAAACTATCTTTACTTCATATACTGAATTAGCTAATTGCCGCCATTTGGTTTATAGTTCGACCTAGTTTTTTATTTGTCGTATACAAAATCGCTCTACTAGTACTGTTTAGAGCCTCAAAAAAAGTTGTCGCTTATAAGTAATAGGTTTTACATTAAATGTTGTGACTTTCAGATGTCTTATGAGATTAAATTAAAATAATTTATTAAGATTTTTGGACGAATTTCATCCAAATTGGTTTTTTTTTTTTTTTTTTTTGTGTTTTTTTTGTTAAGAATATTTCTATGTTTTAAAAGATCATAAATCGGTCAGTACGCTCAGTGAACCCTTTTCCTTTTTTTTCGGTCAGTACTGTAAGTTATGGACCGCAAATTTACCAATCATAGCGTGTGACATTACCTTGCAATATATTAATAGATAATAGTAGCCTCTAAACCGATTGTTTTTATTATTATATTATTATTATTATTATTATCAACTAGTACAAAATAATTAAACATTTTCAGTCTTTAACGGTTTAAATGATATCCCTCTACTCGACACTAACCACATATGAGTAGATGTGTTTGTTGGTTCTCTCCTGTCCTTTCAGTGTGTTTATCTGATTTTCGTTTCTCAGTAACAATCACCTTATAAATTTCAAATGGCTTCAGTGGATCCGGAAGCCATCACATGCAAATACCACTGTTAAATCCGTTATTACTATTACATGTATTATGTATTACATGTATTACATAATTACTTCAAGTCAACATGTTACCCATGTGTGCGTAGTTATGATTCTATCACATGACCGGAGGCATGAGATCCAATGAGATAGTACAGGGCATGCGCCTAGTCATTTGCACAACTTACGTGGAGTCGAAAAGTCATAAAATTTAGAGCTCTAAAGAAGAAAATACCTGGAAAGTCTCAAAATATAACGTAGTTAGATTGTTACCCATATACTGTGTGAGTCAACGTAGTTGCCCCGTCATACGCAGAAAATTGGCTTTAACGTAGTTAAATCATCATGTCTATTGACAAAATTAATTCGACTGCACTCACGAGGACAGAAACCCATGTAGCGCCCAATAATATAACAACGCCGGGCCTTTTCAACTGCCCTACAGTCCGTACTCGCACAGATGAAAAAAATGAGCGAAAAATGGACTCAATGACTGAGCCTGTAGACCTCAGCGACGGCGCACTTGAAGAAGAAGAAGTAGTAGAAAATATCGGCGACGAGGCCGTGTAATTGTGTCTGTTGACACAAGAGTTAAAACAATCACCCAAAAAACAACAGCTTGGCAACAATTATCCTCAAGTCCTTCTGCGTATAGTTTGGTTTTACAACACTGATTACTTGGGTTGGAGAACACAAGATCAGCACCATCATGTAAGATACGGCGACCTTGAAGTCAAAACAGAGGGAGAAAGAGAGTTCGTGGAATGGATTAAGGAACGCGGAAGCAAAACTAGAACAGGCGAAAATGGGTTCGTCCCGGATCGTCCGTTCAATCCTGTTTGCAGCTTGTGGACCTCGTTGTGCAGTGAAATTATTCAAGGAGTAAATTTCTCATGTACCACCAGAAATGAAAAAATCATAATCTCGTGTGTACTTGGCAGCCATTACCATCATCAGAGATATGGAACATGAGACAACCACTGGGAAAGCACTTGCTGGCACAGTTCATGATGAAAGAGATGTGCAAAGCCGCCGGTATTGAAGGCCGTTTTACCAACCACTCGGCACGAAAAACCATATTTTCAACGCTACGAAAAGAAAACTAGAGCCTCTGAATATGATCGCCCTGACTGGCCAGAGAAACCTAAAGTCGTTGGATAGTTATTCAGAAGCGTCAAGCAACAAAGCAACAGCTAGTTATGTCTTCCAAATTAAGTGAGCACATCGAAGGAAGAATACTAACGAAGGATTCAGCCTTGAGTCGCAAAGTACCGATTCAACTTTCCAGTACTCTGACATCCAATCCATTTGAGCCTGCATGCAGAATAGCCAGAATCCAAGCAAAGCATGTTTTATGGAGTTGTTTTCAATAGCTGCTCTATCAACTTTGGCAAAGATCATCATGCTTTGGCGGTTGAACCATCCACCAGTTTTAAGAAGAAATTTAAGAGAATTGATCCGATACACAGCGACGATGAACTATAAGAACCATTTTTTTTGGAATTCGTCTTCGTGATTCTAACTTTTCAAAACTTTCGATCGTTAGTAAATTTATTTTGAATTGATGCGAAGTGTGATTTTACGAAGATCATATCTATTTTGACGAGTTTCAAGTCAGTTGTCATGTAATTCGCCTATTGACCAATAAGATTAAAGACAATTAATTGGTTTCCTCGGGTCTACGCTTTTTTCTGAGATTGTGCGGACCTTTGAAAACTCAAAAAATACTGATGAACTCGCTCAAAAAGGGATAAATACATATTGAATTTTAAAGTCGTATGATAAATAAATTATTTGTATTTTTTCCCCGCAATACGGGTTGATATTTTACGAGTTGCGCAACTCGTAAAATATCAGCCCTTATTACGGGAACAAAACCAAATAAGATATAATTATTCCAAACTTGATTTTAAAAAATATACAAGACATGCCCATGACAACGGAGGCAGGAGTTCACATGCCCTCCTTTGCAGCTCTTTGTCTAGCTGACCCACCCCAGAAAAGGGATTCACGGAAGCTAATATGGATTAAGTATATGACACAACCATATTCTTTGAATAATGACTAGGCGCATGCGCTGTGCTATCTCATGTGATCTCCTGCCTCCATTGTCATGTGTTAGAATCTCAATCAAGGTTCAACTTACAGGAAGTCTCGTTTAATTTTTCAATTTAAAGCTACGTTTTACTATATTTATTTAAGTAAAAATGATAACTTACCAGATAGGTCGGGGTTCTTTTTACGTTTCCTGCACTCATCCTTATTGCTGATTTTGAAACGGTCAAACGTAAGGTCCCTGTAGTTTGTTATTGGCGTAAGGTATTGCTTTATTTTGCCATCACCAGCGCGGAAATAACCTCTGCTTAGATGGCGGACATTGAGTCTGACATTATCCCAAACACTTTTAGGCTGCGCCTCAGTGCCATAGAGCTCAACGTACATCTGTTATAAACGAATGTAGTAATGAAATGATTGCCGGCTTTATCTTATGTATAAAATAAATATCAAATCGTTTAAGCGTTAGAATTAATTTACATAATATTCAACACCTTTTTTGGTATTGGGTAGATTTTGTGTGACTTTGAAAAGCCATGGCACGTGGAATTGTCACGGTACGGAATACGTGACATCCGTTGAGCCAATGAAAGTCAACCAATACTACGATGGTCGGTTGCTAGGGCTTTTCCTCACACTTCCCTCAAAATTGAGAGTTTTAAGCCATAGACAGAAGTGCAATATATCAAACGTAGGGACGTAGGTTGATAAATTATCTTCTAATTAACGTCGGTTTCAACCCATGTGACTGCTATTGTGACGTCATAAATCATGTCCAAATTTAGCATAAGAATAAATATTCACGAAAGGACGGTTAAAAAATAGAAAATAGTTTTCGGCATATAATTCTATGATTTCTGGTGAAAACCCGATCTCATTCGGATACAATGGCGTGAAATTACAGCTAATGAAAGAAATTCAAATTTCCCTCCAAATGACCACCATATATGGTCAAACTTCAGGGGTATTTAAACAGCCATAAAATGAATGTATTGGCACAGTAGCAGCGACAAGGTTGTATAAAATCAATTAAAATTGTAGTTTTTTTGACTTGAGATTTATAGGGCTATGACGAGTCTTTCATCACGCAATAATTCATTGTGACGTCATAATGGCGTATTGCGTGACGAAAGACGCCTCATAGCCCAATGCAACCTAAGTCAAAAAAAAACTACAATTTTGATTTTATACAACCTTGTCCCTGCTCCTCTGCCAATACAATTATTTTTATGGCTGTTAAAATACCCCTAAAGTTTGACCAAATACGGTCATTTGGCGGAAAATTTGAATTTCTTTCATTAGCTGCAACTTTACGCCGTTGCATCCGAATCAGATGGGGTTATCACTGTAAATATGCTTTTTTGTGTAGCAAAAATTTCTATAACTCCTTTAACACTGCTATACAAATTTTTAACGTTGTTACTAAAATAGGTGTTACTTATGACGTCATAATTTCAAGAAAAGTCAAAAATACCGTTACTATTGTAAAATTAAGAATTAAAAAAAAAAAAAAAAAAAAAAAAACATGTTTCAAGGTCTGGCTTTATTTGGAATAGAAACTACTCTTTTGTAAGCCAAGATGTGAATTTAAGATGCCTGCTGGAGGAAGAGCCATACTAGAAACCGACCTTCGTGTTAAATTGAAGCTAGACCACAATGCATCTGGTTTATCCAACTCAGAAAAGGCCTATGGTCTAGGGGTAAATAGCCCATTCGGCCATCGGCCTTGTTAAGAAATTCCTTTTCTCAAAGGAAATATTTATCATTTCTCTTTTATACATACGTACTTTGATAAGCCGAGCATTGTAACATGTGTTACAAATTTGATCCTCTCCTATGCTGAATGTCGTTGAACCTGTTTTAATTTCCTCAAACATCTGAAAAGTCAACAAAATTACAGGATTAATAAAAGTAATGATAAGGCTATTGTAATGTACTCTCGTAAGTTGTTTTAATGCGATGCCAACATACAAAAGAAATGCCATATATTCCATCGAAAAAAAGTGTGATTATTCTTGTATAACCATGTTAGTCCCTCATCTACGTTACTTTAAGAAGAGTCCATTAAGAAAAGAAGGCAAACCATAATTCACATTAGGATAAATAACGTTTACACCCACGTGATAAGGCAGCCATATTGGTGTAGCAGTTATCTGTGTAGCAGTCTACACAGTTTTTGCATAACAAGACGCTGTAAGAGCGTATACCGGGTTGCCTTGTTGTTATGTCATTCCAATGTTTTGATAAGCAAAAAGTCATAAAAATAAACGTCTGGAATCTCCGTACATGTATAAAGGAAGTCGTCCACCCTCCTTTTTTATTTCATTTTTTGAAAATACTTCATAATACCTGACTTAAGAGGAAAACATTTTAAAATCTAACTAAAAAGACAAAATTGACTTAGCACTTACACTCAGAAAATTTTCATTTACTCTCCGAAACAAGACGAGTTTTTCTACAAATTCTTTTACTTATTTTATTCTGGACGTCAAAGCTCCGAGTTTAGCTTCTGGTTTGACGGATTTGATATCAATCAAGCCGTGGAACCCAAATAAACAATTTTGCGTTATGCATGTCACACAACTTAATTAACTTGCCACGACCCGACAAAATGAAATTGCCCAAACATGCCCGCGGTAAATGAACCCGATGGAAGAAGTTGTGTCAGTATTTCACTCATAAAACATTCATTTGCTCAAATACACTCAAATAAGCCAACTTTTTCTAGGGATTTTCTTAGAAATATCATTCATCTTGTCTCTATTCGGGTTTGTATATCACTGGTTGCATTTTAGAGCAAATCTTCGAGTTGTTGACCGAGACGGCCTTAGGTCTAATATCCGAGCCTAGTTATGAGTTTATTGAGAAACACTTGATTTATATGGTAAGTTAGGCTGATTTTTCCTCAAGATTCCATCGGAATTGGTATTCTTTTTGTTCTTTAGTATATTTTCAAGTTCTTCTTTTGTCGCTTATAGTTTTAATGAAGAAATCATTGCGTAATGTTGAATGTTATTAAGAGTGTTACCAGAGTGAAGTTGGTGTCAGGTTTTAGAGTCAGATTTTTGAGTCAGGTTTTCGGATCTAGTGTCAGATTTTATCCGGGGGGCGTCACATCATGTCGAACACAAAGTGCTCTATATTTGTATTATAGTGCTTTGATTTACTATAAAACCCACGCCATGCTTTACTCACACGAAATTTCTATATATTCGTTGTCTTCGTGGATCGAAACACTCACCTCAACTCAAATAAACAGCGTTTTCAGATTTTTTTAGCTGTTTTATCTACTATCAACGGGCTTCATGCCACAAATACTTCCAGTACCGCTCCCATATATCGAGTTACTGAAACCTTTTATTTCAAAACGGTGAAGCCCTCCGAATTGATGTCTAAATAAACTGCCGATGAAGCAGTACACATAAAAGCATTAAGAAATATCACTTGATGTCAGATTTTTGAGTCAGATTTTTCTGTCACTCCGCGTGAGAGAGTGATCAACAAAATTCTCGTTTCAACCATTATATTTTTCTTGAATTTTGACATCTACCAACTAGCGTCATTTCCACGGGATCTCAATGAACGCATTTGGAAGTCAAAATCTAGTCCCCCGAAGAAATATCACTTGTTGTCAGATTTTTGAGTCAGATTTTTGTTTGAGTCAGAGTTTTCTGTTACGCCGTGTGAGAGAGTGATCATGTTACAGCGATTGACGGTTACAAAATTCTCTTTTAAACATTTTTTCTTCATTTTTGACATCTCCCACCAAGCGTTATTTCTACGGGAACTCTATGAATCCATTTGGAAATCAAAATCTCGTCTCTCAAAGAAATATCACTTGTTGTCAGATTTTTGACTCAGATTTTTCTGTCACGCCGCGTGAAAGAGTGATCATGTTACAGCGGAAAATCCTGTTTATTTTCTTTGAGGCGAGTGTATCGATCCCAAAAAACAACGAATCTCAAGAAATATCGTGTTAGTAAAGCTTGGTGTGGGTTTTATAGTAAATCAAAGCGTTTCTACGAATGTAGAGCACTTTGTAGATCAAAATGATTTGACGCTCCCCCCCCCCCTCCCCCCGGAAAAAAATCTGACACTAGATCCGAAAACCTGACTCAAAAATCTGACTCGAAAAACCTGACACCAACTTCACTTTGGTAGAGTGTTTGCCGTGGCATTGAAGCTTGTTGATTACCATTACAAAATTATTTTAGTATTCATTCCAATCAAAATTAAAACTCGAACAAACCTTTTTATGCCTTCTATGTTCGTTTATAGCATTTTAATAATCGCACTTAATCAGTAAACACGAATGAGATGAATAAATGACTTACTAGTAAAACTCCGCGATGAAAGTCTACCGCGTGAAATTGAAGGTTGCCAACTTTATTTAATGATTGACTTTGCTCATGTCCCGATAAAAAGCTAAAGATATAAAATTTTGGCCACATATATCCTTAAAGAACATGCACGATTTGATTCCACACTAGCCTGCATGTAACTCGCACATGAAGTTATCGATACGTCATCCAATCCATATATGTGTAATATTGCGCAATTTTTCAATTTTGTCGAGGAGGAAAACAAAAACCAGACGTATTTTAATACTGGTTTGCCACAGGCAACCCAGTAATAATAGAGTTCAATTCCAGAGGATAGAAAGTGTTCGCATTTGAGTAATAGGCTACGGGTAGAGGAAGCTATTATTCGTTCAAACCAACGATACTTCCGCAGTCATATTTCAAAGATGGCTCATATTTTGTCCCCTTAAGCAGTCCCAAACTACACTGCAATGTAGACTCGACTCATGCTCATTTGAAAACGCCTTTATTTTAAACAAAAATAGCGCTATTCCCTATTTTCGTAAAACAACGCATTTTTTGACGTTGCTGACAAGAAAATAATGATTAGGATGGTTATTATGCTCTTGGCTTTGGTGATCATAATAATAATTAAATAACGCTAAATCCGATGATCCGCTGAAATCTCATGACAATAAACGACATTGTTGAAGGTTACCTGTTTGTTTTTCACATTATCAAAACTCCATTTGTGAACGCTAGTTCTGTAATGCAGCTTCGAGAAACAGCGTGTGGCCTTCGTTGAAATTTCGTCCAACCGTTGAGATACTTTAGAGAGTTCCACTGCTCCATTAAGTTGCCCGGTGCCCAGCGCACTTTCTGAGGCGATGCGTTGGAACGAGCTCATGACATCATCCAAGTTCCAGAGCGTACGGAAACCAAGGGCCTTCTGGAGCTCATATATATTTTCCATAAACGACCGTTCCAGTTCTTTGTAAGTTCCAAGCAGATTTTCCAAGAAGGTCTGACGAAGTTGTTTGGTTATAGAAGCATCTAGATTGCAATAACGATTAAAAAGAACAATTGTAGTTATTTTTAGAACAATACAACGTATTGAATTATGGCTACCAATTTAAATAAGTGTTGTCCTGCGTACGCGTGATGACTAGCAACTGACGAGCCTCTTGTTTACGCAGAAAATTGTCAATTGCTTTTTTATTACATGTATGGGGGCTAGTCATTCGCTAGTCAGTGCAGAGCAAACGTTATTCAAATTGGTCGCCATATTTCGATTCGCGGTGTATAGAATGCGCTGAAAATAAGTTGCACAACAATTGAATAGGCTTAACCCCAAAAAAAATTGATGTGATTTGCAATAAAATTTAAAATTACATTAACAATTTCATTGTTATAGTGTTACGTTTGTTTTAGTGAACTAAACAGACTAACTAAACTGAACTAAACCGAGTAAACTGACAAAAACAGTGACTATAGAATAGGCTGGTCTTTGTTTACGTTTTTTCCTCATAAGCATTAAAAAAATGTTCAAGCTAAAACCAAACCGACTCCAAAAATTGAAACAGAATGTCTTATTCAGTAACTCAGGTTGAAAATGTGAGAGTATGTTCAATATATGTTCAATATTTCAGGAGTATTTTATTTTATTTATTTATTTATATTTTTTTTGAAAGCAGTATGATCTCACAAAGAAATGTATGGTTGTGTGACAAGTCTTGTGGCAATGACTCGGATATGATTACTTAATGACAACAGAATCAATAGAAGAGCGTCTAGAAGAGCAACATTACCAGTTATCAGAGCTAGAGCGGAACAAGTGACAGTTGAAATAGTGAAGCAACACAGTTCTCAACCATAACGCCAAAAAAAGTGTAGGTCCCTGTACAAGTTTTCTTTAAACTTTTAATTCCAATTGTATAGTACAATTTTCTTTAGTTGAAGACTTAGTTATTTGTAAACTTCAGTAGCTAGATTGATTTGAAGTCTGGATAAATGCCGAAAAGCTGGCACTTTTCATAAAGATATTGCCTTTTATTCATTCCGTAAATTCCCAATAAAGTTATTATGATAGTAATAGAGTTGGTGTTCTTGAGCGAAAATGTGTTTTGGGCCCTTGCAGTAGCTCTTTTCAGCCCTAGGCAAATCCTCAGGCTAAAATAAGCATTGCTTTCGCTCAGAACAAAGACGCATTTACGTTCTCGATTATTCAGTTCTATTATTATATTGAAATTTTATATTAGCCAATATTCTTTCAGGCAGACTATAATTAACTAAGACATCCAGTCTTTCAATCAAAAGACTGGCTGACTCGAATAGTCCTTTTTACTGATATGGCAGTCATTTTAGGAGCGTATGTCTGTAGAAATCTAACAAACAGCGGAAAGGCTCAAATTGTCGTACATGTATGTGCTCTACTTTTGGATTTGAGTAGTATATGGTGCAGGATGTAACACCATATTTTGATAGTTGAAATCACCCCTGGAGCTCGAATTTTCTTTTCCCTTTTATTTTTTCGAAAACAATGAAGTATTTTTAAAATTAACCATTAACGTATCAACCATTAGCTAAGGACAATCCCGATTGGACAATATAATTGATTGCACATGTCAGCCTTGTGGGCTCACACGATCTTTGTACCCTCTATATTATTAGCATAAATGAATCATTGTTTACTATTAACTTGACTCTATTGAGCTAATGGTTGTATCATATTCTATAAATTTGCTCACAGTGTTTCATTATGCATCGTACACTACTTAAATTCAAAAGTAGAGCGAATTCGAAAATTTGAGCCTTTTCGCAGATTTCAGATTTTGTTTGATTTTTACATACATACACTCTCGAATTATGATATGCCTAGCTCTAACGTATAATTATTTCAAAAAACATAGACTGGCGAAGCTTTTTTTCAAATAATGTTACTCCAACTTCCACGGCAAGTTCAATTATTTTAGATGTGTTTAACATTATATAACGTTAACTTAAATTTAAAAAGAAATCTAACAGCTGAGCCTTCTATAAATGAGTAAAATGTATATTGCATTCACACCTGTTGGTTTGCTGAGTTCAGTAATTGCTTTCTCTGTCTTTTCCAGAAGTGGGATATCAAAATTGTGTCCCCCAATAGTGTTGTCAAGGTCCATGATTTTCGCTATCATGTCGATGCGAGCTGCGCCCAAAACGAAATAGGACTCTATTTCCGCCTTAAGACCTGCAACGTCACGAGGTTTAGTAGCCTCCTCCAGTAGGCATACCAGGTCAGCAGCAAACTGTTCTTTATTCATCTCTAGTTTGGCCTTATTGGATACAAAATGTAATAAGAATATATGTAAGAATATGGAATAAAAAATATTTAAAAAAATAAACACATATGGGGGTTAAAATGAAAATGATCATAATAAATGTATTTTAGCTTGAGAAAGGAAAAACAGAAGTATGGTTTGCATATTCTTTTTGTATTATAAAATAAAATGAAATTCAAAATGGCGGACTTAGCGGTCATTGGGAATCATAAGGTAATATGTCCTAGTAGCTGGCTTATTGTAAAGCAACATGAGTTATAATTAATTTTACTTCACAGCCAGGCCATGCAACTGTTTCAGTTTAATGAACGCCTCAACGCAAGTTGTGGAACTCACACTGTTAATCGTACGAGTACTAAGTGTAAAGCTAAAAATTCTAGGGAACGGATTAAAAAAAAACATTGCATGTTACCTTCATCATATCAGGAACTGAGCTAACATCAACTTTGTCAAAGTCCAAATCACTGGAATCGGTCAGAGGCACGTATTTCCCAAAAGTCAGCCATTTATTGACACTTCCAATAACGGATCCAAGAGATGTAAGACAAGCCCTGTTTGCATCGTGCTCGGCAATTGCAACAGCTGTTTTAATGACGTCGTATGGACCTTTAGAGGAAAGAAAACCTGTCATACCCGTAAGCACTGCAAAAAATTGTTGTTTGGATAATCTTTTTGCTGCTGTTTGTTGAGCTTCCTTCAATGATGACGAAATTTTTATTATGGTATTTTCCATCTGTATTTCTGTATCTTTGATGGCCTGCAGAAGCAAAAAAAAAAAAAGGTAACGGTTAGGTAAAATATTTATCTCAAGAAAAGAGGCTGGATCTCATGTTGTTGCATGCTTCGTTCTTGTTATCCGACCCTTTCCCGTCTAATAAACAGCAACGCTTTCTCACGTTTACAACATCGTCATGTAAACTTTAATTTATTTAATCACCCCAAGATTTACAGGCCGATCTATTCTTTGTTGAGGGGAAGAATAAAAAATGGTAAAAGTACTCTAAATACTGTACCGTGATATACATCCTTTTCTCACTTTCGTCTATGGCTCTAGCTGCAATAAGTCGTCGTTTCTGTGCATTAACTTGTTGAGATGCTGCTGAGGTCATTACAGTCGCTATCTGCAAAGAAACCACAATTGAGGGTAAAATTAGAAACTAATCTTATCAAAATGGATGTGATTGTAAGAGCTAAAATGATACCCACTGCCCATCACAATTATTAATAGAGCGTTTTCACTCTCTTCACAAGCCAGCTATATTGGTGTACCAAACAACAGAAACTTTCTGCCCATTTTTGCATAAAATAGAGTTCAAGTCTCCTGGGATAAACCAGGTGTTGTTTTGGTACACCATATTAAAATGGCCGCTGTGAAGTCACGTGAAAAAGCCCTATAGACCTTTTTTAGATCGTGTGCAAATTGACCATTATAGATCACATGACATTGGGAATTGTTCTTTTATGGCCAACATGCTTGAAATATTTACACGTTAAATTATTTTCAATATTTTAAAGAATCAACTCCTAAGAGTGGCATCACATGGTCTGAAATGTGGACAACAAACAACGAAGCTGTGATGTCACGTTAAAACCCTCTATTGATTGATTGGCAATGTCAGTTTTGGAGAAATGTCGAGATCTGACATGGGCAGGTGATCTTATTATGCCATGGATAACTCTTTTGAATTGTTTTATGAGTCCCCCGAAAAAAGAAAACGAAAAACTTGTGCCCAACACCAGAATCAACGAAGGTCATGGACAACAACTTTCATAACAAAGCAAACGTGGAGGGCAGACGACTGAAGTTTATCTCAGGGTCTGTGGCCCCAAACCAAATTAAGGAAGCATTTGTATAACTTACCTGCTGAAAGTTTTCTTCGTCAGTTACTTGATTCATAACTTTCGTGAAGGTGTCTTCATATATTTTTGCTGCAACTTTTATTCTGTTTACGTCATTTTGAAGTGCTTCCCACTTTACGAGAGGGGCAAAGAGACTGTTCTTTCCAAAAATGTCAAAGCCGTCTTTATCCACGAAAGCAAGTTTTCTTTGGACATCTAAATAAAACCAGAAGGTAAATTTTGTTTAATGCGCAAATAAGCTTAGATAACCCGTTTATCTCACAAGTTTCTTGTTTCTTTCTCTTTTTTATTTGTTTATGAGTATTTATAAAATAATTCAGATAATACGCGTGCTGTGATTGGCCGAGAGCCGTGATCGCATTTCCCTGTGCAAACACGGTTGCTACGCTCGTCGACACCGGCGAGAAAATTTGAGTTTTGTTTGGAAGTTGTACTTTTACACAAATAGTCATAACTCCAGTAAAAAAAGAAGAATATGGCTGATTTCCCAAGCTTAGACTTTGACTTTCCCGAGGAAGCTTCTGAAATAGTAGAACCACACAGAAGAGACTTCAACAAAAAATCAAAAATCCAGATTTGCCAGCCTGAACTCGGAGAATCTCGCCGAACTCTTTCAACGACACCGACGGAAATCAAGCTTGAATTTAGCGAGTTCTAGCTCTCAAAATAGTGTTTACTTTAGTCTAGAATGACTAAAGCCATTGCTTAAGCTTTGGAATTATTATTTTATCAAAATTTGCTTGTAAAAGCCTCTTTCTCAAGGGAGAAAGTCGCTAAAGTTTGGCTTCTTCTCGCTTTAAATAAGAAATTTCCAACTTGAATTTCATGCTTGGAGGCGTGTATCAAACTCGCAATTTGATTGGTTAAGCGTCTTCTGTCTCGCAATCTTATTGGTTATTGCAAATGTACAAGTATGTAAGGAGAATTTGTATTTCGAACTGTGAATTAAATCCTTCTGTTTTATTCAATCGTGATTTTTTTTTAATTGAAGAAAATAATTTTATAAAACAAATAAAATACTTTTACTTTGTTTGCACAGGCTAATGCAAACCTCGATGTGGTTGGGAAAATTCTCGAGCTGGTTCAAACACTCGCCTATGGCTCGTGTTTGCACTGATCTGCTCTCGAATTCTCCCATTCACATCTCGGTTTGCATTAGCGTGTGCAAACACAGTAAATTTATTTTATTTGTTAAGTAATATATCTAATATTTTTAATACAGTCAATCCAGCTGAGCGGTGGACACGGCGCGCAAAGCATGAGTAGACAAACTGACCGGCCCTAAGCATTTTTGGGGCTTGAAAGAAGGAAGCAAATATCGGCAAAGTGAAATTGTTTTTTATTGTTTTTTTATTCTTCCTTTCCATTTATCTGTTTCTTGTAGGCGCATATATTATATTTTACTGAAAAGAAAACAGAGGGTTACAGTAGCCTGGGAATGATGGTTAGCGGCAAAACAGCTAAAACGTGCTGTGATTGGCGGGAATTAGATTCACCGCTCAGCTGGTTCAACCTCGTCGACGTTGGGCGGCTCTGGCCTATACACGACTGCACCAAGGGAAGGGAATATGAAAAAAATTACTAAAGCAGATAAATATTTGTTCTGGATTCATTGTTCCCGCTAGGAAATATAATGGCGACTATCAGCCCATTAAAAGTATGTCTTCGGAAACATAGGTCGTTATGACTTTTATTCGTCAATTTAATAAGTTACCAATTTTGAAAATATGAAGACACAAAAACCTTTCTTTAATGTATGAACACAGCTAGCTCGCCAGTGAAAGGTCCGTTCTGTAAACCCTAGGCATAATTAATCAGAAAATAATCATGCACTTTTAAAACAGCTTCAGTGATTCCTACCTATGGTTCCTTCCGGTCCAGTCACGTAAGCTTGAGCTAGCCCTTCGAACGGACAGTGTTTTTTGAATTGACTGTACGTTGACAGTGTTTTACGTGCATTTGATCATATACACATGCTAATTTGCGCGTTATAAGTAATAAATCATTAAGCATTAAGCACTTAGGTTTTTCAAATACTTTACTCACCTTTCATAATGTATTCTACGTCAGTTCTTCCTGTCGTTATCCTGACAAGAAACTGTAGTGCGTCTTTGCCATCCTGATTCTTTCTGTTTCCTAGCAACAAGTCGACTGCCTTCCTTCTTATGAGGAGAAGAAGATCTTCTGGGAAAAGATTTTTTACTGCTGTGTCGATTGTCTTTGATTGACTGATAGAACTGTCACTAACTGTGCCATCCTGTCCTTTGACGTTGGGAGCTAAGAAAAAAATATAAATTATCTCAAAGTACCAGACCGATTGTAAAACAACTGATAATCAGAGCAATCTAGTCATTGACAAGGCTCAACTGTCAGAGTACAAAGAGCTCAACAAATTAGGCTGATTAAATGAGAGGGAGCTGGTTTTATCAAAAAAGAAAAGTAAGATACCAAGAAACGAAAATAAGTGCCTCCCATTTCCTTCAGCACATCCAGTGAGATCAATGGTCAAAGCACTCTCAGGCTGTCTCACTAAGAAACTATAAATTATGTTTCAAAGAATAAATCTAGCTGTTTTCAAGATAATACTTCAAGATAACATGTGACTGAAGAAACCCTCAAAGTGCCTATACTACCTAACTCAATATATATATTTTTTACCATTCAAATATTCACTTTATGTAGAATCAATACTGAAAATATTGTTAGGTGGTATAAGCACTTTAAACGTGCAGCTGTTTGATCGGTTAAACACTCTTGCGTTATCTTGTAAAAGCCTTAGGTCAAATGTTAATTGACTAGCAGGGATAAAGAGAATGATCGGTATCGTATTAAAAACCTAATAAAAGTACTTTTTGTACGGAAAGCCGTAAACATTATGCTATACGCATGATCACAAGGATAATCACTAACTACTGATCCGTTTCCGTGTAGAACGTATTATTTACATAATTAAAGTAAAAGTTCTGGATAAACCATATGTGCATATGGTGCGAGTTTTAAGGTTGGTGGCTTCGCTTTTTCGTAATTGGTACGCGTTAAATCGGTAATTCGTGTCTCTTTTTACCTCTATGAAGGTTGTATTTTGTTTTTATGGTGTGTCGTCACACGGTGCCGTGCTATAGCTAGCATGTAGGCTTAGTTACGGTAAACGAACTAGTTAGCCTACTAGGATAAATACAATACACTGTAATACAGCTTAATATTCAATCTCCGTTGACTGTGCAAAATCCAAGCGCACGATTGGTTAAAACTTAATTCTTATTAAAACTTATCACTTAATTTTGCTTTGTCTGGCAAAAACACATAAAAATTGCGCGTTATTGACCGGCAATACCACATTAAACTGTTTTCTCGTGTCATTAAAAAATCTAGTGATTTGAGAGGCGAAAAAACATCCTCAGATATCAACACTATCAAGCTTGATTGGAGTGTGTCGATTTTCAAGGTAGAAAAAAAACTTTGAGAGTTTTAAAATAATTTGATTTCCGAAAACACGGTTTCGTCTTTGACGTAGCTGTGATGTGTTTGTAGCTTTATCAGTAAAAGATGATGATTTTTTTCTTAAAATGTCGAATGGAATTATTCGTAAACTTATATCCTTTCAGTTTTTCGATGTATTTAACTTTTTTTTGGCTTCTTTATTAGATGGTTTTTCTCGTAATTTAGTCATGAATTTGATATTTTCCTCATACTTTGTTGTGTTTTTCATCGTCAAAAACCCCGAAAGTCGTGTATCGCAGTGAACGTACTACCGTGTGTAGAGTACTATGCATATAACTACATCATACCGAGTGACGTACGTACGTCCTATCATGCTAGCGTGTATACAGTATCTTGCAGTATACTGCATTCTCATACAATTCGCACTAAATATTGAGCACATTTCATCGTTTATTATCTCGTTATCAAAAGCTTTTTATGACTTAAAGTTGGAAAGGATATTGTTTTGAGTTCTCTGTCTGGTGCAATTATCTTATGCAATCATCTTCAACATAAGGCATTTTTTACAATAACGTCAGTGAATACTATCTATGCAATATTTTACAACGATTATTGCCATAAAAAAAAAAACCAAGTGCAACTGGACGGCATAATTACTTACTTGTTCCAGAGGTTCCTCTCTGACCAGTTGCACCATTGTTGGCGCGTATTCTGTACTGCAAACGGCAGTCATATATTACTATCTCCGAGGACGAGCTAATATCGTATGCGTAGCATCTTATTCCCTGTGCTCCTTTACCGCCTCTGCCACCTGCAATAACCCACAAGAATAAAAATTAGTTATTATGATGCAAAGATGGTCGTGTAATAACATTGTCCCAAAGCACTATAACTTATCTATATTTCTACATCTTGCATAACAATAAAACTTAGTGGTAAAGGCCTTTTATCTTGCATGAGGCCAAATTATGGAATAAATAGCCTATTGCCGTGCGTGGTGCTGTAACCGACAACATTTTCGTCGATTGCAAAGCTAAAACTGGCTTAAACCTCAATCTAGCTACACAGAGCGAAAGAGATACGAGATTTTCAAATAGTCGCGTATAGTTTCGTTATAGTTTCGTTTTTTCACGGTTTATAATTGACCTTTATATCATTATTGTTTCATAAGAAACACCGACGCAGCTCACACTAGTTTTTAGCTAGTTCTATTTTCTTATAGTTTCGTTACTTTGGAGTTGTGACAATTTAAGTTATTTGAGTCGTCAAGCATTTTATTAAAATGTTTTAACAACACAGAGCTTGGGACACATGTGCTTTCCAAAGCTTTTGTCGTTTTGGTTTCCGCCAAGAAACGAAGGAATCTGAATAAATCCAAGAATGGGATTTATTCAAAGCAAGTCATTTGCAAGGCCAAAAAAAGCCATTTTATAGACTTGCATAAGATTTTTTTTTCTTCTTCTAGACAATTCCAGTTTTATCAAGCTGGTCAATTCAAGCACTGACTCTACTTACCATTTCCACCATGCCCATTATTGGCTGCATCTGCTCCAGTTCCCGCGCAGACGTTAGCTTTTACACGCCCTTTTAAATTTCTGTAGCGAAGAGTAACACTTCCAGCATTCCCACCCCTTCCTGCGAAAAAAATATCCATCACAAATGAACATTCAATGGTAACTAGCATTAGATTACTGAGGAATCTACAGTGCAGAAACGCAAGAACAAACACGCCATAATCACGCCCACAAAATGAGTGTTAATGACCCAAAACGCACGGCAGCGGTTTGATGATAAAAGAATAAACGAGAGCAAACTATTAAAGCACGTTTCATAAAATCAAAAAAACGGAAACGAAGCAAATGGCGACGTAATTTTTTTCCAAGTTGCATGCTTCTAGCCATGTTTTCAAAGTAATTCCCTTGCTAACACTCACACAGGGACGAAGGAGTAGGGAGGGTAAAGAAGCCCCGGTTGAAATGTGTTATTAACTGCTGATAGTGCTGAGCGTGATGTGTTGACTGCACTGTATCAAAAACCCTGTTTGTGGAGTGGTGTTAGAAGGGCAAGTCCCTCTTGGTAGGTGGCCTGCTCAACGTCGATTCTTTGCTCTTGGCCAAATGATATCCATTTAGACAGATCGATCATTTAGACAGTTTTTCCGTGCTTTTTCTCCAAGTTGCCATAATGACATTCACAGTAGTATATTGGGCCAAATCAATGTTCGCTTTATATATATACGGACACGTGACATCCCAGTATACGTTTTGCTTTCTCGTTTTAGACAAAAAATTCTAGCACATGACGAATAGAAAATTAATTTTCATTACTAATTTTCACGCTAGTGTTTACTAGCTATCGTCGGAATTTCAATATATTTCCACTTTCCATTTCCTTTTTTTTTTTTTTTTTGTAAAAAGGACGTATGATTAAGGATTCCGGAAGTAAAGTCAAAACTGAAATATACCAGTGTGCTTTTCAATTTTTTTTTTCGTTGGAAGTTGTTTAATTGTTTGTTTGTTTGATTCGCAAACTTTTGCATGGACTATTTCTATAAAAAATCATGTAATAAGGTAGTTTTTCTCGGTTAAAAGTAGGTACCACATTAAGGTAGGGATGAAGGAATATAAGAAAAAAAACTGCAAAAGGCCATTTAGAAATAGTTAATATCAAGGTATGTTCTTTTTTTCAATTTTAAATAAATACAGCACAGATACATTGCTTTGGCTGACTGTGGATTCATGAACCGTGAAAAAATTTCTTGCTCAAAACTTCTCAAACTTACATTAAATCGAGTGAAAACATCACTAACTAGTCAACCAGCTTGACTGGAAATGTGAAGGGGAGGGGAGCGTTGTTTGTCACCACAGGAGGCCCGCGAACGAAAACAATTATTGATATAGCTTAACCACTCATTTTTTATTACCTGAAATTCCAGCATTTCCTCCTCTTGTTCCCTTTCCTCCTCTGTTACCTGTTTCTGAACCTCTATTTTTAGCGTTACACTTCCTACGTGCTTCGGCAGATTCATCAACCCCTACAAAATCATATGAAACATAGCCGCCACGCTTACACCAAGTCCAACTGCCATACTTGTCAGCTTTCTGTAAAAAAGAATATTTTTGTTATAATTAAAGGTTGCATAGCAATTTATTAGAGTGCATGCCGTATATCCGTAAAACAATTACTAGCCAAGTAGTGCTTAAAAGTATTTCGTTTTTAACTATTTAGTTGTAAAATAGTGTCCTATTTACACCGGTCCTTCCCGTAGTCCTATTAGTAATGGTTGTCTGGCGGCCACTTTCAAAGCGACTGCAAAATATAATATCAGGTGGGGAACGAGTGGGAGGTGGGGGGGGGGGGGGGGGGCTGTGGGCAAATAAAGGGGCCAAAGGAGTTGCAGTAAAGATAGTAGGATGCAAAGGAGATGTATTTCTGTCCTGAGGATTCCGCTGTGACTGCTTGAACAAAGTAATAATTCATTCATGTTGGTACTCGTCTTTATAGTCGTCATGGACAAGACCGCTGTAAATAGTTATGAATTTACTCAGGCATGAACCATGCAGATTTACGTTCCTTTCCAATTTATTAGCGGAGCTCCCGCGCGAGCCGCGAGCGGAGTACCATACTTAAGAAGAACTGGTAACCCATCGAGTTGATTTCTTTCTTTTAAAACCTTTTATAATTTCTATAGATAAACTCAATCTATTCTAATGATGAATGAAATATAAAAGGAATAGCTAAAACAAAAAGTCGCTGTTTATTTAGCGCAATATATATGTTTAAGAATTCGGTTGTTTTTAATCGATTATCGAATGTTTTTCGTTCAAGAAAACGCAGCTTCGTTCGCCTCCTATCGCGAGGTTCCTATTGGCAAACAAAAGAAGACTTTCAATCAATAGTTATATATTTCTATATGTAATTTATTTAAGTATTGAATAACAAAAAAGAATTAAACCAAATACAAATGCCATTTATCATAATACTGTGAGTCATTAGCCTAAATTTGTATTCTTGAAAGATATGTTATTCTATAACAAAACTTGTCTTTCACTTTAAGAGCAAAAACATATACAAAAACATTAACAAATGCCAATTTACTGACAAAAAAATATTTCGTATAGCCTTGCATTGTATTTTGCATTCTTTCTTATTTTGTCTCAGTTGTTTTTGTCACGTCTAACTGAATGTAAAACTTTTCGAATACTGTCGTTCGTGATTTCCGTATCTCTTTTTTTTTTTCTTTTTTTTTTTCTCTTAAAAAACTCTAAAAAGTCAAGTGATTGATAGTAAGCAATTCAATCGATTTGCTAGTGTCCAGGCTCTAAGATTCACGGTCATATAATGAATAAGCTCAAAGGTGCACATATAATATGTATTCTTTCAGCATCTATATACAAATATGGTTATAAATATAAGTTGAATATCATCTGAATTAATTTGGTCAGTGTAGTTCGGCAATGATCTCCCGCTTTGTTTCTGATGCTACGCTAGCAAAGCATTTATTTTCTTAAATTTCTCGGTATAAAGAACTCTTCATATGGATAACAAAAAATTGCTATGTAAAAGAAGTGAAAGTCAGCTAGAATTGTTCAAGAACAAAACTAGGCCCTGGAGTGTTCGGTAGTGCGTTGTGTAAATGCGACGAAATTCTTAATGGGAAAGTACGAAAAAAAAAGGTCGAAACAAAATCGTGCGAAGAAAACGATGCAGTGCATCTCGACTTAATTTTTTGGATGCGTGGTTTTCATCATTAGGGACATTATCTTCATCTCGAACGATAAAAATAAAATGAAATAATTTCGCCCGATTTTATTTTTTTAATTCAAGTTTTATTTAACTTCGGCTCCCTGTGCGTATTGGGAGCTCCACATTTGGGCAGTGCCTAATTCTATACCCAAAACAATTAGTATTCTGCTCGTTGTTTGCATGCTGCAACGCTTTTTCTTTTTTTTCTTTTTTTTTTTTTTTTTTTCCATTCATTCTATTCATAGGTAAATCTAGGTCAACATAAAAATGAATATAAACCGCTTGCATTGAGTCCCTCGAGGAATTATTCTGGGGGCAAAGCGATTGATTTTTGTCGCGACGTGTGCAATATAAGACTTGCTTTTTCGTTTTAGTACAAGCGCATTTTCTTCGTTGATTTAATTAATCTCTGTACATATTATCATCACGTGTGGCAATTAAACAATGGATTTAGTAAAGAACTTACATTAGCTGCATTAGAACCGGGACGACCATTCCCACCATCTTGTCCTTTGTGTCCGTTACCTCCTTTAGAACTGATATCAAGTTCTCCATGTATAGTGTCACTGAACACGTCGACTGAAAACAGTTAAATGTTAGAGATATGGAGAGGGACAAGGACATGAAGGGAAGGAGTGGGAGGGATAGGAATAGGAGACACAGAGGGAGAGAGAGAAGGTAGGGGAGGGACAAGGACAGGAAGAGAGGGAGGGTGAAAGATATTAATAGGGAGACAGACAGAGAAGAGAGAGGGGTGGAAAAGGACAGGGAAAGAGGAAGGGGTAGGGGTAGGGGTAGGGAGAGGGAGAGGAGAATAAAAGAGAGACGGGGGAGGTAAAATGAACGGGAAAGTTGATTCCCAGGCTTGGGCCTGCTTTAATATGGTCTCTTAATTAAAATCTTAGTCAACACATGCAAACTCAGTTTTCACATTTATCACCTAAGCGTTAAGACACAAGCGAGGAATACACTACTGAGTCTGTGTATATTGCTTACGATTCTGATTACGAAGCCAGTGAAGCAGAGCAGGGGGGAATTTTTGTCTGCGCATGCGTACCCTTTTTGTTTTTCATCGCGCGCGGGCTTCCTCTGGTAAGCGGGAAACTTTAAATTTGTAACTAAGCAATGCATTGATAAGCGTTGGGATATCCAAACATCGTCGTAATTCATAAGACATTTGGTAGGCTAGATGTACCTTATCAGTATATAATTCAAGAAATCCTTCTAAAAAGTTTTGATTTCTTTTTTTAGAAGTTGTTTGAGCCAAGACCATGTGCTGCAAGGGTTCCATCAAAGCCACCAGTGACATGGTCGAAGTTTAAGAAAAATAAAATTCAGCGAGATAAAAGTCCTTTTGTACCTTTCATAGGGTAGAAATAATTTCACAGATTTAATTTCAGCGAAAATCTTCCATTTCCTACAAGTTTCCTTCGGAAAAATATCTGAATAAAATCACTACAAAATCCTTCGAAAAGTAAACGAACTGACGCTTTTTTGTGGAAGCCCGCGATTTCTTTGACCAGCGCTCAAATTCCCCCCTGCTGTGAAGCAGGCTTTAATTTTCACATAATTCTAACTAACAACTGGCTTTCTATTTACTACTAAATTTATACATGGGCGCCCTTATATTAGTATGGCCTTGCAGGTTATCTTATCTATATATATACTCACCTTGAGGTCCATCTTTGCCGTCTTTTCCATTTTCTCCGTGGGTGCCAACTCCGTTACTCTGAACTCCTACTGGAGTAGCAAAATTCTGTTTCCATTCTGGTGTAGCAAAAACGATTCGACTTCCTTTGGCAGCGACAATCTTCCTCGCGTATATTTTAACAGTTTGTAGGGAATAAAAAGTAACTTCTCCCTATATATAAAATAGGTAGACGGATTAGACAGAAAATTCGTTATTTTTTATTTAAAAAAACATTGAATCAAGAGAATCGACCGTAAAAGAGTGAATGTTATATTTAGCAATTATACTACGAGGTCGAGTTTTCTTGTGTCAATAGATGATAGTGTTATATGACCAATGTTGTTTTGTGATTAGATGATCTATTACTAGGTTATAAGGTATATTCTACTAGTAGTTAAAAACCTGTTATATATCTATATAATTGAACGAATAGTTGGATTTGACTAAAGAAATTGGTCATCTTGCTCTCATGGCCTATGAGTCAAAATAGCCCATTCTCCCCTCACCCCTTCGGCCTCATTGGCTCTTTCGGCCTCATGAACTATTGAGTACATAGCCTATTCGGGCTCAAGAATCAACTTTTCCTAAGTATAAAACAAGATAACGTACTATTACACATCTTGAATGCTTTGCAATTATATTGGCTTACGCTACTACAGACAGGTTTATTACTGATAGTCCACAAGAACAAATCAAGACCAAGGCGCTCGCCTCGCCAATTACCGAGGGATTCGTCAAAGTTTTATTGTGAGAATATATGGACCTTGTAGCACTTATGAATACAAAATGTAGAAATATAGATAATGATAGATGTGTTGATCATCACAGTGAATGAGCGATCCTAAGCGAACGCTGTAAAGAAAGACTTGAAAAAGTGATTTCAAGCTTATAGTGCTTGGGAACGAGGTTATTCCGGGCGAAAGGCCCTTGGAAATAAATTCGGAAACAACTTATTTTCTGACCTGGCTGGGAATCGACCCCACGACCTTTCGGAATTGTACTACCGGTGCTCTACCAGCTGAGCTAGAAGTCAGACTAAGAGCAGCCCGGAGTGAAATAGACGTTAGGTCGCGGTAATTATGATGCTAAGATGAGGGTTCTGATGTTGTCATTGCAACGTCTTACGTCATGTTTTCATGTTCAGTGTGATCTTTTGTTTATGGTCTTTGGCTTTCCTTGTTTACTTTCTGACATATTATAGCCCTATTACTTTTTTTAGTTTATAATTGTGAGTGTATGTGAGGGCACACAACACTTTCAGCCTCCTTAAGGGTTCCCTATATTGACTCGTAAAGCATTCTGGTGTCAAATCGTTAAACATACCTCAATGTGGAAGGTGTCTGCCAGGATATCCAGTTTCAGAAGTGAGTCCATATTTGTTCTCTTAGCAGTATTGAAGTTTATGTTCTTCAAGGTCAGCCGCTCTTTCAGGTAATTTGCCTTAATTATTCGACCAGTAGCTTGATAGTGACCTTAAATAAATAACCGGAAAATAAACTTCGTTAAAAGATTGAGGAATGAAAAAAATACTAATAATAATAAAGAAAAAACGGCGAAAAAAAAGCGTCATCATGCGTCATCATAATAATAGTGATAGTGAAAGTGACAGTGATAAATTGTTCTCACGTAATTTCCGCCAAAAGCACGCATTTTTTTACCTGCTTTGATTTCAATTATTGCTGGTGTATTGAACCACGTTAAAGTCGGGATAGATGGAATGGACGAACTCTCCTGGCTTTTCCACCCGCCAACCATGCACACTCCCTCTTTTTTAATAGGTGTGGCTAAAGGAACAAATTAATGAATATATGCATTAGTATTGCAATTCGGTCATGCAACGGGTATTCTTTAAAAATCGTCCTAAATCAGAGCTTCCAGAGCTTCTCCGTCTTTGTATGGCGCATGCTCGCCGGGGGGAGGGGGGGGTGGGGGATGAGTGTTTGGGAGGTGGGGCAGTGGTTTTTTTTACGGCTTTGGTGTAAGACATGCGACTTGTTGCATAATTGATTTACTATTTCTTATGCTGAACTCGAACCTATTCAATAGGGTCGTTCTCAATTGCAGCAAACGTGCAAACGTAGTACTAATCATGAGTCTATTTCAAGTGTAATAGCTTCGAATAAATTAAGCTCATGGTTAGTTCGACGTTTGCCCTGGGACCTTACTCAGTAAGGACCATTTTCTTCTTTTTCCCCTCTTAGTTACAAGGATCCTTCTCGTTAGCTTGGAGAATAGTTAAGGTTAAGTTCTAAGGACCGATTTAGGTCAGTTCAGCTTAAATCATTTATTCGTGTCGTTTAGTTGATAGGATCTATTGTTATTGGGGAAAACTTGTAGTAGATTCCTAGCCTCTCTTATTTGATCTCTTATTATTCAGCGATACGTTTCGTAGTCTCTTTTCTTTAACCCACTAGCTATTGTAACCTAAGTGCTGGCTATAAGTAAAATAAAATGATCTAAAATTATATTTAAAAAAAGAATGCATTCCACTGCACGAGGACCCGAGACTAATTTTTTTTCACGTCCCCTCTCCCCCGTAAGTCCCTTAAGTCTTGCAGTAGATTCCTAACCAAAAAGTTCGACTTTATGTAAAAATAAAATAAAATAAAGTATATATATATATATATATGTGTGTGTGTATATAAATGCATTCCACGAGGACCCGAGACTAATGCAGGTAATTAAGCGTTGGTGTGTAAAAAATCTCGTTTTTAGGGCTTTTCGTGGCCTCCCCATCAATGCTATATTTTTTCACGTCCCCTCCCCCACTTAAATACCACCGTCCTCCCTCCCTTGTCCGTAAAACGAACAAAATTGAACGGTCCCTAGGCATTATATATACACATTATATTATATCATATATACCAAATTTGAGAAGTCTAACAATTACCTGTGTCGAGACTTGCATCTTTTTTCTTCTGCACGCGACCTTGGGCCAATAGAAGTAGCATAGAACATATCAACACGGCACCGATTTTGTGAAAGGACGCCATGTCTTTAAGAATAATGACGATGAAAAAAATAAATGTATAACAATGACTAAAAACAACAATGAATGAGAAATATAATCTGTGAAGTTATAAACAAATCAGAAATTAGGTATTCTAGAATAAAAGGAAAAAACACTAAACAAACATAAAACCAAGTTGAGAGAATATAGAAAAATATATAAGTGTCAAAAAGTCCTCAGTAAAGCACATCGACACTTTTTTCGGCCATGCGCCACTCGCCAAGTCAACGGATATCTTGCATAAAATTTAAATCACAGGAAGCCCAAGATCTCTCAAGCCCGGACTTAGACAAACATGACTTTTTTGCTACGGTATTCCTGTGCTTTAATAAGTATCATATTGCAAACGATAGCAAACGAGAGCTGAGGATTTCCATGGTTTTTATTTCACAAAGTGCCTATTCTTGATGAAAGGATCTCACAAACTCGTCTCAAATCGGAGCTTTTTGAAAGTAAAAAACGAAAAGTATAAATTCGTTCAATCGACCACAGATTCGACATCAGTAGCTTAGAATGTGTGTACGTATTTTACGGATCCACCCCGGCAAATGAGGTAACTAGTTTTTATTATGAGAAATCCTGTTCATAATATTTGATCTTTTGTGTTTTTTCTTGCAATTTAATCTAACTATCGAGACGAAAAGGTTTTTCCAAACAAATTAAAGTATAGTTGGTAAAAACCAAATGCTTTTATGTTACATATTATTCTTCTACCCAGGCAAGTGGAAAATTGTTTACACAGAAATTTATAAATCGAAAACTATCTTGACTCTCTATACATTTCTTCGTAAAATCTGACTTAACTCGCTTAACACTTTCAAGTGACACCGCTGCATTTGCACGCGGGCGCATGACCGGAATAGTTGGCGATGATGCATAAACACGCCATAATATACCATAACAGGTCAATAGCACGTTTATATTCGACAACGAAGGTGCCGGCAGTCCTCTAAGTCGTGTAAACCCATGGATATTTGTCCGATTTGTAGCAATTTTATTGCTCGGGTTCCTACTTTTGAATGGCTAATTTGTAGAATATTTGTCGAGGGGGCTATGGTTGGAGTAGTCGCACTGTAAAATTTAAGAATTCCCAAATCAAACAAAAGAAATTCTTCATGTTTATAGATATATATAACGATAAAAATATATAAGACAACACCTTCTCGATAGGTTTTGATTTCCTGACAGGTTCTTAACCATTTTCTTCTTCGATTTGGAAGGACTTTGGGAGTGTAAGGGTATTCTTAGTTTTGGACTTGTCTTTAAAATAAAACCATGCATGAGTAAATTGATAAACGGCTTTGCCCTGCTTTATATAGAGAAACATTCTTTGCCAGCACCATAATATCGCTAGAGTAAAAACCCACATAAAAAAAACCCTTAATTAAGAACCTGTTGTGGATGAGATTTTCCATCGAGATCCTCTTCACATAAGAACCTGTTTTAACCTTGAACTTTCAAACAGGTTCTTATTTAATTATTAAAAGACTCATTAATGATTCATAAGCTTATGGCCCAATTGCAGAGCCACCATACACGTTACGTGCATGTATCCAAGTTTAGATGAGGACTTAGAGCCCCATCAAGTTCATAGACGCAAATCCTAAGATTCTTTGAAAACGTGCCTGTCTTTGCCTTCGCACGCAATATCCAACGTGTAGGAGCTTCTATTGAATCTGGTTGCGCATGCCCGTACCGTCAAATCTCTATCCAAGTATAGAAATCCATGTTCGTAACGTTTATGGTGGCTCCAGTTGAACCAAAATCTTATAAATTGTTCATGAGTGTTTTGAGCAGTTCAAAAAAATCGTGATCGTGTTTTAAAACACTCATACTCGTTTTTTAAACACTACATAAGATTCCGTTATTACTTAAGAATCTCATAAATGGAATAAAAAAAGTTTTTGATATTCAAAGATGTAAAGGGAAAAAAGAAATATGAGATAGTATACCAAATCTAGAATAAGGTTTATATTTCAGTCCTTATAATCAATATGAATATATACGAATTAGAATATTTTATATGAGCAATAGAACGCAATTATATTTTACCAGCAACAAACCATTTAAAAAAGAACATATTTAGGGATCAAATAACCTAATTTCCCACTGCAGAATCTTATAAGGGGTTCAAAAAGTGTCCAGTTTGGCACGAAGAATAGTCTGAACTGGTCTTTCATTCACAGTTCACTGATTACGATTGGGGAAAACTTGGAAGTCATTGTCTGTGATGAGTATCCAGTTGGGTGGGAAGCCGTGTTTCTCTACACTACTACTACCCCTTTACTAGGAAAGCCCCGGTTAAATTGTTCGCGAATTTTCTTTCTTATTCAAATTTGTATTTCCGTATGAGAATATAAAGTCACTCGTCTCTGTGCATTTCAAAATATATTTCCAAACATGTGCCGGATAATCATTTTACTGAACATTAGACTTGCGGAAGTTCTCAGGAAAAAGTCCAAATTTGATTGTTTGGTTGAGAAAATACTCTAGTGGAGTAACGTCCTGCGTTACAGTAACCACTATTAGCTTTAAAAAAGGTTGATATATAGTTAGTGTTTATTGGAAAGCTAGGCTATTTAAGGTTCTAAAAGAGGTTTTTATTATTATGAGAGAAACAAGCTTGTTGCTGGTAGGATGTAGGTGCAATCTATTTTTTGTTGCGTTAGTGCCAAGTCGTCATTATTGTTTAGTCTTACGCTGTTTTTCAGGCAATTTCCCGTCTTAGCCTCGTCCCCGGATTTTTTCAAGTAAGTCAAACATGTTTCGTTCTAGATTACTTTGGCATCGTTATTATAGATGTACTGCTTCAACAACTTTAAGAATAGTTGAGTTGTGCCAGTTTATCACGTCGACCGCGTTTGCGTGAATGTACACACATTTTTGCTTTTCCTCGAACTTCAATCTTTAAATATCGTTCGCCTTTTTTTCTTCTTCTTTTTTTTTTGCTTGAATTTATTATTATTATTATTATTATCATCATCATCATTATTATTATTATTATTATTATTATTATTATTATTATTATCATTATTACCGTTAAAGATTACCGATTAAAGAACTTGGAAGCGCCAAACATGTGGCGAATTATTTTAAAACGTTGAATCACAACTTATAAAATATGCATATAATTATGTCTGAACAGCTGCAATCTTATCAAATACAAAACCTACCCTAAGATATCATATATATTCTTATAAATTTGATATCTCACAAATCAAGTTTTATTCGATTTATGAATTCCTAAGTGTTAACAGCAAACTGAATTTTAAAATAAGAAACCGATTCAAATTTTAGGTTAAAACGAGTTCTTGTGAATTAAAGATGATGTAAATGGAAAATCCCTGGCTTATATGTGGGTTTTTTAATACGTACATCGATTTCCTCTTGCCCTAATATCATAGGTTTACATTTTATGATAAGTCCAAAACTAAAAAATAACTACTGCCACTTTCACACTCCCTAATTCCTTTGGTTGGCGGCTGTTGGGATATTGAGCGCTATTGAGTAGGTATTAAGTTTATGTTAAGTGTTACTTTTTCAGTTATAAAATGACTAATAACATGTATTGTCCCCTGGGAACTGAACACTAACTGAATTGTGAGTAAGTTTTGATTGGATTCTTTTTTCAGAATAACTGGGCTTAAATTGTCTGCTGTTTTCTAATTTTTAGCGAAGCTCCCGCGCGGGCCGAAGCACCATACATAAGAAAAAATGTTAAACCATCGAGTTGATTTTTCATGGCTTGGCTGACGTCACTTCCATCCGTACGTCCATCAGCACGTGCGTCCATCCGTCCGTCCGTCCGTGTACACAAGAATCCCTATTGGCTGGTTAGATCATCTTTTTTTTTGGCAGGAATGTCGACGTGTTGCAACATCCGGGTACACATAAAGGTAAATCCGGCTATTAATCTTTTGTAAAACGTTCTACACCTATTATTACGTATAAAATACCGAAAGATAACAACATAATTTTTTATTCAATCTTATATTTATATTTATATTTACTCTATTTACGATGAAACCCCTTTCCGAAATCGATATGTCGAAAGAAAGCTCAGAGGAGAATGAAGCCAAAAAGAAAGGCCAGAAGTAAAAGAGTTTTTTTGGAAGAGGAAAAACTCTGGAGGCGTGAAAAAGGAAGGCAAAGACGAAGGAATGTCACCAAAGAAAAGCAGCAAGCAGAGAAAGAGAGAGAAAACGCAAATCCAGGCGGGACTTCGATTATGAACAAGGAGAACATGATCGTGAAAGAAAAAGGAATACGAGGCAAAACTTGAAGGATGAACAAAGAGAAAATGAACGTAAAAGACTAAGGAATTTGAGGCAAAACTTCACGGATGAACAAAGAGAAAATGAGCGAGAAAGACAAAGGAATTTGAAGCAAAACTACTAGCTAAGGCGACTCTCAAATGCACAGAAAAAATCGCTTTAGGGCAAGTTATAGACCAAAGACAATTAAAAAACTTTCATGTATTCAAAGATGGATTAAAAAGTGTTCTCCAAGAATTCAGGTGTGTTGTTTAGCAAACAATCGTTTATTATTTTTTGACAAGCATTTTTTCTTGACGAATCGACAAATCAAAGACTTTCCCTCAAAACTTTTAATATTTCTGTAGATAAGCTTAATTTATTTGAATGTTGGAGTAAATATAACATGAAGAGCATATTGACAAATATTCGTCCTTTATTTAGCTTTGTAAATCTTTAGCAATTCGGTTGTTTTTAACCAACTATCGCATGTTTTTCGTTCAAGAAAGATTCGTCTCCTATCGCGGGGTCCCATCGGCAAGACAACGAATACTTTCATTTAATAATTTTAATTCTACAGATAATTTATTTAAGAATTGAATGAAATACAAAATTTACACCAAATATTCAACTGTTTATTAAGCTGCATTCGAAAAAGTCTGATTATAAAAATGAGCTTAAATTTGTGTTGTTGAGAGATGTTGTTGTAGAAAGACCTAGACTTTCACTTTAAAAAGCCGTAAAAAATATTCAAAAACATTTACAAACGCCAATTTACTGACAAAGAAATTCGTCATTTTGCATTGCCTTTATTTCCTATTTTGTCTCAGTTGTTCTTGTCAAGAATGTAAACTTCGTCTCGTTCTGTAAAAGACGTAATTATTAAAGTAAGCTTATATTTTGCTCACCTTAAGCAGTTTCCAAGTCAGTTTTTTGGTCTCGATTTGTCCTAAATCTCCAGATTTTCGATTTCAATGGAAGACAACCGAGGGAAATTTCACTAAACTTGATATTGTATTGGATTATCTGTAGTTATCTTTCGTTTTTTTTAAGTAAAAGAAATTCAAAGCCTAAAAATGTCGGTTTTTTTGGCAAACTTTGTCGAAGAATCTTCCAAGAGCAAAACTAGCCCCTGGGGGTGGAGGTGAGTTGTGTACAAAATTCCTAAGTGGGAGAGTATGTACTCGCGCAAAAATCAAAACAAACAATGTAGTGCATTTCGATTCGATTTCACTGCATGGTTTTTATTATGGGAGAAAGTATCTTCATCTCGAATAAAAAATAATTGAAGATTTTTTCCCCGATCTTATTTTTACCTTTCAGTTTCATTCAAATTGTTCTCCCTGTGACTCTTCCATATCGGGAGCTATAATAAGAGAAACTATAAAAAGGAGCTGCTATTGCTAAGGAGCTCCTTCAGAAACAAGACTGGATTTGAATTTTGTTTTTTGATAAATCCCCAAGCACTATAGCAGCTGTATTTGAAAAAAATAATCAATTTATATAACATGCGATTTTCCCCTCATCTATTTCTTCTAATGTACAAACATTATTACTGGGGCTTTCAAAGAAATGCCCGAGTTATAGAATGGGCTTGTTTTTTTCGTTCTGTCACAAATCGCAGTTGTGTTCAAAGCGCTTGCGCAAGTTCTATGCGCATGCGAAGTATGCTCAGGTTTCGTCGCTGACTATGAAATCATGCTATACCAAATCAGTTGTCTCATGTAAACCTACGTAGACATGATCGTGAACCCAGCTGAATACCAGTACGAACTCTAAAAAGTCTGAGAAACAAAAGCAGAAGAGTTTATCCTCAAACGTATTCGCCCAAGTCCTCCAAGCCATTCATTGTTATGTGAAGGTTAGAAAACTTACAAAAAAAATAATGTAAGCTGAATACTAAGTGAATAGGCTTAAATGAAGTCAAACAACATGAAAAGAAGCTCTTGTTTGATTGCTCTAGCAGGGTTTATAAAGGATAATGAAGTCGAAATATCAAAGAGCTAGCCGGTATTTATCATTATATCATTTTTGTTCTCAGGCGGTCATTATCTTTCTTATTCACCCAACTGTCTTAAAGTCGGGGGCGGCTTCGAATAGTTTTCAGTGGAGTGCGGGGCTGATTAAACAAAGGAATGTCCTCTGGAGGTTGATATCTAGTTATCAACCCCGTGCTTATAACTTAAACGATTAATTGTTCGTGATAAATTTCTCAATGAACAAAATTTTACTAAAGATTAGATTCTAAATCATCAGAAAATCCTTGCATGTGATATTATTTCAAAGCAAAACGTAAACGATTAATTGTTCGTTCATGAACACAATCTTACTTGAAATTAAATTATGAATCATGAAAATCCTTGGTAACTCAACTTAAACGATAAATTGTTCGTGATAAATTTCTCAGCGAAAAAATTAACTTATAAGATTGTTAACTCAAACCAAAACTCAAAGGGTTGTGACAACATTAATTATTATTAATAATTATATCACAGTTAATGAACTGTATAAAAGTTTTACCGTCATCTTTGGTCTAGACTTTTTCATCGCTGCCAGAGGTTCAGAGAACACTGCGACTCATCGTGTTCTCTGAATGAAATGCATCAATTCTTAGAACATTGCGTAAGCCGAAACCCGACCATAACGGCGTGCAAACACTTTTTGATAATAACAATGGACTGATTTTGCCAAAATGCAAGCGTGCACGTCTACTGAAAAAAAGCTAACAAAGACGCGGCTTCATTCAACACTCATCGAAAAGTGTAAAGGATTAATGCATTGAACAATAAAACTGGGATATTTAACTACGCCAAAACCAATGCATCATATTTAAATCTGATGATTTAAGCACAGAAATAAGTTAAAACTCAAAACTTTGTTTTAAGAAACCTCCTCATGATGATATAAGGCAGTTATATACCGTTACCAAGGTGGTTATGAGATATATCAACCCTCGACTTCCCCTCGGGTCAATATATCTCATAACCACCTCGGTAACGGTATATAACCTTTACTTGTTTACTTGTAATAGTTTGATGTGTCTCTACAAGACTAAGATCCATATGCCAAATTATCGTAAATTTAAACTGAGTGGAGACATAGAGAAGAACCCTGGTCCTGCTCCAATGTACATTGATCCTAGCAAAACAATAACAGTACCTTATAGCCAAGGTAACTGCACTAATTTTGGGGTTAACAATAGGGAGTACTGAAGTTGATAACTATTGTAATGGTAATGTGGGTTCAAAATATTTGATTTACAAGGACAAATACCTTTCCCAAAGTCTAACAGACTCTGCACCATCTAAAAGGATGACAGTGTTCACGAAAACAAATTCTTTGATTTTCTGCTATGAAGCCCGAGTTCACGTAGATATGGTAAAGTGAAATTTGAGGATAAAGGAATGTTTACACTGATGTAAGTTAGTTTACATAGTTACCTTGGTCTTTTAGACAAGCCTTCGTAGGTTGACTTGAATGCAAAGGATAACCTTAATGACGCTGGGGGAAAAAGTTAGTTACTTCTCCTCACGGACACAAAGATTTGAGAGTCGCTTTTCGTGGCTTTCTCCTTTACTTCTTTATTCCAATGTTCTCACTAACTGCTCCTCCTTCAACTGCACTACTGACCACTCCTTCCTCAACTGACAACTGAACTACAAACTTTGCTGCTTGCACTTAAGTAGCAATCACAAACTAAATGAGATGACGTCTAGCAGAAGCTTGATTGACATCTCACACAACCGTTTCTCATTGGCTAGTCAAATGCAAGCATAATAATTATCTAGTTCCCAAATCTCTAGGAGGAAGTTTGTTTACGCATTGATTTACAATATTTATCTTACACGAAAACGTCCCGCAACTTAAATATCGCTTGACCAAGTACTTTTCTATTAGCTATTGAGATAAGAATATGTGGTTATTCGAAATTAACAGAGATTTGTCTCCTACAAAGTGGGCTATCAGTCGATTACTGACAGCGCCCAGTTAATTAATATTCATTAGGATTGAGATATAGTGCCGCCCAATTGCTGCCCAGACAACAAAATCAAAGCTTAAAGAATTGTAGCCACAAATCCTGTTGCTTCTTCTTTCTATCCATCGAAATGTCAATCAACCTTTGCCGTTCTTCCATTAGTCTCCCTCGCAACCGTTTTTAGTGTCGGTCGCCAAGCAACGCTCCCTCCCCACAAACGGCTGCTTGCATTCGAACTACATTCCTTTCTCATTGTTTGGCCAATCACAAGACGGGTTACATATTTAGAGAACCGTTCGCGAACTTTTGATCGGACCAATAACAGCGCAGCTTTTATTTCACATTCTCAACTCGTTCGTTCATAGAAAAAATGTGCATGCATATGTTTGGCCTCGTGTCTTCAAAAATTCGGTATTCCTGATCTAATTGCGTATCAGATGTCGGCTATCAAAACTATAGTCGAAAATAAAAAGATATGTTTGCCAATCTTCCAACAGGGTTTGGCAATAGGGGATGAGGAACCAGACATGTGACTTATCGTATTGAACTCTTTTTTTTTTTGTTTGTAATATAAGCGTATTACATGATACAAAAGAGTTTTAAAATAATGTTGGTTTTTGAGTAATGACTTAAAATGCCAAGTATTCAACTTATCCTGTAAGTGGTAGCTACTTGATTCAACCTATTGTGTATTAGATCGTAATAGTCAAGTGTATTCTGCTAAGGTATTGCAACACCGGTTTCGGATCACTCCCCAGTGAACCTTCAACAGTTGCTTTTTAGCTCAATATTTTGGTGTCGGGCTCGCTAGGAGCCGCTGAATGACTGACTAGGAACACCGATAGTGTTCTCTTTATATCTACTGGTTTGGCTAATAGCGCAGCGCGCTGATTCTAAAAATAGCTTAAAGATTCGGACAAACATTGCATTCTGTTTAACCTCTACGAGGATCATACGAACCGATTTTATTATTTTTACTTAAAGTTACAATATTAACCCATGTAAACTAAGATCAACTGCGATCAGCTGTGAAAATTAAATGCTGAAAGTAAACTAGTAAATTTGTTTGTCCGAATTTCGCCTTCGTTTTCGTTTTTATGACATCACGGCTGCGCTGCGCTATTAGATTTGAGGCTTATGAATCATGGTCGGTGTTTATAACTATGGCTTGCGGGTAGACTCGCGAAGGCACCATTGTTTGCGGATTAAAGGACATTTGTATGAAGTTTTTTTTTTTTTTTTTTTTTTTTACAGCGAAACAACACTAACTTGTCATTTTCCAAACACAAAGGAGCATTATTATGAATTATTCCTTAAGTGCGAACAACAGTAATTTGTCTTTTACAATTCGCAAACTTGCAGGGTTTTTTGCAGTATTTTTTCCGTGTTCACCACAATTATTTTGTCGTTTACAGATCTCAAAGGTGCAGTTAAAATGAAATCAATATGTTTTGGGACATAGATAGCGATTCTCTAACTCACAGTAAAATGATCACCTGGATAACTGACTTTGATTGATTAGATGTCAAGTTTTATGAAGAGTTGTAGGATACAATTACAGGGGCAAACCAAATTTCTGCTTTTAGAGAAACATTCTTTGCCAGCACCATAATATCGCTAGAGTAAAAACCCACATAAAAAAAACCTTAATTAAGAACCTGTTACGGATGAGATTTTCCATTGAGATCTCCTTTACATAAGAACGTGTTTTAACCTTGAAATTTCAAACAGGTTCTAATTATTTAATTCATTAAATCTCATTTTAATCAATATGAAATTATATGAATTAGAATATTTTATATGAGCAATAGAAGAAACCCTTAAAAAAGAACATATTTAGGAACCAAATAACCTAGTTTCCCACTGCAGAAACTCATAAGGGTGTTCAAGCAGTGGAGCGGTGTCGAGAATGGTCATACATGTCATTTAAACAGTTTTGCACGAAGAATAGTATATTCTGAACTGGTCTTTCATTCACGGTTCACTGATTACGATTGGGGAAAACTTGAAGTCATTGTCTACAATGGTTATAAGTTGGATGGGAAGGCGTGATCTTATGCACTACCATCCTTTATCCCTTTTCTAGGATAGCCCCGGTTAAATGGCTTCGCGAATTTTCTTTCTTATTCAAATTTGTATTTCCTGTATGAGAATAAAGTCACTCTTGTCTGTGCATTTTAATATATATAAAAATTGGCTGTATCATGATGTAAAGTATTTTACTGAACATTAGTCTTGCAAGTCATGTGGACTTTCTCAGAATAATTAAAAAGTCTAAATTTTATAGTTTGGTTGGGAAAAAACTCTAGTGGAGTAACGTCCTGGATTACAGTAACCAAGTTATAGCTTACAAAGGTTGTTATGTACTTGGTGTTTACTGGAAAACTAGATTTACAGTAATCAAACTTCTAAAGTAAAGTGAAACCTCGGTCACCAAATATCGCGTTTTTTGCTCATATATTGACAATCCCAAAACCCTTCTAATGGAGCTTAAATTTACCAAACCACAGTTTCTGATCATGGCAATCTCTACGACAATCCTTAGTCCTTCGTTGATTCTGGAAGCGTGATTTTCATATGTATTTCAACCAAATTCAACAGGTTCCTATGCAGTCACAATTAAGGTATTAGGTAGGTATTATATATTTTCTTTTTAATTAAGTAACTTTAAACTTTTATCTTTCATATGTTTGTGAAACTTCTTGCAATTTTTGATTGGAAAAGACAAAATTTTGAGAAAAATCGAAGTCGTGACTTTATCAAGACTGGAAATGTATCGTCGCTTAATATATGCACATCTGTCATGCTCGTTTGTCATCACAAGAAGATTGTACGTTGCGATCGTCCAGAACACAAGATAATTTGACAAGTGATGACAAAATGGAAGGCTCAAGGTGTTTTGGCCAATACCATTGTGGCTCCCTGCAGCTTCCGGCTCCAAACAAAGAAATTCATTTTTCTCGAATCTTTTTTGCCATTAAAACCTCAACTTCAAAACGCTAAAAGTCCCTTGGATTTCATTCGATTTTTCTAAAGTTTTGAGAGTGTAAGAATTAACTCATGATCCAAAAACGAGTTTCTCCGAATTTTGAAATTTAATTTCTTTCCAAAGTTACGACGCTTTTTACTCCAAACAACACTCCAAAAGCGATCGCTGAACTTTGATCAAAAATAGCCAGAAATAGAAAACAGATATCAAAAATCCCTTTTTGAGCTTATTATCTCCTGAGCAGATACAGCTTAAAATGTACATGTCCGTTAACGTTTTCACTGAGGCATGGCCAGATTTCGCTTTGAGGACAATAATGTGAACTACAACAATAAAAAAAACGTATTTCGAAAATTATTTTGTGGCAACTAATTAGTATATGTAAACACAGGCCTCATATTTTTCCTCGCCAAACTTTCGTCCCTTTCCCAAAAAGTGTGAAATCCAAAACAAGGGTGATGCATTAAGAAGAAATTTGTCATAGATGGTTTATTTTTTACGTACGCTTTGTTCAAAGTTTTACCATTTTCACTCCTCTTGAGCGTCTCTTGCTTGGACTTCAGTCGAACCTCTTCTCCGTTTTCTAGGAAATAAAATAATATTTTCGAAAACCAACAACCCAGTAATTCATATCTATTAATGGCCTATCTAAAATTATAACTTCAAAAGAAGAGCGAATTTGATTTTTTGACCCTGGTTACCGTTTGTTTCTATTCTTGTGGACATTGCCTCTTAAGCTCCGTTACATAGTAAATTAGGTGGTTACAGCCAATGTTTTGTCAAACATCGACTAAACAAAAGAGAATTATACACAATTTAAGAAACGGAACCCCCCTTTGAAAAATTCTGGATCTGCCACTGGGGACGAACTGCGAGCACCACCTAACACCACTTGTGTCAGACTTGAAGCGTGGGTAGATACTCACGCGTCGACCATCTTCTCCAGAAGATGTCCGATAGGTATTTAACTTGTTTCCATCTTCGTCGTGCATAGGTATCTTCTTTAGAAAACAATCCTGGCGGCAATAATGGTTCTGATTTTAACAGTAGTAAATGATTATTTGTCAGAGGTTCCAAGTCGTTTTTGTCGTCGGATACAGAAAAATGGTCAAGTTGTGTAGATATCTCTTGACCAAAGTTTGTTGGCTTGTAGCACCTTTCTACTGTGAACTGTGCAAGCCTTGATAGGTCATTTATCCCCCTTTTGCCACTGTTGATGAAGTTATATTGACATCTCTTGGTCCCAATCTAGTTTAAGTCAGCACAAATATAATCTTGTCAAAGGAACTTTAATGTAATGTGAACGGTGAGACAAATCCTAATGCAACATGCGCTAACCATGGTATATACCTCTTCTTGACGGAGTGCGTTCCTTGACATTGAGCTTAAAGCCAAATTTGTCTTGTTCGATATTCAATCTAGCGCTCTTTCAATTGGCAGATCGTGTTTAGATAAGTCCAGTTCTTTGATGTTCTTGTTTCATTAAGATTCTGGTATAGTACTGGTAACATCACGACTGTTGCTAACCCACTTTGTTAGGCGAAATCCTCCTTTCGACATGAGCTCACTTAATTCTTTGGAGTGTGTAATTGCCTCTTGAATGGTTGGCAAAGACTTGAGACAATCATCCACGTAAAAGTTGTATAGTGTACATTCACTTGATACTCTTCCGATTCTTGATCAATGTTACCTTGTGGCCACCACAGGAAGCGTAGAGGGTTGCGATCATGTTCCGGTTCTCTCACCGTTATTTTCTTGGCGGAATCTAGTTTCTGGAGGTCTCTAGTAAAACTATCTTTCCAAAAATAGTATTTGTGGCGATTCATGCTTCTTGATTAACGTAGTCTACTAAATTGCAGACTCAGACACTGATGTTTTTGATGGACTTCTATGATATCGTCTACCTTACGACGTCAACAGTAAAATTGTTTAACTTATTCAATGTAAAAGGTGAGTAATCGCTAACGAAACGACGCCGACGTTTATTTTTAAAGATAAGTGAACACTTTTTAGTATCCATTTACAAACAAACATATATCAATTCAATCGGAATAACTGAAACAATCACACATACATCTAAAGCCCAATCCGTCTGTCCTGGAGCCCTTGGCTTAAAGGAAGACAAATTGGGAATTTTTAAGGCTGGGGCAAAATCAAACAAGTACAGCACTTTATATAGGAATATGTGAATAGAACGTGCAATAACGTAAGCTATTTGGTCAAACAGAGCAAAATATTCCGTTGATACCTGGACTTAATTTACAGAATGTAAACTTCAACTGAGATATCAATACTAGCGTTGACTGGTAAGCATTCATTTAAATCATCTTCCATCTGTATAAATTTTGGAAGATTAAATTTTTTTTAACAATTTCTATATGCATGTTTCGGCGGAATTTGATCTTAAATATCTTGTAATCTAATAAGAGTCTCATATTAAAAATAGCCTTTCACAGTAAGAAAAATGCGGATAGACTGTCGAATCTCTTTGATGGCCTTTCTCGTATATCTATAAAAGAATCTTTTGCGACGGCTATACCAACATGGCGGCAAAATAGTTTACAGCTCAAATTTCGCAAATGCGCTGAAAAATATCTCTATGTTGTGCAAGGCGTCTATACGTACTATGACGTCTAAGAAAATATAGCCAGACACGAATGAACTTCTCTGCTTCAATGTTATTTTTATTTGTATCACTTGATAGGTAATATTACGACCTTGTTAAATGCATAGAATTGTTGCCAAGGTTACATGGAAATACAAAAGAAATACCACACAAATTCCATTGAGGAAAAGTGAGATTTCTTTTGTATTTTCATGTAATGTCGTATCCCAGATAATTTTGAAAAAGGTTCATTACAAACCAATAGGATCGACGGACATCATGGCCTTAACCTTTGGCTGTTTTCAATCAATGGCTCTTAGTCGAATCCTGGTGAATGTTGCATACAGGATCATTCGGATCCCTTGGATAAACATTTGACCAGTAAATGTAATACACCCAAACGTTCATGTTGGTAAATTTTGCGAGCTGAAAAAAAAAGTAAAGTAGTTACAGTGATGGTGATTTGAAGACTACAAGAGCCATATCTGATCTGATATATAAGATAGCCATATATATTGATGAGGATATTGATAATGATAATGATAGTGTCCGTCATTCATCAATTACTTTTCACATAAAAGTGATAAGGCAAACTAAAAATTAAAAGATAAATATAGTAAACAAACAAAGTAGTCCAAGGTCTTGTTGTACGAAGGGTGGATAGCGCTATCCGACCATGTATAGATTTATTGGATAACATCATCGACTTATATATCCACTGGATTACGATATTTTAGATAGATATATCGATGAGAATGATGATAATGATAGTGTCAGTCATTTATCAATTACTAATAAAGATAAATAAACTAAACAAACAAGATAACCCAGGGCCCGGTTGTATGATGGCGCCATCCAATCAATCCATATGATAAATGTATTGGACAACTGCATTAATCCATCGGTTAGAACTATCCACCCTTCGTACAACCAGGTACAGCAGTGCACAAAGTACAGGTTTGACTTACATCAATATCTTTGCAATTGGTGTCTTGCATTATAGGTGCCGTGCAGGGAACCGTTTTGTCAACAGGGATTTTGAGCTCGTAAAAGCCAGAAGGGCTTGTACATTCATCCTTTCCCATCATCAAACCATTGACCGCGCCACCATTTAATGGGTGGCTGCACATTGCTTGCAGGCGTTTATCGTCCTCTTCGACGCAGACATTCTCCTCTGTAGTGAAATTGTTTAATTTTCCATGTCCATGAAAACAATATATATATATATATATATATATGAAAATAATACATGGATATATATACGCTGATGGCTATTTAGACCTAGATGTGTTCAATACAGCGAGCACTTGCCTTGTGCAATCATATGGAATAGTATGCACGTATACATAATATAAATATCTATTGAGATGCAAAGTCACAAAATTACTAAGAGGCAATGTGGTCAAGGATCGTGCATGAAAATGCTTTTTACAAATTGGCATGAAAAATGAAAATGAAGCACGAGATTCTCAACTGCCGGAGAGTTTTATACTATGCATCCTGTTCACTTATAATAATAATAGTAATAATAATAATAATAATAATAATAATAATAATAATAATAATAATAATAATAATAATAATAACAATAATAATAATAATAAGTATTATTATTATTATTATTATTATTCATTGTATAATAATAATTTTTATTTTTATTATTATCATTATTATTATTATTATTATTCATTGTATAATAATAATAATAATAAAATTATATTATTATTATTATTATTATTCATTGTATAATAATAATAATAAAATTATATTATTATTATTATTATTATTATTCATTGTATAATAATAATAATAAAATTATATTATTATTATTATTATTATTATTATTAGTAGTATTATTAGTAGTATTAATTCACATTTTATATTTCATATGAGATTTTATTTAGGATTTTTCAATCCCAATTCAGATCACTAACTTAAGTAAATATTCTAAATGTATTCAGAATTTAGCGAGGATAATAGTTTTTAAGCTTCATAAGTTTTTTTTTTTAATATTAGTAACTATGAATGTAGAAACAAATATTAAATTGCCATTTAATATCAATTAGAATTAGAATTTATTTAGGGTTAATTTGTCCTTTAGGTTACGCTTAGCGCCCTATTGTATCACTTGTATGGAGCATACAAAAGTTTTACACTGCTATCATATTAATAATAATAATAATAATAATAATAGTAATAATAATAATAATAATAATAATAATAATAATAGTAATAATAATAATAATAATAATAATAGTAATAATAATAATAATAATAATAATAATAAATTCTTTATTTACTGAGGGTAGCACTAAATAGCAATATGCTAACAAACCTGTTTGGCCCTCTAATATATAAACTTTGAAGATATATGTATAAAAACTATATAATTATAACTACAAGATAAAAAAACCCTAAACTAAAAAAGAAATTATAACTAATAATTAATAATTATTATTGAATATAATGAAAAAAAAAGTTGATGATAAAAATGATATCTAAAAATAGCTATAAAATTTAAAACAAAATAGAATGAACTATATTTATACTATAAAATGATTTAAAGTATTTTGATTATCTGAAATAATTTGAAATAATTTCTTAAAGAGATTTTAAAAGTCAAAAAATCGTTTTGACGTAAGGCTAGAGGCAGCCTGTTCCATAGCTGACAAGTACAGTAGTTACACTAAAAGATCTCCCTCCCTCCGTCTTACGCTTAAAAGAATGACATACTAAATTATATCGGGAATATCTTGTTGGGCGAGAATGCAAATCACAATTGCGCTATAAAAGACCACCCAAATAAGAGGGTACTTTGTCCTCTAACCTTTTAAATGCTAAGATTAATTCATTCATCTTTTCTTCGTCATAAAAAGGAACTCAACTGCCCAAAAATATTCAAACTCCAATACATCATTGAGATGATCCGATTGAGCCGTTTAATAAGCAGCATTTTTTATCGAAAACGTTTTTGTAGAGTCAGAATTTACCGTCCATCTGTGACGTGGCGTAGCGATGTGAGTTTCAATACCCGTAGAGTGTTTATATTTAATAGTATGCATAATGGTTAGTACTAGACTATAGGCTGATTGTGGTTGTTGTTGTAATCATTTTTCTTCTCTTTCTTTCTTCTTTGTTTTTGTTTTTGTTTTTGTTTTTGTTTTTGTTTTCGTTTTCGTTTTCGTTTTCGTTTTCGTTTTCGTTTTCGTTTTCGTTTTCGTTTTCGTTTTCCTTTTCGTTTTCGTTTTCGTTTTCGTTTTCGTTTCGTTTTCGTTTTCGTTTTCGTTTTCGTTTTCGTTTTCGTTTTCGTTTTCGTTTTCGTTTTCGTTTTCGTTTTCGTTTTCGTTTTCGTTTCGTTTCGTTTTCGTTTTCGTTTTCGTTTTCGTTTTCGTTTCGTTTTCGTTTTCGTTTTCGTTTTCGTTTTCGTTTTCGTTTTCGTTTTCGTTTTCGTTTTCGTTTTCGTTTTCGTTTTCGTTTTCGTTTTCGTTTTCGTTTTCGTTTTCGTTTTTGTTTTTGTTTTTGTTTTTGTTTTTGTTTTTGTTTTTGTTTTTGTTTTTGTTTTTGTTTTTGTTTCTTTCTTTACTTTCTTTCTTTCTTTCACGGGTTAAATAATACCACTCTACACGACACTAACCACATGTGAGTAGATTTGATTCTTGGTTCCCTCCCTGTCTTTTCAGTATTTTTCTGTGATTAATCCTCTTGATTTTCATTTCTCATTAAAAATCACCTTATAAATTTCAAATGCCTTCAGTGGCGGGATGAGGAGCCACCACGTGGAAATACCACTGTTAAATCCGTTATTACTATTACATTTATTTATTATTACTATTATTGTATTATTACTTCCAGTCAAAATGTTACCCAGGTGTGCATACTTACGTTATGATTTAAAACTACGCTTTACTTTACCTATTTAATTGAGTTAAAAAGTATTACTTACCAGATTTGGTGGGGTCTGTTTTACTTTCCCGGCAACCTTCCACATTAGGGACTTTAAGATACCCCGACTACGGACTACCGACTACGGTTGGACGCGTATTTTCTTCCATGGAGTACTGGGCCGAGTACACTACGCGGGGCGCGAAAATATGAAATTAAGATTCATTGACTACGGACGACGGACTACAAACAAATCCTCTCGCCTTCTTTTCATTATTTTGCTTCTTTTCCAATAATGTCTTTTCAAAAACTTCGAGATAACCTGGTTTATGGCTTAGCAGATGGAATTCTTGATGAAGAGGAGTTTATTGTTGTACGATGCTCACGAGTGTGTAAATCCGGCTTATCCATATTGGGAATACGATGATTTCAAACTCGATAATTTAGATTCAAGCGAATGCATAAGTGAATTCAGAGTGGGTAAGGAAGACCTCCCTCTTTTAGCTGATGCTCTTGGAATTCCAAGACAGTCTAGATGTCCTCAAGGAACTGTATGCAGTGGATTGGAATGTCTATGTATTCTACTTAAAGCGTTTGGAATATCCTTGCAGGTGCTTTGACCTGATTTACCGTCTCCCCCGGCCTGTTCCAGAACTCTGAATGATCTACAATGTTGTTTTAGACTAGATTCATACTAACCACGCTCACACACTTACATGATCATGGAACCAACGCTTTCTTTTTCCAGTTAACCTAGAGCAGTATGCCCAAGCTATATATCAAATGGGATACCCATTGGCTAATTGTTTTGGTTTTATCGATGACACCGCCCGTCCAATATCACGACCAGAAAAAATCAGAGGATCGTATATAATAGGCACAAACGTGTGCATACCATCAAATTGCAATCTTTAGTTATCCCTAATGGATTAATTTCCAACCTTCATGGTCCTTTCGAAGGTCGTCGACATGATGCTGGTATGCTAAATGAGTCAAATATGTTAAATGCCTTACAAATGATGCACATACCCCAGGAGGACAAGCACTTTGCATTTATGGGAACATGGCCAACCTATTACGACCACAATTTATGTGTCCATACCGACAGGGTGACTATACAGGTCCTCTAACCCCACAAATGAGGGCTTTCAATGCAGGAATGAGCAAGGTACGCATATCAGTCGAGTGGCTTTTTGGGGATATTGTGACTTATTTCCAGTCTCTTGCTTTTAAAACTTAAAGATTGGAATGAGTGCAATTGGAAAGCAATACCTAGCATGTGCTCTGATGAGAAATGCAATTACCTGCCTATATGGGAACAGTACATCTGATTATTTCCAGGTAGACCCTTCATACCTCCAAAGTTAGTTTGCATAACGTAACTCGTGCAGACAGTCAGCTACATTTTATTTGTACATAAATTGAACTATTACTTAGTTGATAGACTGAAATCTTTTATATGATATACAGATGAACATGAAAATGATTATTTTGATGTAATATTCAGTTTCTATAATCATTTTGATGTGTGTCCACCGAAAGCAGGTGCTAAAGTTGAGACTAAAATAGGAAATGGCAAAGTAAGGTAAATTCTCATGTTTAGCCAATGGTCATAGGTTGTTTATATCATCTATGTAACGAGATAATTATGGCATTTTCCAGACTAGCATTTTATCTGTCTTAGCTCCTTGTGTCCTCCTATAATGTGAACCCTAAGACCTGAAGTATTGCACTTAACTGAAATAAATAAGCATTCTTAACTCAAATTCAGGAATGCTAATATAACAAAAACAATATTTTATTTTGTATGTCATGTAATACAATAGGCTAAAACAAGAATAAAGTTATGAGTTACGATTCATCTTTTCCAAAAATGCTAAAACCAGGGCTTGAGACTGGGCCTGTGCTTGCATTTGTTGCTGCATTTGCCTTTGCTGCAACAAAAACTGATCTTGCATCTGCATTTGCCTTGTCTGCTCAGCTTCCAAACTCTTGCTTTCCAAGTCAAGTTTTCCCTTCATCAGTTCCATTTCTTCTTTTTTCATTTCAAGCTCTGACTCCCTTTTCATTTTGAGGTATTCTAGTGGATCAACTCCAGTTCTCCTGCTTCTTTTCCTCCTAGGCTTGACATCATCTAGCTCTTCATCTTCTTCATCATCTACTGCTACTCGCTTTCCCCAAGAGGTCATGGCTATGTTCCTGATGGCCAAAGCTTTAGCTCGCTCACTCTCTGATTTAGTCTTATCACTACAGTTAGATGGACTACTGGCATTTGAGGTGATAATTTCTTGAATTTCACTTAAGGTCAAATCTGATTCTTGCAAGACATCAGGACTAACTGAATACCAGAGGCTTTCTCTTCCTTCTTCATTCTGGAGTTAAAGTCGTTTAAAAGCTTGCCAAATCGCTCTCTCACAGATCGCTGGTCCCTGAGCATTACAGCAAAGTCAGCTTGAGAATTTAGGGCAGCTGCGATATTTGACCATTTCTGGCCTGACACTTTGCTCCCACTTCGCTCTTTCAAGATAAGGCTCCTTTTGTCTTACTTCCCTCAAAAGAATCCTGTCTATTTTTTCATGCCATCTAAATGTACCACTAAAATAGAAAAGAAAAAACTTACTAGTATACAAGAAATTAAATTTGTGATTCCTAATTGTAAGTTTTCTTTAAAGTATATTTTGCTATTACACCTTAGAAAGTCATTTTTATTTCACAGGTTCAATGTTTTCACTGCCCCGGTTTCCTTTTACAACTTATTTACTGTTGCTAAATTCCTTTTACAGAACGAGAGATAGAGAAAAAAAAAAGAAATATTATGTTACATGAATATAATTTTACATCTTTAGTTTTGAATTATTCCTTGAATACAAGCATGTAATATACTAACTAGTAGAAATAAAATCAAAGCCTTAACTTACTTGTTTCTTGTAGCTTGAGTAGGAATCGTCGCTCTGCAAAATAGCAAGACAAAATTGCACATCATTACAACACTTTTATTCAATGACAATGCTTACAAATAAAGAGTCCTTATTAGTTTGAAGCCCGATCGAGGAATAGTAAGATATCTGTAAAAAATTAGGTATTCAAAATCTTAGACATAGTTGTTCATGACCTTTTTAGCTCTTAATAATGCTTATCTCAAGTTGCTATCTCAAGAGTTAACGCTTAAAATAACATTGAATTTCTCCCTTTAAAATATTTTTTCTTACCTTCTTGTACACCACGCGCTCCACTACGAGTTTAGGGTTGACTACACGCCGTGGTGAGCTTGCGACGGTGGGCGAATGAAGGTCACGTACCTCGTCCCAGTTCCAACTTAACTCACGTCCGTAGTCGGTAGTCCGTAGTCGGCGTATCTTAAAGTCCCTATTACTGATTTTAAAACGGTCAAACGTAAGGTCCCTGAAAGCTGTTATTGGCGTAAGGTATTGTTTTATCTGGCCATCGCCCGAGCGGAAGAAAGCTCTGCTTAAATGGCGGACATCGAGTCTGACATTATCCCAAACACTTTCAAGTTGTTTCTTAGTGCCATAGAGCTCAACATACATCTGTTGAAAACAAATATTATAATGAAATGAAATTGCTTTATCTAAAAGGTCTAAGCCAAACATTAAATCGTTAACGTTAGAATTAACATAATATGCAACAACAACAACGACAACGACTTCTTTGGCACTGGGTAGTTTTTGTATGACTAAAAAAGCCATTGCACGTGGTATTGTCACGGTACCAAAGCTATTGCACGTGGTATTGTCACAATACCAAAGCCATTGCACGTGGTATTGTCACGGTACCAAGGCCATTGCACGCGGTATTGTCGCGGTACCAAAGCCATTGCACGTGGTATTGTCACGGTACGGAATTCTAACATCCGTAGAGCCAATAATAAATATGGCGGTTTTCGTATGAGTGGGAAAAGTACTGTAACGACTCCATTTATTAGACCGATTGGTAGGTTTATATTAAAACAATTTGGATCACTTGCACTCATAGACTATTTTTTGAGAAACATGGTGTATGGTGTTGTTTGTATTGAAGATAGACCACAATGCATCCTGTGTATCGAACTTAGAAAATGCCTATGTTCTAGTGGTTAATAGCTCATGCGGCCTTCGGTCTTGTTAAATTCTTAATTTAATCAAGGGAAATATATAACTTATTGCTTTATTATTATATTTATTATATTATTATATTATACTTTATATTATTATTATTATATTTATTACATACGTACACTTATAAGCCGAGCATTGTAACATGTGTTACAAATTTGATCCTCTCCTATGCTGAATGTCGTTGAACCTGTTTTTATTTCCTCAAACATCTGAAAATCAGACAAAATTACGTTACATGATTAATTAAAGTAATGTTAAACTTATTGTAATGTACTATTGTAAATTTTCTAACATGCCGAGGATAACATGGAAATACAAGAGGCCGCAAATTCTAAAAAAAGTGGGATTTCTCTTGTATTTACATGTTAGTCCCTCATCAACGATAATTTAAGAAGAGTCCATTAAAAAAGAAGGCAAACCATACTTCACATTAGGATAAATAGCGTTCGTTTACACCCACGCGATAAGCCAGCCATATTGCTGTACCAAACAATAGAAACTTGCTTAGTAGGAAGCACGGGTGTCGTAGCGGTCAGAGCGCTCGCTTCTCATCATGAATGCGGCCCGAGTTTGAGTCCCGCCGTGTACGGTGTCGTATGTGAGCAGAGTTTCTAGTTGGTTCTCTTCTGTGTTTCTAGGATTTTTCTCCGGGTTCTCAGGTTTCCCTCCCTCCTCAAAAACCAACTCCTAAATTCCAATTTGATTACGGAACGAGAGCCACAGGTTTGTTAGCCTCTGGTCATTAAGTGCTACCCCTCTCTTTTCTACATAGTTTTTGCAAAAAAAGTTCAATTATAGTTCAAGAGGATAGCAAATGTTTGCACTTGAATAATACGCTACGGGTAGTGAAATCTATTGTTCAAACCAACATGGCTGAAGCTACTGTAATATTTCCAAGATGGCTTATATTTCGTCTCCTAAAGCAGTCCCAAATTGCACTGCAATGTAAACTCGACTTTTGCTCATTTGAAAAGGACGATTTTTTTCTCAAAGCTGTGCTATTCCATATTTTAGGGGGAAATGCATTTTTGACATCGCTGACAAAGAAAACAGAAATCACTTGACTTACTTTAGTCAGTGAAAGAACTCGAGTCCTTGTTTTATACCTAGTTCCTGATCATGTCACGCATTGCACATGAAGAATGAAATTTAATCCACATAGTGAGGTCGATTAATCCCACTAATACGAAAAAAATTTCCTTGAAAAAATTGGTAAATAATTTCAATTCTTCTTTAATAATAACGATAAAATAATGTTTACATATATAATGAGTCCTTTAACGCTATAGACTTGTTTCTGCAGTCCAGCTGCCATTACCAGAACAAGATAATATAGATCACAAATTATTGTGATGATGATGATGATGATGATGATGATGATGATGATGATGATGAACAGTGATGATGATAATAATGATGATGATATATATGCTAAATCCTATGATGCACTGACATCTTATGACAATCAACGACATTCTTGAGGGTTACCTGTTTGTTGTTCACATTATCAAAGCTCCATTTGTGAACTTTAGTTCTGTAATGCAGATTAGAAAAACATCTTGTGGCCTTCGTTGTAATGTCGGACAACCGCTGAGATACTTGAGAGAGTTCAACTGCACCATTAAGTTGCCCGGTGCCCAGCGCACTTTCTGAGGCGATGCGTTGGAACGTGCTCATGACATCATCCAAGTTCCAGAGGGTACGGAAACCAAGGGCTTTCTGGAGCTCATAGATATTTTCCATAAACGACTGTTCCAGTTCTTTGTAAGTACCAAGCAGATGTTCCAGGAAGGTTTGCCGAAGTTCATTGGTTATAGGAGTATCTAGAGTGCAATAGCGATAATAATAATAATAAAAAAATGCACAACGATGTATGACAAATTACAACAAATATGGCGACCACATTTTCTGCGCTGACAAGCCACTGATTAGTCACGTTTTCCCGTGGAAAACAAATATAAGCATTTTCACATGTATGAGAGGCTAGTTGGTCACTATTCAGTCCAGAACAATAGTTATTCAGATTGGTCGTCATAGTTTGATTCATGGTGTATAGAATGCGCTGATAATTTTTACAAACTGAACATAACTTGCGTAACAATAAATTACTTAACAGAAAAGCAGGACTGTTTCTACCAGGTTTACTGATTACTGATTACATTTCGAGAATTCCTGAGCTTACATAGCTCAGCTAGCAAATATGATTTTTAATTACCATGAAAAAGATCTGTAGGTAAATCTGCATTCATTTTAAGAGAATCTTGACAATTGAAACTAAATTTTGAGGTTAAATCGTGGTTTGAATGAGTCATAAAAATCCCTGCTGAGAATTCCGCCATGGCACACGCGTCAGTCTTCGGTCCACGGCGACCAGAATAAAGACAAAAACAATCTGACTTTATGATAAAATCTTTATCTGACAAAATCTTTATCACTTTATGATAAAAATTATCGCCAACGATTAAAAAAAAACACTTCTTACAACTTTATATGGAGGATCGGGTCAATTTAAACAGAACAAAGGTTAAAACCTTTACTAGAGTCTTGGTATCACTACGGCGGCTTTGCCACTCAAAGTCATTTTGTTATCAAGGTATATGTGGCTGGCTTGCCCACAACGGGCTTGTTGCTATGGGGCAAATTGACACGTGCTCAATTCCTGCAAATGGCCTACTATGATCACACTTAAGTCAAAAAACTTGCTGACTTGCAATATAGTAAAGTAAATACTTTATGCGTTCGGTGTGTATATATATCCTCACGAATACCCTATATTTCATATTCTGGCTGCGTTACCAGCGTGGTTGGTCTTTGTAGTGTAGTGGTTAACACATCGGACTAGAATGCCGAAAACGTGGCTTCGAATCCTGCCAAGGGCATTTGATATTTTTCTCTTATTCTCTGACTTGCAATATACGTTGTTACAGATGCTTTCGCCATAATAAATTAGGGGTAATCCAAGGAGCAAACGTAGAAATATTTAAAATGCATGGAGAGGCGAAATTACTTTTTTTAAATGATTTGTGCTTTGGTGTTTTGCATATCGCTCCAACTTCCAAAAAATTGAATTGTTTTTAAGATGTGTTTCACAAACACCCTGACTTATTGGTTTCTTTGGCATTTCACAATCTCTTACTTGAAACAATAGGATTCGATATGGCCGCCGCATTAGTCAAGAGGTCGGCTGCTTTCATACCTGTTGGTTTGCTGAATTTAGCAATTGCATTCTCTGTCTTTTCCAGAAGTGGGATATCAAAATTGTGTCCCCCAATTGTGTTGTCAAGGTCCATGATTTTCGCTATCATGTCAATGCGAGCTGCGCCCAAAACTAAAAAGGACTCTATTTCCGCCTTAAGACCTGCAACGTCACGAGGTCTAGTAGCCTCATCCAGTAGGCATACCAGGTCAGCAGCAAACTGTTCTTTATTCATCTCTAGCTTGGCCTTATTGAATACAAAATGTTACAAGAATATATGTAAGAATGTGGAAAAAATTATTTAAAAAAATAATCACATTTGGTAAAATGAAAATGATCATAATAAATGTAATTGGGCTTGAGAAAGTAAAACCTGAAGTAAAGGCTTGGTGCATATATTTTTGTTTTTTGTAATAAACTGGAAAAATAAACTGGCGGAACTAAGATGGCGGTCATTCAGAATCATAACGTAATGTGATCTTTTTAAATTCGTTGTTTGTTGTGCACCTTTCGGACCAAGTGATGTCGCTCTTGGGAGATGATTTTAATAAATATTTAAATGTGATCAGAATTGCTTAAGATATGAGTTGGATCTCTCAAACCGGTATGAAGTACCAGTTGAATAGCATCGTTTCTTTTTTAAACTTTAAATATAGATATCGATAATTTAACATGTTCGTCATAAAAGAACGACTATCCAACAAAGCTAAAAGGTCCATTCCTATAGCGCATTACTTTATCGCGTCCTGTGAGATGTTTAATTGTGACAATTTGGATCAACCACAGACAATCACTGGCAGAGCTTAAAATTCCTATTACGTAAAAAGTGTTCGACCAGAAGGGAAATGAGTTTGATTTCTGGTCACAGCACCTTGATTTTCACTAAGAAAAGTATCGATTATCGTCAATCCGGCATTAACGATATATGAGCTCATTTTTTGAGCCTTCCAGGGGCTGGCTTACTGTAAAGCAACATCATTTATCATTAATTTTACTTTACCGCCAGGCCATGCCACTGTAGAGGTACACACACTTTTACACGTACGAATACTAGGTGACCCTGAGAAATTCCATCAAACGGATCAGTAAAATAAAAAAAAACATTGCAAGGTACTTACCTTCATCATATCAGGAACACAGCTAACATTAACTTTGTCAAAGTCCAATTCACTGGAATCGGTCAGAGGCACGTATTTCCCAAAAGTCAGCCATTCCTCGACACTTCCAATAACGGAATCAAGAGATGTAAGACAAGCCCTGTTTGCATCGTACTCGGCAATTGTAATAGCTGTCTTAATGGCGTCGAATGGACCTTCGGTGGAAAGAAATCCTGTCATACCCGTAAGCACTGCAAAAAATTGTTGTTTGTTTAACCTATTTGTCGCTGTTTGTTGAGCCTCCCTCAATAATGAGCAAATTTTTACTATGGTATTTTCCATCTGTGTTTGTGTTTCTTGGATGGCCTACAGAAACAAAAATAAAGAGGAGGTAAATGTTAAGGAAAATATTATCTCGGAAAATCAAGTTGGCTATCATTTTGTTGCATCGCCGATTTGTTCTTGTTGTCCGACCTCTTCCCGTCTAATAAACAGTGCGCTTTCTCAGGTTTACGGCATCGACATTTACACTTATTCCACGCGAAGATATACAAGCAGATTTATATCCTTTGTTGAGAAGTTTCTCGAGAAACTGCTTTAATGGTCGTATTGTTCGAAAGATCTTTAAAATATTATTTATCTGGCTGAAGAATTGCTAACCGCTGAGTTAACAGCAATCAATAGCATGCGCAGTTGTCACTAGGATCTAGGCCACCATGTTAGTATGCAACCAGAGCCTCCAAATTTTCTTGAAAACTAAGAAGACACTGGAAATGAGTATGCTAGCATAAGTACAGAGGAATGAGTTGACCGACAATAGCGATGTGAGTGGTCGAAAGGAGTAAACTGAAATGATCGACTACCAATTTGAGAGCTTTTAGGTTTGACGTCACTTCGCATGCTACTTCATAGCCGCCATGTTGGTTGACTATACAAAACATTCCTCATTAAGCTTCTATTTCTAAATCAACCAAGATAGCTGTGTATAATCATTGTTATTTATATCTCAAGGGATTTTTTGGTCACGTGGTTGCACTCCAAGAAAAGAGCCTCTGTTGAGGGGACGCATAAAGAGTGGTAAATATACTCTAAACACTGTACCGTGATATACATCCTTTTCTCGCTTTCGTCTATGGCTCTAGCTGCAATAAGTCGTTGTTTCTGTGCATTAACTTGTTGAGACGCTGCTGAGGTCATTACAGTCGCGATCTGCAAATAAACCACCATGGAAAGTAAAATTACAACTAATCTTTTCAAATGGTTGTCATTCATGCATAAAAGCTAAAATGATACACAATGATACCCACTAGAGAAACATCGAGCATACATTATTCAAGAACGAGGTCTAACATGCGTAGGTGGTCCTACTGCCTCGGCTTACCCTTTTGAATTGTTTTTGGAGTCCCTTGAGGAATATATATATATATATATATATAAGAAATTTGTGAATCAATTTTCCGTAAAATAGTGCTCAATACATCGCTAGAAGTAGAGCAGAATATTTGTTTGAGAAGAAAAAGTCAAGACAACATTTTTCCCGACAAGCCTGTTTCGTGAATTGCTTCACTCTTCAGGGGATTTAATGATAAGAATATTCGTTACTATCATTCATATAGAAAAAGTATACATAATTAATTAGTGGATGTAGTTTAGCTGTTGCGTAGTAATGCTTTGTTTCTGTGGCGGCATGAAGATACAAGTTCGTTTCGCTTATTTAATGATGAGAGTTCCGGTCGGTAGATTATTAGAAATTTTTCTTTAAGACAAATGTTACATCTTTTGCTGGAGCTGTTGTAGGCGGAGCTTGAAGATAAGACGCGCCATAGAATGGAGTAGCTGATATTACTGTTCTTGAGAGTCCAGATGTATTTGCTGAGTTCAGTCGAGTTTTTATGTTGTTCGTGGCGGAATGAGGCGGTGTGGTTTCTGTATCTTGTTTTGAAGTCGTTTTCTGTGAGTCCTATGTATGTTGCGGTAGTGTTGTTGTCCTTTCTTGTGACGGTGGCTTGGTATACAACTGATGATTGGAGGCAGTTGCCATTAAGCGGGCAATTGTTCTTTTGTCGGCAGTTGCATGTTTTCTTGTCCTTTCTGTTGTTTGCGGTGTCGTTGTCGTCTCTCGGTGTATGTAAAATGCGCTTGTTGTGATTGTCAATGATTTGTTTGGCATTGTTCATGCAGCTGTAACTGATCTTGATGGTGTTACGATTAAAGACTTTCCTAAGATTATGGCCTCTAGGAAAGTGTTTATCAACTAGGCCAAGGAATCTCTGTCCGATATTGGTGTTGACATTTTTGCTAAATGGGGGGTTGTACCAGAGTATGCCGTTTCGTTGTCTGTTTTTGCGTTTTGTGGTCGCGGTTGTTTCGTAGTTTAGGATGTACTGGTATCCGCTTTCGTCAAGTGCTTTTTGATATGGAGGGGCAGCTTGGTCGAAGGATGCTTTGTCGGATGAAAGGGATGACAGTCGTCTGTTGATGCCGGCAGGTATGTTGTTGGTAGTGATTGGTGGATGGTTGCTCTCACGGTGGACGTACTGCAGTGTAGTGTTAGGCTTTATGTAGGGCTGGTAGGTATTTTGTTTTAGGTTGAAAGTAGCATCTAGGAAGTTGATGATCTGCTTGTTGGCTTCGATGGTGATGCGTAGTCCGTTGTTGTTGAAGATTCGGCAAATGTCTTTCTTGATATTTTCAGTTTCTCTCGGTGTGGCGTTAGAAATGGCTAGTCCGTCGTCTCGGTACAGTCCTACGTTGATGTTAAGGTTCTGTAGTTGAGAAATATATATATACTCGTGCCCAACACCAGAATCAATGAGGGTCATGGACAATAACATAGCAAAGCAAACGTGGAGGGCAGACGACTGAAGTTTATCGCAGGGTCTGTGACCCCAAACAAAATTAAGGAAGCATTTGTATAAAATTAAAATACCTGCTGAAAGTTTTCTTCATCAGTTACTTGACTCATAATATTTGTGAAAGCGTCTTCATATATTTTTGCTGCATCTTTTATTCTGTTTACGTCATTTTGAAGTGCTTCCCACTTTACGAGAGGGGCAAAGAGACTGTTCTTTCCAAAAATGTCAAAGCCGTCTTTATCCAAAAAAGCAAGTTTTCTTTGGGCATCTATAGCAAACCAGAAGATAGATTTTTTTAAATGCTAATAGAATGTTAGGCTCCGTCTACACGTGTCCGGAAATTTGTGTATCCGCCTTTTTTAAAATTTTTTTACGGATACGTGTGGACGGTCGTCAGCAAATTTTCGAATACGCTGACGTAAAAAGTTTTTTTTGTTATTTGTCTTTGCTTTTTGTTTTGTTAATGAGCATGTAATATCTTTAATACAGTCAATTCAAACACGTTGACGTTAAATGGCTCCAGCCTACGCGACTGCACCGAAAGGGAATATGGAGAAAAACTACTGAAGCGATTAGTTTCCTTCTGAATTCATATTGTTCCCGCTAGAAAAATTAGGGTTACTATCAAACCATTAAATGTCTTCTTAAACAAAGCTCGACTCATGATTTTTATTCAATAGTACAATAAATTCTCAATTTTCAACACTTTGTCAACACTGCTAGCTCACCGTTAAAGGGATCGTTTGTAAACCCTAGACATAACCAGGATTTTTCAAATAGTTTACTCACCTTTCATAATGTATTCTACGTCAGATCTTCCAGTTGATATCCTGACAAGAAACTGTAGTGCGTCTTTGCCCTCCTGATTCTTGCTGTTTCCTAGCAACAAGTCCACTGCCTTCCTCCTTATGAGGAGAAGAAGATTTTCTGGGAAAGCGGTTTTACTTTCTTCATCGATTGTCTCTGACTTACTTATTGCAGAGTCACTAACGGTGCCATCCCGTCCTTTGACGTTTGGAGCTAAATGAAAAAGTACATTATCAGCATCAGCTTCATATGAACGTGATGTTATAGCCTAAACTAACTAGTCAAACTTTGACATTCATTGATATATATTGATATATATTTATATATATATGTCGCCTTTTTTTCTTTTGCCAGTTGTCTAATTGACCTTATTATTTCCTTAATCCTTACAGCTTTGTCATTTCAGAAACTTGAGAATTTTACCCGTGAAAAAGTAACAAAATGAAAGCTGGAAAATTGTACGATAACGTCAGTGAATACAATCGATACGATATTTTATCGCCATAAAATAATAGTCATTAAGTGCAACTGTACTGCAATTCTTCTTACTAGTTCCTGGGGCTCCTTTTCGACCATTTGCTCCACTGAAGGTGCGTGTTCTAGGTTCTTTTTTACGGCATTCATATCTTTGCACTGCTTCATCAAGCGAGCTGGTTCGATATACGTAGCACTCTATTCCTTTTAATCCTGCGCCACCTCTGCCACCTGTAATTTAAACCCATGTCAATTTGAGTTATGAAAACTGGACTTTAATACACTTTACTAATGGTGATAGGGCCTTTTCTCGTCATTATATAAAGACTGAGGTATACTCTTTTTTGAGACAAGAAATACCACTCGTCTCAAATATTTTTCCTTGATGGTGATTGGTTATAGATTGATTTCTTTAGAGAAAACATATCCCGGGTTAAAAAAAAAATCGTATTAGCTCCACCATTGACTTGAGATTAAAAGTACGTGGAGCGTGACGCATTTCCTTACTCAGCCTTAATGGCTATTGGATTGTCGAGATATCTTCTGCAGACCAAGAGATACAAACAAAGATCAGATTTCATTGAAGAAACTCGCTGACTGAATACAAACATGCCCATCAAGAAGTACTTCACAACCAACTGAACAAAACAAAAAAAAAGCACGGTTTTCTGGCGTATTAATTCAAGGAGAGCATAAACATTTCTATAAATAGTTTAAATCTCCGATTGTAGAGTCAGACTGATTCGGAAAAAAGGTGCGAAACAATAAGAGTTCTAGACTCAGATTCGGATAAGTCTTCAACAACTTTAATCCAGCTACGTAAGCGGCAAGATGTCCAAAGCTTTCATTGCGTACAATTGCACTCAAAACTAGGTCATGACCTCCTTATAGAATCTCCTTTGTCCTTGAGCTTGTATAAACGTTTTCATTACTTTTTGTCCGCCATTACGTATGGCACGACTACCTGCGCCAGCAACAACTTCAACAACGATTTCCCTTGAATAATCTTGATCCCAGGCCATGCGCGGTTTGCTTCCTTGACTCCAAACCTCAAAACGGGGTTCGCTCCATTTAAAAAAAGTGCGTTTTCAATAGAAGCAGGTGACTTAAAGCGTTGTTTTCAAGCCAATGAGGAACCTGGCCACTTGATTTGGCGGGCAAAGACTGAAGAAGGTATGTAAATTTGACGCAATTCACGAGCGATTCCGGGCTTCTCTTCTCAAAACCACCCTTACAGTGACTGAACAAATACTTCAAAAATCGCATATCACATTTAAAACCGAAAAAAAACAAATGAAGGATTCATTTAAGGCAGTTAGGGTACATTTTTCAGAAGGGTATTTACAAAGACACACTATGGCGTTTATTACAGGCACTGTCTTACTTTTTCATACAAAAGGACGCCATTTTGACACAGTATTCACTCGATCAAAGGAATGCAAATCGCAGGATGGACCAAGAGCTAGGAGGTAAGTGTAAAGCACACTAAACTATCGTTGTATTACTCTTATTTTCCGATGCTACATTTTTTCTTGACGCTTCCCCGTTATCGTCATCGGAAGTGGAAAGTATGAATTCTTCCTTATTCTTTGTTATCCTTTGAGGCTAATTAGCATGAAATGTGACAGGAGTTCCGTGATATAATATGCAAATGAGCAGAATCACTGGAAGTTACCCGGAATTGTACTCGATGTCTGCTTTCCAAAGCTTCATTTCTTTTGGTTTCCGCCAAGGAACGAAGGAATCTAGGCGATTACAAAACGGGAAACAGCTTTTTCTGTATTGTCGTGTTAACCAACATAAAAACAATGGCAGTTGGATTCGCTTTGAGCCCTTCGTTTGTTGGCAAAGTCTGAGCTTGCAAGGTCTGGGGGGGGGGGGGGGGGGGGGATGATATTCCCTGGGACATCCATTCTCGGTTACATCTCTTTCAAAAGTTTCCCTATACAAAAATATCAAACAATTTACAAAACAAAAGATTCTATTTCATTAGTTAGTATTATCAAGCTGCTGGATTGAAAGGACTGACTAGACTTACCATTTCCACCTTGTCCATTATTGGCTGCATCTGCTCCACTTCCTGCGCAGACGTTTGCTTTTGCTTGCCCGTTCAACTTTCTGTAGCGCAATGTAACACTTCCAGCATTCCCACCTTGTCCTGAAGAAATTATTCGCAACAGAACAAACATTGATGAGTAGAAGAAGAAAAGACAAACAAAATAAAACACAAAAATTAGAAACCATATCAATAATAATAGTCCTTTTCACAGTTTTCTGCGCCATCTTGAGAGGTAACCATGCCTTTGCATCTAAGCGAGACGAACGGTGAGCTCGCAATAATAGATAAACCTGAACAATAGTTGAAGTTGTTTAAAAAAGGTCTCTACTATTTATAAAAGCTCCCCGTTATCTCGCTTTCGTTGCAAAGGCATGGCTACCTTTCAACAGCTAAGTGTTAAAGGGACTATTGTCAAACTGCAATGTCTAGTTTATCACAACTAAAAACAACCACTAACCAAGGGAGTTGAATGATGGTAGAAGTAATGTACTTCTACTTGTATTGTATGTATTTTACTTGTTTTCATTTTAATTGACTTTCAGTAAGCTGCTTACTTGCTTTGTGTTATGCACTTTGAGGTAATGCGATCGCGCTTTTTTTTCCAACAAACACTTTTTATGAGTTCCCGTATGAAAATAGTGAAAATATAAAAAATAGGGGTCCCGACTTCGGGACACCTTCTTTTTTCACGGGCTTGCGGCTGTGTTTTCGTGAGAAAATAGGATGATATAATTCGAATTACAATCAGTCTTAATGTTGGGTATTTCTTTCTCCCATTACTACCGATATTTTGATCATAACCTACAAAGAAATATATGTAGCAATGTTTGATGCTGAGTGTATGACGTCACAGACTCCAAAAAATAATCGTAGAAATACCATATATGTTCGTCCCGAATATCGAGAAAACACTTCATACAGTGATTAGTGGACCATTAAAGAAAGCTCTTAGGAAGTTTCTGCTGAATTCAAGTTTGAGCAATTTTCGTCAGAGTAGCACTTTAATAGTACAAATGAAAATTTACACCATTCTGATTGGCTGACAGCAGTGCAGTTCAAATAAAATAGTATTGCAAACATCTGTATTACCAGTGCAACAAATCTGTAATAAAAACAGATTACAAATTTTCAGGATTCTGCAGTGATTGGCAAAAAAAAAAAACGAATAGAAATTGATTTATCCAATCAGATTATAGCAGTTGCATTAGCAACATAACAATTTTCCTACTCTGGACATTCTCAGAAAATTCAAGATGGCGGATTTTCATCTCAAAAATGGATTAAAAATGCCTAATAGAAGTATAGCTTCATGATTTTAAAACCAGCAAGAAAAGTTGAAAATTGCAAAAGGAGGACTCGATGCTTGTTTTTTGGAGTTATGAACAAATGAACAGCTGTTAAAGTCACTTGACACGAAAGTTGAACCGAGAGATGTTGATGCTTGATGTTGAAACTTATACAAGAGCTTTCGCCTACTTTATCCGTAAAGAGGTAAATGATACTCCTTTACAAAGAAAGCAACTTATTCAGCTTTCGTTTGAGTTTTTAGTAATCTTTGTAATACTTTTTTCTTTCCTGGCATATTGTTTTTTTTAAATAAAATATCAATTTGTAAACCGATTTTTGACAAAAATATCGCAAAACAAAAGAGTTCTTTGCTTCGTGCAAATCTTCCAACACTTCAGGTTTGCTTTCTGGCTATTTGGCTAAACAAAAAAATTCATTTATACTATTATAGTTTCTCGTTCGATTTGGAAATAATTTGCTCTCGCTTGTTTTTGACAGAGCCATTCTAATTGCACTCTAAACTATATTATTACATATACGAATATCTCGAAAACGACTTCCGCGCACCCCTTTTTTTCTTTCCAAATTTGAAACCAGCATTAAATTTGGGTCTTAAGAATTCATGATTCGATAACATTTTCATGGACTTTTCTATAATAAGCAGCCGCCATAAAGTACAAATAAAAAAAGCCCGTTTGAATGTACAAATGTTTTTTTCGAGTAAATATACGGGCTTTTCGGAGTACAAATATGAGAGTGGGTTGGTATTCCATTTGGTTTTCTAGGCAGAATTTTCGAGCATAAAAAGCATATTTTATGGTTATTGTTCGTCGTATAACTAATAATTTAAACGTTCATACTAAAATGTATAATTGGGTCGCCTGTCACTATATGTAATCAAGAAAAAATCCTGCTATTTTGGGTCAATTATTGAAAAGATATTCTTTATTCGATGAATCCCCATCTTTACTTAATACCCTTCGATGACCTCTTCCTAGAAGGGTATTATCACAAAATTCCATCTTTCTTCGTTGTTTTGAAAGGGCGGCTTTCAGACGAATCCGTTGCGTGTTGCCTTAATAAACCGGAAAAGGGTACATGATGCATTAAAAATAAAATAAATTCTTTTTTACTTAAGTGTTTAGTCGTTCTAGCGCTTTCACACTAATTGGGGAAACTTTTCGCTCACACGCACTACCACTACATTTTAAGAGCAGGGAAATAACTTTGTTAAATATCCCTTATATTGTGATTAACCATTTTGCTTATATTTTCCTACCTGGGGTTCCAGCATTTCCTCCTCTTGCTCCATTTCCACCTCTGTTACCAATTTCTGGATTTCTATTTCTAGCCCTACATTTCTGAGCTGCTTCGGAATATGAGTTTTCATATCTCCGCGACGAGATCCATGAAGCCCCGCCGCCGTAGATACACCATCTCCAATCGCTATATTTGTCAGCTTTCTGTAAAAAAAATAGTTATAATTAGTTGTTAGTTGTTATAATTACTGATCGCGTCACATTTTATTAGAGTGCATACTATATATCCGTGAAACAATTACTAACCATTAAGCGATTAAAGGTATTCATGTTTTTATCAATTCATTTCAAGTCATTGATCACAAAAATATCATATTGGCTTTATCCAGGAGCCTACTTTCTCTGCCTGCGGTCAAGAACGAGGGCTCGGGCATAATCCATCTTTGGAGATTTCTTGATTTCAGGATTTCTTGGACCACCGGTATAAGCAGAGCTTGCGTTCAAAGACTCGGTTGCCAAAAATAAAAATAAACTAGACGCCCTTCGTGGCGTGAGCTCGGGCTACCATAGTGTATTCGATAAAGTATAAGCACTTGGAGCCCCAGCCAAGTTTTTTGGTTTTAATTATTTCTTGATTGGGGGAGCATGAAATCCCATTACCTACTAATTATGTAACGCCTAATTAATCTCATATTAACAAGACCTGTCCAATTAAGAAAATAATTGGACAGTTACCTATATGGGATTAATGAGAAGCTGTATAATTAGTAATATTACTGTTTCTTTGCTGATTATCATCTGCAGCTTTGCCAATCACTTCACTCTGTTCAGTGTCGGTTTGTACATTAAAAGGATTATCAATAGCATTGCTCTGTATTCATGATCTCAGTAATACACACTCCTCTGAGTTCAAATAAACCTGTTAAATTGTCATATAAACTTTGGAAGTAATTTATTGAAGTCATCAATCAAGGAGTACACAAGTACCTTGAGGATGGGAGAGACCTGATGGATTACAAGCATGAGAGTCAAATATCCTAAATCTCGCATCACCATTACAGCAAATAGCTACTGTATTACATTGAATAGTTAACAGGAATGACTGGTAATTTTCTGTAATAAAAATTTGCAAAGCATTACCTTAGGGTATGCACTAGAGTAAAGGAAATCGACAGTAGAGGAAATATCATGTATATTACCAGTGTAACTTGGGCTGTATGTCATATGGTAATTAGTTTCTAACACTATTACCATTCAAGGTAATTCTGTCAAAAGTAAAAAGTCTTGCTTGTGCAATCTTGACAGGACAGAATATAACTCATTCCCAGCATACATAATGCTTACTAAATCTGCTGAAGAACTTGAGTTTCTATGCTTATATATCAATGCACACAGTGACCTGGCTACACATTGACAGCCAGCATTTGGCCCAAATAATGCAATATTACCTTAAGCTGTGGAGCAGAAATTGGGATAAAAATGGGATAAACTACACAAAGTACATTTTTGTGAACTTGGATTTGTCAACAGTGGAAGCGTATTTTTCTGTTTTTGTGCAAAAGACCAGTGAGCTGTTTGACTGGAACTCTACTTTGTTCTCGATCTAGTAAAACAACACGAGGCTTGTGTTAAACATGAGTAATAGGGAATTTAGCATAACGAGACCTGCATTCTATTGATAAATATGACTTTTTATTGGGATGAACAAATACAGAAAATTGTACGACTTTTTTGAATATATCGCAGTTATACTGTAGAGAGTTTGCCAAGTTTTTGTGGAAACATTTATGAAATGTTGAACAACCAAAACCATGCACAAGGCAACGATCAACACACTCGTAATGATAGTTGAACGGACGATAAACTGCTGAAGAAGCTGTTCAAAATTTCAAACAACATGATAAACAAAAAGCTTATCCCCACTGTTATTGATGTAAGTCCAAGACTTCTTGATTATATTCTTCTGGAAACGCATTTGTTTTCTAGAGAGATTCCAATATGGCGTCCATGTTGTTTTCTCTTATCATACCGCCGAGCAGACCGCAGACCGCCGAGCAGCGCAGGCTTACACATTTTCGACAACGTCGATAGATAGATAGACTTAAGAAAACCGAAACCTTGACTCGGCCTACCACAGGTAGCCCGAGTAAAAATGTTCCCGATTTCTACTTTGAAGGTGCGCGCAATATTCAGTGTGCGAAATAACAGCCTGCATACGTTTCAAGACTTTCAAGATCAAAAATCCTTTCTCGTGATCTGATCAACGTCCTATAACCATCCCTCTAAAATGTCGATCATAATGTTACATTGTTGGACGTCTTATCCCTGATGCAGTGGTCTGTACTTTTATGTATTTTCCTCGCACTTATTCCCATGCTTATTCACCCAAGGCCAGCTCATCTCCAACGTCAGCAGCTTCTTTGCTTTGCGGTCTACACAGCGCAGGCCCACTCTGTACTCCTTCACGAAGGAGGTAGCATGGTCGGGTGGTCATAGCGTCGGTCTCGCAATCCGGTGGTGCCGGGTTCGAGTCCCGCTGTGGCCACAAGCTGAGATTGTATTTGTCCTGATCACTGATTAGTTCAGATTCAGTTTCTCAACCCTGCTTGTAAATAGCCAACTGGTTTGCTTCCTTGCCGTTTGGGATTCTTACTTTATTTCAGTTTATTAATTGTAGGAGGACCATAATGAAAACTGTATGTCACCCTCATTAAATAAAGTCAATATCATATTATATTATTATTATATCACGAAGTTGTGAAATCAAAACTCTGATCGGAAACATCATATAGCATATAAATTTAGGCACTGCCTAAAAGCAGGGCTCCCAATAGGCACAAGGAGCCCAATTTAGATAAAACTTAAAAATAGAATAGAGGAAAAAAAACTTCGTTTTTTCTATTTCGTCGAGATGAAGATAATGTCCCTCATAATAAAAAGCAAAAAGTGAAAAAAATGAAATCGAAATGCGCTAACTCGTTTTCTTCGCACGGGTCTTTCTTTTAGAGCTTATTTCTTACTACTCTCCCACTTTTTTTTCTCTTTTCAAAAACCTACTACCAACCACCCCAAGGGCTTTCTTTTGTTTGAACGAACGAAAAACATACAATAATTGATATTTTTTTTAAAAACCGAATCATTGAAAATGTATAGAGCCAAATAAGTGCAAATATTTAATAATGTAATATGCTCTCAGTCCTTTTCATATTTCATTCAGAGTCAAAATAAATTAAGTTTATCTATAGAAATATTAAAAGCTTGGATTTGAATGTCATTGATTTGTCTGCTTGTCATAAAAAGTGAAAGTATGCAATTGTTTGCTAAAAAAACACATCTGAATAATTCTTGGAGAATACTACTTCATCTATCTTTGACTACATTGAATTCTTTTATCTGTTGTTGGTCTATAATTTTTCCCAAAACGATGTTTCATGTACATTGCCGAGTAGTTTTACTTTAAAATTCCTTTGTTGTGTACACGGACGTACGTACGGACGATCCTACGCAAGTGACGTAGTGGTCAAGCAATCAAAAATCAACGGGAATTCGGCCCGTGCGAGAGCTACGCTATACTATCATAAAGTGTGACAATTAAACAGTAAATTTAAAAAAGACTTACATCAGCGGCCCTAGTACCAGGACGACCATTGCCACCATCTTGTCCTTTGTGTCCATTACCTCCTATAGAACTGATATCAAATTCGCCATGTATTGCGTCACTGATTACTTCCACTAAAAATAATGATAGAGATGTGGAGAGGGAATTAAAGGAAGAAGAAGAGAGTCAGGAATAAGGAGGGGCCGGGAGCGTCTCGAAACAGAGAGAGAGAGAGGGAGAGAGAGGGGAGGGGGACTAATTTACGTAAGATTTTGAACGAGTTTCGATCGTTTGCAGCATTGGTGTACTTTATTATGATGCAAACCTTTCTGAAAAAAGGCCCCAAGATGTATATATATAATTGATTTCTGTGAAACAGTGCTCAATACATGGGTGTAGAGCGTGATATATATAGTAAGAAAAGAAAAAAGACAAATGAACTACAATTTCATCCCTTCAAGCCTGTTTCGTGGTTGCCCACTCATCAGAGGATTTAATAAGAATATGTTTTACCATCGCTAATATACCAATTAATTTACATAATAATAATAATGAACTTATCAAACTAATCTAACTTATGCGGTGCGAAATCTGACAGTTCAATTACTGCGTAAAAGGGCTTTGTTTCAATGGCGGCGTTTGCTACGTTTGTTAAGGGTAGAAAGTTCCGGTCAGCAAATGATTAAAAAATAATTCTTTAAGGCATAGGTTGCATATTTTGTTGTGACTGTTGTACGGCGAGTGTGAAGAGAGAATGCGCCAGGAAATAAAGTGTATATATATATATATACGTCACAAAACAAGAGTTCTGAGATTTGTTAAACTTCAATGTCACCAAGTTTCAAGAAATTTTAATGAAACACAAAAGAGTTTTGCCAAAATGAGACATTGTTTTGCCATTCTAGCCCGACATCATTGATTTAGGCGTTCTTCACACTAGCGTCGGAATCGTTTTCAACACGATACGTCCAAGAGGTTTCGGGAAACACGTACGCGCCGGGGCGTTGTTTTAGTTGATGAGATGGTACAAGTGTTTCAGTTCGCCAAAAAAAGAGGTACCACTTGATAAAGGTACTTTTATGAGGTATCAGTTCACGATTATTTTAATGTTAATGACAAGTGCACCGTGTTAAGCACTGAGTCTGCTTTTGCGTTTGTTGTTTACCATTACGACGCTAGTACCAAGTGTGCTAACTATTTGATTATACAGTTTATACATGCGCTCACTTATATTAGTATGGCTTTGCAGGATTACATCTATATATTTTACCAAGTGAATCATTGCATGTAATTACTCACCCTGAGGTCCATCTTTGCCCACTTTTCCATTTACTCCTTTGGTTCCAACTCCGTTATAATGAGCTCCTATTGGAGAAGTAAAATCTTGTATCCAGTCCGGTGTAACAAAAACGATCCGACTTCCTTCAGCAGCGACAATCTGCCTCGCGTATATTTTAACTCTTTGAATTGCATAAAAAGTAACTTCACCCTATAAGATAAAAAGCTATCAGAGTTAGACTGAAATTTCCAAGAAAATAGTCTGACTCACTATCGTATTCACTCTCTATTCTGTGATAGATAGCGAGTAGCAAAAAATAAACAAGTGCATGGTCAAGTTTCGTCGAAATCTCTGCTTGTTCTCTAAAAAACCTTTAAAAATCGATTGTAGAAAATACAGAAGACTGTATAAAGGAAAGGAATGGAGGTTTTAGATAGTTCTGATAAATATAGTCCCCCTTGCATCCTTTTTTTGTGTCGGTCGCCACGCAACTGAAAAAATATGGCAATTTCAACACGAAAAAGCGCAGCCTTCTTTTCATGAGCAAAACGTACGACGCATGACAAACAACTGACTACTGGATCTTATTTTAAAAGGATTTCCTTAAAGAAAAATAAATCCAAAAGGCAACTTATTCTTGAAGCATTCTTAAAATAGGAAGAACAGACGAAACATAAAGAAAGTACAATAATCTTAAGCGAATAGTAACATGGCACGGAATAAATGAATGATTTGAGAACAAAAAATTTGTAAATAAATCCGTTCAGTTTATAACTCAATAATCGCTCTCGTTTTCTTTAAGTCAAATAGTTGATCCGGCGCTACGCGCCTCATTGACTATCTATTGACTCATACTAGCTGATATACTATCGAAAAATCCTTCATGGCTTTGGATTCTGATTGGCTAGGCTTGTACAGGTCTATTACTGATAGCCCACAAGAGAAACAGAAATCACGACAAAGGTGATTGACTGTCGTTTTATTGTTTTGAAAATGGTTTTTTTATATTCGTATCACTATTCTCCTGCGTCTCAAAGGCTATTCAGGACCATGGTAAAGCCGACTAGCTGAATCCTTAAGAGGCATCCGTAGCCGATCAGCGCGAAGTAAACAAGCACAACCTGTTAGCGTTACCCCAAATGGAAAGAAAAGTTGGTGGCCTGACAGAAGAAGTGTACTGTCTAGATTTTTCTATCCAAAGAAAATCAAAAAATTTGTGGAACAAGTGTTGAATAATTTGACATTGAATATAAGATAAAACTGAACTAAAAAATTTGATGGCTGAGAAAATGTTTTTCTAAAAACGTCGAGAAGCTCAAAAACAAGCCAATAAAATGTATAATGAACTTGGCAATTTGATGCTGGCTTTACTTTGCATAATAAGTATGCTAGACGGATATTCGTTATAATTACTCGTATTTTCAAATTCACAATCCTTACAGTTAACTTTCCCTTCTTCTAGAGGTGCAATTTGAGCAATTTGAGCTGTTCTCACAAGTTTGCTTTGCTTCATATTCGTTTTCTATTTGATTTAGTTAAATGATGGGTTAGTGATGGGTTGCTAGATGTTAGTTTGGGCTTTAGAGCCTGGTCTCGTTGCAGACCCAATTAAAGCGAGACCGATTGTGGTTTGCGATTTCTTATGTTAAATAACAAACATCTTAATCCTTTGAGTTATTTCGACAAATGCTAGGTCTTTCCTGCAGCCTGTGTTTATGTTTTTGCGCTACAAAGTCTGCAAAATTGAGGCACTTATATTAATTCATGTTTGTCTTTCTGTATTTAATGAATAAGCACCCCGGTCACATGATGTCATTTGGAAGCGCTTTACTTGAAGAGAAAATATTTCTTTCTTTCTTTCTCTCTCACATTCGGTGAGACGGATCTTCAATTTAAATGACGATACGTCTCATTTCGTGTGTATTGGACAGCCCTGAATATCGAAAATAGTGCTATCGTATGCTTGCTCTCGTCGTCGTCGTTGCTATACTGCATCTTAAGGTCCCTATTGACTTGTAAAGCATTCTGGGTCAAATCGTTAAAAATACCTCAATGTGGAAGGTGTCTGCCAGGATGTCCAGTTTCAGAAGTGATTCCATATTTTTTCTCTCAGCAGTATTGAAGTTTATGTCCTTCAAAGTCAGCCGCTCTTTCAGGTAATTTGCCTTAATTATTCGACCAGTAGCTTGATAGTGACCTTAAATAATCGGAATAATAAGATAAACCACGTTAGAAAAAAAAAATAGTGGTCGGCAAAAGCACGCATTTTTTTTACCTGCTTTGATTTGAATTATTGATGGTGTATTGAACCACATTAAAGTCGGGACAGATGGAATGGGCGAACTCTCCTGGCCTTGCCACTCTCTAACCAGGCACGCTTCCTCTCTAATAGGTGCAGCTAAAAGAACAAATTAACAAACATATGTATAAGTATAATAATATAGTCATGTCACGGCATTCCCCCCCCCCCCCCCCCTAGATTAGTACAAAACTGTTTTTTTAAATATCAGAGACGTCATCCCATAATTTCGAATATACTTTTGATATACTTTCATGTATGTACAAAAGAATCAAAATTTCTACATGTCGTTGTATATAAATATATATATCTACAATGTATATCTATATATCTATATCTATGTCTATATCTTGATTGCAGAAAGGTTGTAGTATACACTTATACATATATCTAATGAGATGTAAGAGATCAAATGAGATACAAACGTAGAAAAGTAACGTATTTGGTCTCATTTATCTTCTATTGTATCAGAGACATAAGTATTGCACATAGTCAGGTTAAAAAGTATTTTCCACAAAATGTTGTGGTTAAGTAATTGTATTTAAGCATGTTTTACGTTCTGCGTCTCATTTCATATCTTGCATCTCATTAGGTATCTGTATAAATGTATACTACAACCTTTCTGTAATCAAGTGTATTTATATATATATATATATGTACACACACACACACACACACACACACACACACACACACACACTCAATTGCAGAAAGGCTTGTAGATGAATATGAGAAGTCTAACAATCACCTGGATGAATGAGTTCATCTTTTTTCTTGTGCACGCGGCCTTGGGCCAATAGAAGTAGCATAGAACATATCAACACGGCGCTGATTTTGTGAAAGAACCCCATGTCTTGGAGAAAAAGTAGAATTCTTAAAAGAATTCATAAATCAAATACAACAATTTCTTAATGCTTATAGGTATAACGGCAAAAATGAAAAAATATAAGATAATACCTACTCAATAGCTTTCAATATTCTTAGAGGTTTTTATTTTTAATCTCATCTCAAATCATACATACACTGAATCAGATTACAAATACAACCATAGACCAAATGCGAAACCCACCTCAATGTGAGGCCCAATCCGCGAACGAAGTGATCCGGTGCGATCAGTGACTTTAAATCACGCCAGATACCCGCTTCCACAAGCCAAGCCCCACACCAACGCGAGTCCCGCATCTGGTCTATGACTCACAAATTATTCGGATTACAAGTACATGATTATATGTGTATTTATTTAGTTACTATTTTGTCCGCTAGGCATTCTGTTTCTTATAACAAAGATCTAATGTTTTCAGATTTCTTTAGATGTATGTATACTTTTGATTTATCTTTTGCAATCTTATATTCTAGCATTTCATATTTTCTTATAATTTCTTGAAAATCTTGCAAAACTGGAATTCTTTTCTGAGGTCTGCATTTATACGTTACGAACTTCCAAAGAACAAATAAGTAATTAACAAAGCTATTTTACTGTACCCCAGTAAGACATTTTCAAAAGTCAATTCAGGGAAGTCAATTGACGCCTGTTTTAACCATCTTTAACCATCAACTCTTCGAGTTTTTAACCATTTGTTCTTCAAATGGAAAAGAATTTTGAGACTGTGAAAGTGGCAATAGCTTGTTTTATGTTTGAACTTTGCCCCGTTTTATAGAGAAACATTCTTCGCCTACATCATAATAACACAAGAGTAAAAACCCACATACAAGAACGTTTAATTAAGAGCCTGTAACGGATGAGATTTTCCTTTGACATCCCCTTTACATAAGAACCTGTTTTAACCTAAAATTTGAAACAGGTTTGATTTTACAAAATTCCATTAACACTTAAGAATTCATAAATCGAATTAAAAAGATCTTGGTATTTATTGATATACAAAAATCTTAAAAAGATAACCTAGAATAGTATTTGTTTTTGATTAGTCTGTAGTCATTTAGACATAAAAAATTGCGTATTTTATATAAGCAGTAAATCACATCAATATTCTACCAGCAGCAACAAGGTACCGCCTTTTTTTCTTTAAAAAAAAACAAACAAACAAACAAGGACCTGTTTAGGAGCCTGGGTTTTTTCCTAAAACAAGCAAACAAGAACCCGTTTACGAACCTGTTTTTTTCTAAAACAAACAACCATGAACCTGTTTATAAGAACCTGAACAATATTATTTCCAAGAAGAAACTCTTAAGGGTATTTAAAAGTGGAGCAGACATACATTTCATTTGTAAGAGAGTCACGAAAACAGTTTGGCACGAAGAATAATATATTGAAAATGGTCTTTCAACACAAATCACTGATTAGGATTTGGGACGAGCTGGATGTCATTATTTCTAATGGTTATCCAGTTCATTGGAGGCAAAATAAAAGACCGCGTATTCAGTGTGAACGTGGCACTGGGTTGAATTCTTGGTATATCACTATACCGATAAAAAGGGTGCAGTGTGGGTAATTATAGGCAATGGCGGTTAATATATATATATATATATATATATATTTTTCGAAGTAACAATATTTCTCGAAGAGATAATATTTATGTTATGATCATCCGGGTGGATGATTCGCGTCACTAACTTAAATGACGCCAATTAAGTTAGTGACGCGAATCATCTCTTAACTTCACCTATTGTTCTATTGTTTATTGTGGCAGTATAAATAAGACCCATATCTGACTTTTTTCTTCACTTGACTCTGAAGATGACTTCCGCACAGGTTGTCGAAACGTCAGTCACATCAAACAGTCCTTCTAAGGATTACATCCACCCGGATGATCATAACATAAATATTATCTCTTCGAGAAATATTGTTACTTCGAAAAATATCCATTCACCTGGGTTCAGACCATTCATTGTAATATATATATTTGTTTTATACGTAAGTTTTCTCGAAAACTAGGCTATTTAGGTTCTTAAAGAGGTTCTTGTCTTGTAAGGGAAAATGTTGCTTGTTGCTGGTAGACTGTAGGCTTAATTTATTTTTTGTTACTTAGTGACAAATCATAATTATTGTTTAGTCCTACGGTGTTTTTAAATTTTCCACTGTGTTATTCTTGCCCTGTGTCAGTATCGCAAGCCAGTCAAAAAAACAGTAGTTCAGTTCAACGTTGACCGTTAGCGTTACAGGTACATCAGTACAGTTTCGTAAGAATTCCTTTATCTTTATTTTTTAAATTCTTTCTTCTTCCAATTAAACTAATTTCTGTTTCATTTGTTATACATTTAAAAAAAACGATATTCCCTTAATGCTACAGGAACACAGAAGCGTCAAACATGTGCAGCGAATTCATTTTAAAACATTTAATCATAACTTATAAAATATGCATATAATTATGCCTGCATTCTTATCAAACACAAACCGGAAGTTTAGAAAATAAAAAACTGTTTTAAATTTTTGGTTAAACAGTTTCTTAAACTATGTGTGGGTTTTTAATCTAGTGATATGTTTATCCATACAGCAGGGCAAAGTCGTTCAATGATTTCCTCATGCCCTCCGAATATCGTAGATTTCCATTTTCAAAAATTCCAAAACTTTAAAAAAAAAAACTATTGCCACTTTCACACTCCCAAAATAATTTCCAGTTTGAAGAACAAATGGTTAAAAACCTGTTAGGATATTAAAAGCTATTGAGTAAGTTTATGTAGAGAATACCAATCGAAAGGGTTTGAAGGTTGGCGAATAAGAAATACCTTTTCAATTTGAAAATAAATCATCTAGTGTTGACTAGTTGTAGAAACTATAAAATGTAGCTGCTACTGCTTAGGAATGTCAGCAGAAACAAAACGAAATTATAAATTTTTTGCGATAAATCATCAAGCTTTAGGAGCTATATTTTAAACAAATCAACTTACATACTTATTACATACGATTTTCCCCTCGTCTTTTGATTCTAATGTACAAACATTATGGGATAAGTGAAATTGAAGGATAAAGGAATGCTTACACTGATGTAAGTTAGTTTATATAGATACCTTGGCTTCTTAGACTCTGCCTCGTGTTTGACTTGAATGCGGGTTATGATAACCTGAACGATCAACTACTCAACTACTCAGCTACTCTACTTAAATGTGCAATGTAGTTAGAAACCAGCTCATTAAATCCACTCAATAAGGAGACAGGTAGTTATGGCTGGTACCAAATATCTGACGTCAGTAGATTGATATTTAATGACGTTATTCAAAATGGAATTCTTTAACATATTATGTCAATAATATCACAGCACAGCACAAAACAACAACAACAACAGCAACAGCAGCAACAAAACAGATTTGCGCAGTTTCTTAGCGTAAAGTTGCTGAACGTTCTGTTTAGAACTCTTTATATATAGTATATTTGGATTTAGCATTAGCAACTTGTGTAATTCCTAAGAACGCGCCCGCTAATTGGTTAATTGGAGGTGAATACTGTACGATATTCACCTCTGAATCTCGGAATATTGAGTAGGCAACAAAATTGCATCTGCCAACAATCGTTTTGCTACAATCACCGATGAGGAAATTGAAAAAATGAAAGTAAATGCTCTTCCTATCGATATTAAAAAGGCAACGAAGTATAGTCTAAACTTTTGCTAAAAGTTTCGCTAAAATGTTTAAGTGAATTTGCCACGCAAACTAAAAGTTTCTGTTTGTTTGTTTCTATTGAATTATTGTATATAAAAATAAGTTACTTTGTTCACAAGTTGATATATGCTAAAACAATCATTCGCCTCAGGCTCAGTGAATATGGAGAATATTTACCTCGTCTGTATGGGATAACCTTGACCTCGGTCAGATGACACTGGTGAAAAACGCACTGCGCATGCGTTGGGAGAAAAAACAAAATGGCGAACAATAGCAATTTATCACATCTATAAAAGTATGCCTTATTTTAACCAACAAGGCTATTCCTTAAATATTCGTTTTGGAATTTTACAGATATTTTAGATTTCTTTACATAGAATCCAACCATGTGATTATCTGCAAATTAGTCATGCTGGATGTCGACGTCGGGCCGCTAGTGGCGACATTTTCATCGATAATTTTTGATTTGTATAAACAAAAGTTTTTTTGTATAAATCAGCTGTGTATCACAATCGAAATTATCTTGCTATTGAGAAAAGGAAAACCTTAAGTTTTCAGTATTTTTCTTAAGTTTTGTGATTTTGTAAAACAATTAGAAAACAATCAAAACTCTGGCATCAAAAATATGAGTTGCCCTTAGTTACGTACGCCATCTCCGAGCGTGCGCAGTGCGTTTTTCACCAGTGTCCGGTCAGGTACAGACTTCGCTGCGCTCGGTCTGTACATTCCGACCTCGGTCAGGATTATCCCGTACAGACCTCCCGCTCGGTTAATAAGATCTAAATATTGACGTTCAAACGTCATTTTTTAGCTGTTTTAGTTTCTTCGTAAATATTTCATATGCCCTTCCATTTTTATTATTAAAAAGATTAAATTGTGTACTAATTTCTATTAAAATCTCCGAGAACTAATTCTCTTTTCAAAACTCCTGATCTAATGTTGTTACCCGTCAAATTATGTTTCTTGGGTTCAGATGAATGCACGCACCCTTGAGTAAATGGGAGTAAAACTCTATGGACGTCCTCAATTACAATTACTGTTACCGGAGACCTTCAGGGGTATGTTTTGTAGACTCTCTCTTAGCAACACTTTAAACAAAACCGTATACAACTGTATGTTGTTTTAAAGTTCATATAATAAAAAATCAGAAAGAATATTATTTGAAAGCGAATTATTATTCGATTTGAAAGAATTCCGGAGCCTTAAACACAAATCGGGCACGTTCAGTAGAGGTGAATTAATGGGCATGGATCTAGCGAGTATAGCCAAAAGAATTTCATTTTTTGAATAGACAAAGATAAACTACAAAAGGATTTGAGTGATTTCCGATATTTCGCTTCTTTAAAAAGTTATCGAATTTTAAAGTTGCAAAATAAAAAAATTCAAAGAGGGTTAATGTTTTTTCCGCATAAAAGACGAAACACTCAAAATATCAAAAATCGTGCACCTTTTGCATAGATTATCTTTTGTTTATTCACATAATGAGGTTCTTCTGGCTATACGCACTAACGCTATTTTCGTTAATTCACCTCTACGGAACTTGCCCGATTTGTGTTAAAGGCTCGGCATTGCTTCAAATTATATAATCACTTTGAAATAATATGTTCTTGTATATTGACTGAGTGGAAGGGCCGTACGGGAATATATTTGGCTCGCGGTGATGCCGTATGGACCGAGCGCAGTCAGTACAAATGACCTAGAGCCAAATATTTACCCGTACGGCCCGACCAACTCAGTCAATAAGCATTTTATCATATGACCCTCACGAAAATAAAAATAATTAAAAGAAAGAAAGCGCGCGGATTCGAACAGGGCCGGACGGGTTTTTCCGGCCCGCTTACGTCAACCCGTCCGGCCCTCCGTCACGTGACTTTTTCCAATGGTTTTATTAGAGCGCGCAAGCAGGGCCCTACGGGTCGAAATCTTTATCATATGACTTTTATGACATATAGCTAGTATTAGGGGATTTGGCTTAACGTGCTGCGTAGAGAGAGTTTAAGAGAAACAAAACCCTGAAGGTCTCCAGTAACCTAAACTAGTTTACTGGTTAAGTGTTTACTGGAAAGCTAGGCTATGTAGGTTCTTAAAGAGGTTCTTGACTTTTAAGGGAAAATGTTGCTTGTTGCTGGTAGACTGCAGATGCAATCTATTTTTTGTTACTTAGTGACAAATCATAGTCATCGTTTAGTCCTACGGTGTTTTTCAATCTTCCATTGTGTTATTCTCGTCCCCTGTGTCAGTATCGCAAGGCCAGTCAAAAAAACAGTAGTTCAGTTCAACGTTGACCGTTAGCGTACAGGTACGGCACACAGTTTTGTAAATATTAGAGAGTTTTAGATAGTTTACGTTCACGGCAATTGACCAGTAAAAAATTCTTTTAAAAAAGTCCAAATAGTAGAAAAACAAAATAGTATTTGCGCTTGGTGAGAAGGTTAGTAAGAGGTAAAGTAAAATACAGGAAAACTACTAAAACGTGGTCAGGTTTGCCGTTTGCGGGGAGGAAAAAAGTCAATCTAAAACTCTGTATTCCTTTATTTTTATTTTTTAAGTTTTTTCTTTCCTTTTTCTTTTTCTTTCAAACGGTTTTCTTTCAGTCGTATTCTAAACGTTTAAAATCGTAAAATTCAATTTCAATTTGTTATATTATTTTTAAATAATCTATATTCCCCTTAGGTTACCTGAACACAGATACGTAAAACATGTGCAGCGAATGAAAATTAAAACGTTTAATCATAATTTATAAAATATGCATATAATTATGTCTGCAATCTTATCAAATACAAACCCCTAATCTAGGTTATCTTTTGTTTTTCATTATTAACAGTAAACTGATTTTTTTTAAAAGAAGCAGTTTAAAATTCTCAGCATAAACAGGTTCTTACATGAAGACTTTAATACCTATAAACATCAATAACTTCTTATATTCCATTTATGAATTATTAAGCGTTAACGGAATTTGAGAAAATAAAAACCTTTTTTATACTTTAGGTTAAAACATGTTCTTGGTTGTGGGTTTTTAATCCAGTGAAATATGTTTCTCCATACAGCAGGGCAATGTTAGTCAATGATTTCCTCATGCCCTCCTAATATCGTAGATTTCCATTTTCAAAAAGTCCAAAACTTTTTATAAAAACTATTGCCAATTTCACACTCCTAAAATAATTTCCAGCTTGAAGAACAAATGGTTAAAAAAACTGTTAGGATATTAAAAGCTATTGAGTAGGTGTTAAATTTAGGTAGAGAATACCAAGCGTTGACCATTAGAGTACAGGTACACACAGTCTTGAAAGGCCTAAGACAAACGTCGAACTTTCCATGCATCGAACTCATTAAAAACAATGGATATCAGGTGGTTATGAGGCGGCATTCTTTGATGTAATTCAGTTAGGTGCATGGAAAGTTCGACGTTTGCCATAGGACTAAGTTTCCATTTGTTTTTTAATGTTTATGTTTTTCCTTTCTTTTTTCTTATTCTTCAAAACGGCTTTTTTTCAGTCGTATTCTAACATTTGGATATCGTTAAATTAATTTCTTAGATTAAAGAGCACAGAAACGTAAAACATGTGCAGCGAATTCATTTTTAAAACATTTAATCATAGCTTATAAAATATGCATATAATTATGTCTGCAATCTTATCAAATACAAACCGGAATTATAGAATATAAGAACCGGTTTTAAATTTATGTTAAAACCTCGTCTTTTTCTTCTAATGTATTAACATTATGGGCACATGGAAAATATGTTAATTAGATGCATGCTGTGACCGGCGACCCGTGGCATCATCCACTGTTTTTAATACGCGTTTGGCATTCTAAAACCGACTGCATGAATGGCGCAAATGAATAAATTATAATATAATTTTGTCATTTCCCATGTGCCATTTCGGTCTTAGCTTTTTTGTTTTATGTTTCTGAACCCGACAACGATTCTTCAATTGAGTGTATATATTTACCTTGGTCTTTTAGACTCTGCCTTGTATTTGACTTGAATGCAAAGGGTAGGATAACCTGAACGATCAACTACTCGAATAAATGTACAATATAGGTAGAAACCAGTCCATTAAATCCACTCAATAAGGAGACAGGTAGCTATGGCTGGTACCAAATATCTGACGTCAGTAGATTGATATTTAATGACGTTATTCAAAATGGAATTATTTAATATCTTATGTCAATAATATCACAGCACAGCACAGCACAAAACAACAACAACAACAACAAAATATATTTGAGCAATTTGTTTCTTGGCGTAAAGTTGCTGAAAGTTCCTTTGGAGAACTCTTTAGGCTGCTGATAAAGTCGTTTAATTATGTATTTTAAGAAACAGGCAAGAATGCAAACACCAGCCAAATCAAGAATTTTCCTTGAGATAAAAACGCTAAAAAAATAAACTTTCTATGAAATACTTCTTGTCTAGCAATGCAGCATTCAACATGTAGCAAAAATTATTTGATTCTTTTTTACATCAAAAACTTTACATCCAATTTACATTGCGAGTATTTATCAGATTTCCGCTCTTAAAATAACTGTAAGATTAAAGTGCTAGTCTTACGAAAATGACACCATCACTGGAAATTGTGCCATATAAAACTAGATATGTAATATAGATTACTGTCCAAATTCTATTTCGATACGAGACTGAAAAGATGTTGCATTTAGCCCGTAAAGTTTGGCCGTTTGAGTCCGCCACTAAGCAATTGCGTTCTTGGCAACTTTTAGCGATTCAAAGGAAGTGACGTCATACGCGCCAACCCTCATAATTGTGTAATTGTGTAATTCAACCAAATTTCGACTATTTTTGATTTAAAAACAAACCTTAAATCAAGTCATGCCTTCTTACCAAGAATGTTGTAGAGTCAGTGTGGATGAAAGGGATGCCAGTTGCGCATATGAATTAAAAATCGCTGCTCATAGAAATGGCGGACGGTCTGTTAACAATTTTCGGTAGTAGAATTGAGATGAGGAAAGTTTATTTTTCGAACCAATTATTGTTTATTAGTGAACATTATAACCTATTTCAGCATATGCAAAATCGGGAATTTTTTTTTGCGTCCTTAATATTTTCGTAAGACTAGCACTTTAAAACAAAAGTTTTAATGTAAGCTTCACATGGCATTTATATGGGAAATCGCACGATCTCGAGTACAATTTGGAAATTAATTCACTCGAGTAATGTTTTGAAAGTTCTTGTAATTGCACGAGTCTTTAGGCGAGTGCAGTTTAAAAAACTTTCAAAACATTACGAGTGTCTGTCTATTAATTCCAAATTGTATGAGAAGATCGTGCGATTTTTTGTTCAAACGACGAACTTTTCATGAACCGAACCTATTGCATATATTATATTTGATCGCAAAAGGGGGGGGGGGGGGGGTTGGGAAGCAAGCAGGTTTATCATGAGCTGTGCATGCGCATGAACATCAACATGGTTTCCTGTGTTCAATGAGAGGCTCGGCGCCTGGTTCCGGATCCCAGAAAAGCAAAATGGCGTCCGATATGATATTTGTGATTCGTGTATCGCAACCACAAAATATATTGTGAAATGTCAATATGCAATAAGCGTTCATGTTTTGAAAGCGATGAAGAACAGCCTGGTTGCATGGGTTGCAGGAAAAAACATAGGATGGCTGAGCGGGGGACTGCTGCACCGCGGAAGACTATGATTTCTATATTACCGTATGTTAACCGCTGTCCTAAATGCTTGATTTGGAAAAATCGAATTGGATCGACTGAATTTGGTATGACGTCAGAATCAAAAGTAGATATTTGACGATCTTTGGTCGATATTCAACTCGGCTCATGAAAGGTTCGACGTATGAACCGGGCGTTAGCGAACTCTTCGAAGCTCGACCCGATAGCTTCGTTCAGTTGATGCTACACTCATCACAATATCGCTGGTTTGTTTGGGTGGCGTTCTCGACTACGATAACAGCTATTAGCCAAGTGATTAAGCACGGCAAAAGGGGGAAGGACGTTCAAACAGGCACACATTATTGAGTAGCTCAGACAGTAACACGCACACACACAAAAACGGGGGTGACAAATGTGAACGGCAAAGCGACCAGACCGAGAAATAAAGAGAAATAAAGATAATAATAATAATAATAATAATAAAATAATAATAATATAATAATAATAATAATAATAATAATAATAATAATAAATCTTTTTAAGAAATATATCTTTCCGACTTTAATAATGTCTAATTCAAAAATGTTTATTGCTAGAGACATTCATTAAGGTCACGAAAGATTAAGTGACAGTGGTCACGCAAGATTTAGTGATAGTTCACGAGGAATACAATGTTGTTTTATGAGTCTTTCAGCATTGTTATGCACTCATATTTTTTCGCTCGATCACTGGACTGCTGCCACTGTAGATCACATCCTTGCCGAAGGAGATCGACTATGCAACTATTTAACAGCAATAATTGTTTTGTAAAGTTATTTACAAAAAAAATGAAATTTAGAATTTACAAAAGATTTTATTGAGACACAGCCACTTGACTTCCAGAAAACAACTCGCTCGGGAAGGAGCATTACAATCAACAGAGCAATATCATTTTCGAATATCATTTAAAATAATTCCATATTATAATTGATATTCCTAGATAAATCTGTTATCATAATGCGTGAAACGTTTTTTCCGTAATGCCCTACTCATATAAGTATACAGAAGCACACGCATAAGTAATGCCCTACTCATGAAAGTATACAGAAGCACACGCATAAGTAATGCCCTACGTACGTCCTTGTTACTTATATCTAAACGGTTTTGGACAATTTGCTGTATATAACTTATATACTTATTTCAATAAAGTTAGTCACCAAAAACCGAGAAAGCTGTGATCGCTGAGAATCATTGGGTAATGTCTTTTTTAATAACTTAAAAATTTCTCGCGCGCTGATTGGTTATTTTTTATTTTTTTATCATCAATAAGAGGACAGACAGATAAAGCTGACACGTCAACGAGCACGCACGCTCTTTCCGTTGATTGTTTTGATCGCTAAAAACGAAACGTTTTTTTATCGTTATTGTTATTGCACTCTTATTGACGATAAATTTCGCCATCACATTGTTAAAGTAGTATGCGGATCCACTCGGCTACTCCTCGTGAATCCACACTACTTTGACAATGTGATGACACAATTTATTGTCAATTAGAGGACAGACACAAAAAAATGATGTCTATTTGTTAAATATCCAACAAGTAAAACTTTGACACAAACTGTAGCAGTTGAGAATTATGCTCAGAGGAAGTTAACTCGTAACTGGTAAAAGATCTCAAGTCCATCAACTTGCATATTGCAACGACTAGTTTTGATTTCCACAGGACGAATTTTGATTGGTTAAAAGACATTGCTTGACCCTTTTTTGAAACAGCATGTAGATATTTGTTTGGGTTCAGGGGGTAGATCTTTGTCGATTTTAGCTACCTCAAAACGAATACCCTTAGAATCCACATTAACTCTTCGACTATTTTACGAAACACATTTGCACCAAGAAAAACTATTTTAAGCAATTCAGCCAACCACGTTTGCTCTTTGACAATTCCGCGATACACATTCACGCCACGCTAATTCGCCAAGAAAGCAATGCACAGTGCTAACAAGGAACCCATGATAATGCTCGCCGTATTAATGTGCTCTTCACCATTCGGTGGGCATGGCGGAAGGTTGTTGGTGGTAACTGCTGGTTGTTGAAGGAAATTGCTAATTTGTTGGCAGGTCCTTGGACTGTTTAGAGAATGCGTGAACCTATTCAACTGCTGCTTGAGCCTTGGCGCGGCGATGAAAATACAGGTAGGGAAAAATAAGACGAAGTAGCACCAGCCCAAAATCTGAACTTGGTTTGAATGGGGCCTTGTTGATGCCCTTTCTCGTACATATTTAAAAGAGACGTAGATCGCTCATGAATCTTCTACGACGGCTCAAAACACTATCAACCAGGCGGCAAAACAGTTTACAGCTCAAATTTTGCTAATGCGCAGACAAAATCTCTCTAATCTGCTGTAATATAGACACCAGACGCAAGACACCATATGACGTCTCTGCTGCAATGCTATTTTTATTTTTTTCGCGTAATAGGTAATTAATTGTACACCATTTTTACATGCATGGAATTGTCGCCTAGGTTAAATAGAAATACAAATCAAATTCCATTGAGGAAAAGTGAGATTTTTTTGGTAGTTTCATGTAATCTCTTATTCCAGATAATTTCGAAAAGGGCTCACTACAAACAAAGGGGATCGACGTTCGGTTCATCATCTCGGACATCATGCCATGGCGTTAACTTTTGGATGTTTTCAATCAATGACTCCTAGTTGAATCCTTTTGGATGTAACATACAGGGTCATTCGCATCTTTAGGGTATTCATTTGACCAGTAAATGTAATACATCCAAATGTTCATTTTAGTGAACTTTGTGAGCTGGAAGAAAAAAAGAAAGAAGTTACAGTGAACACGATTTGAAGACTACAATAGCCACATCTGATCTGAAGTACTTTAGATGGATATGACGATAGCGTTAGACATTTATCAATTAGTTTTCACACTAAAGTAGTCTATAGCCCCGTACATTGTGCGACAGTTGGATAGCGCTATTCGAAGGATAAATGTTCTCCAGTGGATAAATTTATTGGATAAATAATATTGGATTTGTTGGTACAAACGGGACAGCAGTGTTTCAACGTACTTATTTGACTTACATCAATATCTTTGCAATTGGTGTCTTTCATCTGTGTATCTGTGCAAGACAACGTCTTGTTAACAGGGATCTTGAGCTCATAAAAGCCAGAAGGGCTTGTACATTCGTCCTTTCCCATCATCAAACCATTGACCGCGACACCGTTTAATGAGTGGCTGCACATTGGCTTCAGGCGAGAATCATCCTCTTCCACGCAAACATTCTTCTCTGAATCGAGAGTTTTAAAATTTGAAATGTCCATGAAAATTATATATATGACAATAATACATGGATATAATTATATAGCTACTTGCTATTTAGACCAAGATGTGCAGAATACAGCCCTTGCAATAATGCAATCATTGATGCATAATAAAATATAACTAATAAAATATACGCTACGACATTCTCCGAAATAACAAACAATCTCATTGACTGAAAGATAACCCTGTCACAATAGCTAATTGTAAATGTATCTCGATCGGGAAATATAAGTTCGGGAATTAAGTTGCATGCGACAAGAATGGTGTAAATAAAAAAGTGCACTTTGACGTTATCAGAACGTGAAAAACGCTGGTGGCGTTATGTTATGCGCAAATTACAAAAAAAAAAAAAAAGGGGGGGGGGGAAAGGTATTTTGTTGGAATTTTCAGTACTAATGGAGCTCGAAGCAGAGATTTTCAAGTATTTCTACAGAGATATTACAGACTTTTATCGAGAAAAAGGATTTGGAAAATACGCAAAAAGGGGAAGAGAAGCTTAAAAACTAAGCTTACTAGATTTGGAATTTCATTTTCCCGGTTTTCATCAGTTTCATGCGTGAACAATTTGTGGAAATAAAGAACGACAAAAATTTTCAGAAAATGTAGTTGCATTCGTTTCCATTTAACCCTAAAACCGAAGACATGAGCTAAATAAAGGGCAAATATAATTATTTTATATATTTCATACGGCATTAAAATAAATTATTTAATAGGAATCAATTATAACATTAAAGGTTTTTTTATTCGTGTGATTTCATTATCTTTCTACGTACGCCAAAACGACAAATACATATTCAACAATAGTCCATTTTTTGACTACGTTGGGTTTTAATTTGTCAAAAAGCAATGTTTTTTTGTGCATATGAAATCTGGGTCTGCGAGTAGTTTTTCTTTGGCATCAAGCGGGATCCCTGAGCTATGTACACGGACGGACGTACGGACGGAAATGACATAGTAATCAAGCCATGAAAAATCCAGTCGATGGGTTAATTTTTCTTAAGCATGCTTTTCCACCGGCGCGGGAGCTCCGCTATAACTTCAAATGTTCAAATAGCCACAAATGTGGAAATGACACTGCCAAATCCTTTATTATATTACCTCCCGAGTATACATTCTCATGATTTAAAAGTACGTATCAATTTACTTATTGGGGTTTAAAGGTTTACTAACCATTTTTGTCAGGATCTTGTTTACTTTCCCGGCACTCATCCTCATCGCTGATTTTAAAACGGTCAAACGTAAGGTCCCTGTAGTTTGTTATTGGCGTAAGGTATTGTTTTATCTGGCCATCACCAGCGCGGAAATAAGCTCTGCTTAGATGGCGAACATTGAGTCTGACATCATCCCAAACACTTTTAGGTTGTTCCTCAGTGCCATAGAGCTCAACATACATCTGTTGTAAACGAATATTATAATGAAATGATTGCCGGCTTAATCATATCCTTTTTGTAATCACTACCAAATTCTGCAATCTGATTGGTTAAAAGGAGTGCGATTAGTCCCCAAATTGCATCCTTAGGAGCTCTTAATCACATCCTAAAAAAAAATTTTTAACAATAAAATAAAGCAAAATAAATCAATCAAAAAAATCAAAAAAATCAAAAAGAAAATTTTTTTAGATTTTTTTTGTTTGCATTTATTTCTTCTACTACATTAAATTGATTATTCTGCACTCTTTATTGTGTCTTTTTCTTGTGTATGATTACAAAAAGGATATGATTAAGTGGTAACTGAACTTCGTGTCGTGCAATTTTTTTCTGAAATCAGACTTGCAATTACAAATTGCACTCCCTCTACGCGGTCGTGCGATTTTGTAATCGCGCGTTTGATTTCAGACCAAATTGCACTCCACTCAGTTCAATTACCATCATTTATCTTATATATAAATCAAATAATAAATCGACAACGAAAACTACTTTGGCATTGGGTAGAGTTTTCGTATTGCACATGGTATTGTTAGGCGGAATGCGTTACATTCGTTGAGCCAATCAAAGCCAATCAATAAATAGTGCGGTATTTGTATGGCTTACAGCACGAGATGTAGGCTACGGTATGAAGTAACACTGAAATGGCTTCCCACTATTTTTTTTGTGTGTGAATAATCAAATCTCAACGCGTAGTTATGAATACGGTAAAATACGGTATATCTACAGTATAGTTATGGATTTGTCGTATTATACATGAATATCTCTCTTCATCATGTGAGAAACAAAATGGTTGTTTTCTTTTGAGATTTCTTTTACAAAATTTACAATTGCATTGACTACAAGGATTTAAGTGACGTCATTTGCAAGGGGTCTAGTTTTTAGTCCGTTTTTAGTATAAGCCTTCTAATAGTTTATCAAACATTCTGTACTCTGATTGGCTCAACTACTGGTTGTCTCTTGTCTCCTCACTGCTGATTACCGAGTCACGGGAATTAGGATATGGATGGTGATCGCGACTTCTGGCAATGAGCACACGAACAGCATGCTATATGCGTTGTCAATCGCCGCCAGGGGATATTGGTGAAGTGAATTTTTTAATCTCTGCTTAGGCAGCTTCCAACGGAATGATTCAAGGATCTGGGTGTGGCGCTTTATATGGAGGGGCCGCAAAGCATTACACCCGTACTGCGCAAACTCCAATGTCCATAAATGGGGGGATGTAAATTCCTACGTGACACGCTAATTATGTATGCAATGAGAATAGTGATAGACCACTAGATTATCTAAGTCCTGCTTTTGAATACCAAAACAAAGCAAAAATTATATATTTCAATCTAATTTCCAAAATAATTTGTATCCATTTATTTGACATTTATGAAGCAATTAGATCTCTCTCCCACATAGCCCTTTTCTGAAATAGCGAACATGGTGCATTGTGGTCTAGCGTAGATGCAAACATCTTTTGTTCACCATACCTTATATGGTGTTGTTTGTACCACAATGCATCTGGTAAATTAAACTCAGAAAAGGCCTATGGTCTAGGGGTTAATAGCCCATTTGGCCTTCGGTCTTGTTAAAAAATTCCTTTTCTCAAAGGAAATATTTATCATTTCTCTTTTATACATACGTACTTTGATAAGCCGAGCATTGTAACATGTGCTACAAATTTGATCCTCTCCTATGCTGAATGTTGTTGAACCTGTTTTCATTTCCTCAAACATCTGAAAAGTCAACAAAATTACAGGATTTATAAAAGTAATGATAAAGCTATTGTAATGCATTCTTCCTAAAGTTGTTTTGAATCAGGCAGGACGTGGAAATACAAAACAAAACAAAATAATAATAATAATTTTTAAAAAAAACACACAAACTCCATCTGGGAAAGGTGTGATTTCTCTTGTATTTCCAAGTTAGCCCCTCATACACGATGTTTTTAAGAAGGATCCATTGAAGCAAAAACTCTTTACTTTAGGATATAGAGCGTTTTCACTCACACGAGAAGGCAGCCATATTGGTATACCAAGCAATAGATGATTATTGGCGAAAATAATAATAATCATGATGATGATGATGGTGATGATAACAATGATGATAATGTTGATACTGATGCATATGATGATGATGATGATGATGATGATGGCAATGATGGGGATGGTGATGGTGATGGTGGTGGTCATATGCATTCCGCTTGCCTAAGTTCAAAAAGTTCACCTATTCCTAAGTAATTTATGTGAACATAGTGATCTTTTTGGTGGTGGTGGTGGTGGTGATGGTGATGGTGACGATGATGTGGTGATGATGATAAAGATAATGATAATGATTAGTATAATGATAACAATAATGATGATATAACGCTAGATCCTTTAATGCACTGGTCTCTCATAACAATCAACATACTTAACAATACCTGTTTGTGTTGCACATTATCAAAACTCCATTTTTGAACGCTAGTTCTGTATCTCAGCTTAGAAAAACAGCGTGTGGCCTTCGTTGTAATGTCGTCCAACTGTTGAGATACTTGAGAGAGTTCAACTGCACCATTAAGTTGCCCGGTGCCCAGCGCACTTTCTGAGGCGATGCGTTGGAACGAGCTCATGACATCATCCAAGTTCCAGAGCGTACGGAAACCAAGGGCTTTCTGGAGCTCATAGATATTTTCCATAAACGACCGTTCCAGTTCTTTGTAAGTACCAAGCAGATGTTCCAGGAAGGTTTGCCGAAGTTCGTTGGTTATAGAAGCATCTAGATTGTGTAATAGCGAAAAAAAATGACATCGCAATATAAGATACACAACCGAAATGACTTATTGATGTAATTCATAATTTATAATTTCGTTGTTATCGTGTTTAGTTTGTACTAGCTTTGTTTGTGCTCAAATCCCGTTCAAGAATCAGATTTTTTTCTGAGTCTTTCAATTTGCAGCTGCATAATATAGCTACATATACTGCGAGGATCAGCTCAATTTGATGCTAGCAAACACTGCGCAATAAAATTATTATGCATTAGACAATATTCATTCAGACAGAGTATGATTAATTAAAATACCCAGACTCTCAATCAAGATTGAGACTGGCGGTGACATGCGATAGTCCTTGTTACGCATACGACAGATATCTTAAATTATGGGTTGCCCAGAGAGTAAACGTAAAAATATTCATGTTTTACATACCACTCCAATACCAACGAATTCAATTGTTTTTTGTTTTACGTTGGATAACGTAAGCTCATATAAAAGATAAACCCTTACTTAAGGTGACCGCCTACCTTTGGGAAAAAAATAAACTTTTTTTTAAACTTCGCTTTTCCGAATTCAAATGTAATCCAGATTCCAAATCTGGAAAGAAAAATTGGGTGTTCCGGGCTTGTTTTCGAAATAATGTTCATTTGATGGAAGCCTACACGCGAGCATTTGGAGCACAAATTGCTCCACCGGAGGTGAATAGAAAAAAAATGCGATTCATAAGGTAATAGTTATTTTCAGACTCTATGATTGCACGAATGAAGGCTAGTCAATCATTCTTTAATAATACGTGGATGTTTTCGACAAAAAGACAAAGAGATTCATTGATTTGCTGCTGTTGTTGTGGGATTTTTTTGTTTTGTTTTTTGTTGTTTTGTTTTGTTTTTGTTTGTTTTCTTAGGCTCGGTGTTCTTAAAAAATCTCATAAAGTCGAACAAAAATCCCTACATAAATATATTTTTTCATGTGTTAGAATATTTAACTTTTCTTAACATGTTCATATAACATAGATTTTTAGGAGGGTATTCAAATAAGCTATTACAAAATAGAAAGTCCCGTTGAGGGTTTTGCCCTGTTGAACCTCAAAAAGCGTATGGTTCTTCAATAAAATCATTTTTCGGCGGTTTTTAGCGCGCGCACATCGTGGGCGAGCTTTCTAAAGTAGACAGTTACCTTAAAACAATAGCTTTCATACCTGTTGGTTTGCTGAGTTTAGCAATTGCGTTCTCTGTCTTTTCCAGAAGTGGGATATCAAAATTGTATCCCCCAATAGTGTTGTCAAGGTCCATGATTTTCGCTATCATGTCGATGCGAGCTGCGCCCAAAACGAAATAGGACTCAATTTCCGCCTTAAGACCTGCAACGTCACGAGGTTTAGTAGCCTCCTCCAGTAGGCATACCAGGTCAGCAGCAAACTGTTCTTTATTCATCTCTAACTTGGCCTTTATAATGCAAACGAAATAGAGCAACAATATGGTAGAGTGTGAAAAATTGTTTAAAAGTATTTAAATATAGTATTATTGAAATGAAAATGAAAAAAAAAAACAGAAAAATGGTTTGCATATAATTTTGTGTTATCTAACGAGAAGGAAATTCGAAATGGCGGACCTAAGATAGAGGCGGATTAAAACAACAAGCATTGTATGGTACCTTCATCATATCAGGTACTGAGCTAACGTCCACTTTGTAAAAGTCCAGTTGACTGGAATCGTTCAGAATCAAGTATTTCCCAAAAGTCAGCCATTTATTGACACTTCCAATAACGGATTCAAGAGATGTAAGACAAGCTTTGTTCCCATCGTACTTGGCAATAGCAACAGCTTCGTTAATGACGCCGTATGGACCTTTAACGGAAAGAAAACCTGTAATGCCCGTAAGCACTGCAAAAAATTGCTGTTTGGATAGCCTATTAGCCGCTGTTTGTTGAGCCTCCTTCAATGATGACGAAATTTTTACTATAGTATTTTCCATCTGTATTTCTGTTTCTTGGATGGCCTGCAGAAACAAAAACAAGATTGTGTAAAGGTTAAGTAAAATGATTTATCTCGAGAGAAGAGGTTTGCTATCCTTGTTTTGTCTTATTTCGCCGCTTCGTTCTTGTTGACCGACCACAATATAACCGGCGACGCTTTCTGGTTTATGGGAACGTTATCTACCTTTTTTTTCACCTGCATATATAGAGGCAGATCTATCCTTTGCTGAGAAGAACACCAACAAATTCCAAACTGCTATAGCGGTCGTCTTGTTCGAATAATTATATCTATGTATACATATATCTTTATCTGACTGACAAGTCGCTAACCGGAGTTTAGAGCAATCGGAGGCACGTGCAGCTGTTACTAGAACTAAGGCCATCCCGTTCGTTTGCCTCCAAATTTTCTTGAAAACTAAGGAGGCACTGGGAATGTGTATGTTAGCTTCACTACAGAGGAAAGAGCCGAACGACAAGAGCGATTTGAGTGGTGGAAAGGAGTAAACTTAAATGATCATCAACTACCAATTTGGGAGCTTTTGAGTGTGTCACTATTATAAAAGAGCGACTGCAGGTCCAGAATTAAAAACAGTTCCATGAACACTTTTTGCACCTTTTTCTTCATGTAATAGAAATTTTAAAAATGTGATTGTTGTATGTGGAAGAGTAGTTGTGGATACGGTTTTTGGTATTGTTTCTAGCTGAATTTTCTGTGGAAATTAACATGGAAATGGGGGGTGCATGCTACGTCAAAGCCGCCATGTTGGTTGACGATAACAAAACAGTCCTCATTAAGCTTCTATTATTTTTTCAACCAAGATGGCTGCGGTTTATGTTTCCTTTTTGTTATTTATATCTCTAAGGATTTTACTGTCACGTGGTTGCACTCCACGTATAGGGCCTTCGTGTTTGGGACACATAAAAAGTGGTAAATACACAAAGTAATATACTTAAATGCTGTACCGTAAAATACATCATTTTTACACTTTCGTCTATGGCTCTAGCTGCAATGAGTCGTCGTTTCTGTGCATTAACTTGTTGAGACGCTGCTGAGGTCATTACAGTTGCTATCTGCAAAGAAACCACAATTTTGAAGGTAAAGTTACAAACTAATCTTTTCAAAAGGATGTAATTGTAAGAGCTAAAAATGAAACCCACTGCACACCACATTAGCTAATATAGCGTTTTCACTCACGTGAAAAGGCAGCCATATTGGTGTACCAAACAATAAAAACTGTATGCACAGTTTTTGCATAAAAATAGAGTTCAAATCCACAAGGATAGAAAATGTATTGTTTTGGAACACCACGATGGCCGCTGTGAGCTCTCGTGAAAACGCTGATTGATTTTTCACTTGGCGATGTATGTCAGTTTTGGAGAAATGTCGAGCTTATGTCAATCAAGAACCTGGCATTTGATCTGTCAAGGCTAGCTCTTTTGATTGTTTCTGGAGTCCCCAGAGGATAGAAAACAAAACACTCGTGCCCAACACCAAAATCAACGAGGGTCATGGGCAACAACTCTCATAGCAAACCAAGCGTGAGTGCAGACGACGGACGTTAATCTCAGGGTCTGTGGCCCTAAACCAAATTAAGGAAGCATTTGCATAAAATACCTGCTGAAAGTTTTCTTCATCAGTTACTTGATTCATAACTTTCGTGAAGGTGTCTTCATATATTTTTGCTGCATCTTTTATTCTGTTTACGTCATTTTGAAGTGCTTCCCACTTTACGAGAGGGGCAAAGAGACTGTTCTTTCCAAAAATGTCAAAACCGTCTTTATCCACGAAAGCAAGTTTTTTTTGGGCATCTAAAGCCAACCAAACGGTAAATTTTGTTTAATGCCAAGATAAGCTTAGATAACTAACACTGGTTATCTTTCGAATTGCTTGTTGTTGTTTTTTTTTTTTCCTTTTTATTATGATTATTATATTAAATTATTATATCATATTATATTATGAGCTTGGTGTCGTATGTGAGTAGAGTTGCTTGTTTGTTCTCTCCTGTACTGTGAGGGTTTTTCTTCGATTTCTCCGGTTTTCTTCCCTCAAAAATCAACTTCTAAATTCCAATTGGAATTACAGTGGATGAAGAGCCACTCTAAATCCTAGTTTTTTTGTTTTTGTTTGTTTTTTTGTTTTTGTTTTTTTGTTTTGTTTTTTATTTTTATTTATTTATATATATATTTAATACAGTCAATTTAAACACGCTGACGTTGACTGGCTCCGGCCTACGCGACTGCACCGAAAGGGAATATGGATAAAAATTACACTGAAGCGGTTAAATATTCGTTATCGGGATTCATTGCTCCTACTAGTAATATAATGGTGACTATATATCAACCAATTAAATGTATGTCTTCGGAAACAATATTCGTTATTACTGTTATTCAATAGTTCGATAAGTTCACAATTTTGAAAGCATAAAGGCATAAATAGCCTTCTTCAACTTATTAACACTACTAGTTTGCCAGCAAAAGGTCAGTTCTATAAACACTGGGCACAACTAACAGATACAATTACTCAACATCTTCAGTGATTCCTACCCATAGTTCCTTCCGGTCCAGTCACGTAAGCTTGAGCTAGCCCTTCGAAAGGACAGTGCATGCTTCCTGAATTGACTGTGTTTAGATTTTTTAAATAGTTTTCTCACCTTTCATAATATATTCTACGTCAGGTCTTCCAGCCGTTATGTTAACAAGAAACTGTAATGCGTCTTTACCCTCCTGATTCTTGCTGTTTCCTAGCAACAAGTCGACTGCCTTTCTCCTTATGATAAGAAGAAGATTTTCTGGGAAAAGGCTTTTACTTTCTTCGTAGTTTTTTTCTGAATTACTGATAGAAGAGTCACTTACGGTGCCATCCTGTCCTTTAACGTTGGGAGCTAAAAGAAAAAGTACATTAAGGCTTTGCACAGTCACACAACGAGATAAAAAAGAAATTAAACGTGACAAGACTACTAAAAAACCTCATAATGAAAGTTATATATATACATTCTATTTTACTACAATTATCGCCATAAACAAAGAGCCAAGTGCAACTGGAATGCATATCCTTACTTATTCCTGAGGCTCCTTTCTGGCCATTTGCTCCTCTGGGTGCGTGTAGTCTTTGGCTTTTGCGGCAATCATATACTTTTATTTCTGAGGACTCGCTAATATCGTATGCGTAGCACTGTATTCCTTGTACGCCTGCACCACCTCTGCCACCTGTAATTTAAATCCATGTCAATTCGACTTAATACTTAATAATACATTATGGTGGTAGGGCCTTTTCTCTTTCTTGGTCCCAAATTATCAGAGTAAATAGCCTCTTGTCTTGCGTGTCGAGACAGTAAATAATTTAATTTCTAAATGCCTTGTAAGCGACAAGTTTTTTATTTGCATTTTTTTGACTCGTGGATCGCAAAGCTAAAAGTCAATCGATTAGTTAATTTTAGCTGGATTAGGCCTTTTGCTCTGTGTATCTGGATTGAGGATTAACCACACAGAGAAAAAGAGTTATGAGAGAGTTTAAAAAGTCAGGTCAGTTTTTTTTTTTTTTTTTTTTTACTTTCAAGTTTTGACAATTTTATCGGAGTTTCTAGGGAGAGCCAAACGTTACATTATAATACGATAGAAACACAGAAACCGAGATTGGGCCACCTGTGGTTTCCAAAGCTTCAGTTCTCTTGGTTTCTACCATTCACTACTTTCACATCCCCATAATACTTTGCGTCTTTGGGGGGGTAACCAGAGAGTAAAAACCCACGTATTTTGCTGAAGGCTGATCAGACAATGCCTTGTTTGGTATCCAAAGATAAAATGAAGAAGTAAAAAAAAGAAAACTCTTGATGATCTGTACACACAAAAATAACTTGGAATAAAATGATAATCAGTATTGTACAGATAAAAGCAGGTATAATATAAATTCAATTAAGAAACCTTTCAATTTGGGACAGTTTTTAGATTGGTTACCTCCCAAAAACGCAAGACATTATGGGGATGTGAAAGTAGAGAATAATACGTAGGAATTTGGGCGAATTCAGAAACGGGTAACAGCTTTTACTGCATTAGCTAATCGAAAAAAAAACTTACAGTTGAAATCTCCCAGTATCCTTCGTTTCTTCGCAAAATCCAAGGGGTTTGGGAACAAGAATGATATTCCCTGGGACATCCATACCCAAACACATACATAAACACAGAGCAACACAGAAATCAATCTTGGGCAACCTGTGATTTCCAAAGCTTCATCCCTTTTGGTTTCCGACAAGAAACGAAGCAAACCGGGTAATTCCAAAAGGGGAACCAGCTTTTTCTGCATAGTTGTAATAGCCAACCAGGAAACATTGGTAGCCGGATTCGACCAGAGATTTTCGGTTCTTGGCAAAGTCCAAGTTGGCAAAGTCTGGGAACAAGAATGACATTCCCTGGCACACCCATTCTCGTTTACACCTCTTTTAAAAGTTTCCGCGCCACAAAAGGATCCATTTGCAAAACAAAAGAAGCCGTTTCATAGACTCATAACTCTTTTTTTCTTCTAGACAATTAAAGTTTTATCAAGCTGGTGAATTCAAACACTGACTCGACTTACCATTTCCACCTTGTCCATTATTGGCTGCATCGGCTCCAGTTCCCGCGCAGACGTTAGCTTTTACACGCCCTTTTAAATTTCTGTAGCGCAGAGTAACACTTCCAGCATTTCCACCCCTTCCTGGGAAATAATATCCACCACAAATGAACATATAATCGAATAAATGCGTTTATAGAAGGAAAGTAAAGATAATTGACTTTTTGTTTTGACCTGAACTCGCGCTATCCACCTTTATTTTGTGTGAGCAGCCTTGATCAGGCTTGCAAGATGACTGGGTGGCCTCGTTTTGGTGCGCTTGTCAGCCATTATGAGAACGGTGTATGGGTCTTTTCTGAGTTCCATAAACAAAATACATTGCGGTCTAGATTGGGTACCAATAACACCATATACGGCAAGATAAACTAAAGGTGTTTATACTGAAGCTAGACCACTATGCAGCATGTTCGCTATCTCAGAAAACGTCTATTGAACCTTCTTCCACACTTTTTCTGTTCTAGTAAGAACACGTTTGTCTGGATCACAAAAATTGTCAATAAAGCTGGCTTTTGATATATTTATTTTGATATCTCTAAAGGGGGGAAATGATAATAAATTAAAACGATCTAGATCATACCAGCGACTTGATCCATTTTGTAACTCGAAAAGTGCTAATTGAAATTCATCATGAGTTAAAGACATGAAAGGTAAAGCTTGGTCAATACACTCGGGACACAGGAAGTCGTAAGTATCCTGTTCGTTAGTGTTTCGAAATTAAGGTGTGAAACTCCATTGCAATGCGAGCATTGACTACCTTCCTTACAATTGGAATAGAACCTTTTACTACATGATTGGCAAAATTTGCATTTGGATTTTGTAGTTGATATTTTGACTAGTAATAAAAGTTACATTACATATACTAAAGTATAGATATGACAGTTTTGAGTTATCTATTAAAGAGAACCACTGAGATCTACTTCGCTTGTTTTAAGTCCAATTTACTGTAGTTTGTCCTCTTCTTGATTTTTTGAGCGTAAAATTATATTTTCTATTGTTACTGTTTATTACAATTAGTAATGTAAACGTTCATACCAAAATGATTGGGTTGCCTGTCACTATAATTAAGAAAAGTTACAGCTTTTTTGGGTCAATATTTAGGAAGATATTCGTTATTTGATGATTGTTCTCTTCAATAATTAACCTTTAATGACGATGGATTGGTAAATTCAAAAAAGAGATATGTACGTAAGAAGTACAATAAAAACCCGCATCACAACCATTTTTGAAGTTGAGGCTGATTTTGTTCTTATTTAACGGGTGTTTACTGAAAAATCAGCCTGAAGGTGTTCTTACGGTGTTCTTAAAATAAATGTTTTTAAAATAAATACAGTATTACTATATAGACTTCCAATAGATGTAGATGATATCAATGTGTAAGTTCAAAACTGTTATTTAAAAAAATCTTGACTGCAATAATAACTGTATCAAAACAGTAGAAAAATCAATTATTGTCAGGTCGGGCTTGGAGTCTGCTACTGGTAACACTGTGATCTTAACCATCTCCCCCATCAGTGTATGCAGTACTGATGAGGATGGTGGCATGACACCCAGCAGGATTATCTATTACTGTACTGCAAAACAGGTCTAGCACATAAATATTGATCTTTTTTTTTTTAAGAACACTTTTAAATTTTTCAGTCTGAATGTGTACTTATTTACATGGTAATTAAAACGTCCAAATTCAGGCTGGGTGTTCTAACTCACTAGTTCTTTTATGCGGGTCTTTACTGCACCACGTTTAGTATAGGTAGGGATATATGGGAGAAAAAAAGAAGAAAAAACGGCTGAAAGCAGCTAAATGCTAAGAATAAATTATTTTTTTCAATTTTACATTGTTTGGGCTGCGTGAGTATATGAAGTATTATATGATTAGCAAGGAAGATACTGTATTAAATTTGTACTTATTAATTAAAATCTGACTTATTTTTTCGTACCTGGGGTTCCAGCATTTCCTCCTCTTTTTCCATTTCCTCCTCTGTTACCAGTTTCTGAATTTTTATTCCTAGTTTTACATTTTTTTTTTGCTTCTGCAAATTCATCAATATCAACAAAGTCCCATGAATAATAGCTGCCGTACCCACACCAACGCCAAAAGCCATACTTGTCACCTTTCTGTAAATTTTTTTTGGTTAGTTGTAATTACGGATTGCGCCGCAATTTATTAGAGAGCAACAATTACTAGCCATGTGCGCTTAAAAGTAGAGTACAAACACTAAAAGTGTGCTATATAAATATCACTATATAGTGTTATTTTATGCTAATTATATTGTTTTCTTTTGTTTTATTAGTACTACTGAATAGTAATAAGAATTGCACACATTTCAGTAGAGTGAAGTTAGCCTAATACAGATTAATAGGCCTTAATTCCATTGTTTTCTTTTGTGTCTATTTGACTAGAGTGAAGTCACTAAACTCGGTACAATAGATATTAGACTAATACGCGTTAGTAGACCTTGATTCCATTGTTTTCTTTTGTGTCTATTTGATTATAACACGTTGATTAGTGTTTTTTATTTCACGGCGGGTTAATTGCCTTCACTCTAGTGTTTGTACTCTATTTAGTTATCGACTATTTAGTTGTAAAATAGCAGCAAAATAGTTGCATTTAGGCAATGCATCTTTGGTTTTGTTTGACGCTCGCAAGCTTTTATTGATTTCAATAGTAAAAGTACAACTGCAATGAAATTTTCAAATTGTTGAAGAAAATGTTGTTTAGTTTTTTTGTTTGCTCGATCTTAAGGGTTTCATCCTACCGCAACATGTGAAAATGGCTGTCTTGTCCACGGGGCAGAATTCTATTGTTCTGTGCGACATGAACTTACAGTTGAGTGATTTTCAAAGATCGGTATAATTTCACGAATACATTATAGGATATGCATCATTAACTTATTTTCGCTAACACTGATTGGCTAGACTAAAGAGGAAGACCTGGCAAACGCCAATGATTGACAGCATTGAACTCCCTTTGAGTCATATCAGGGTAAACATTTTGATTGACATCACTTGATACAGAGTTAATATTAAAAGGACTCTGAGGTGCCAAACACATCATAGCTTAAAATGTACATCAAACCTCGTCGATTTTGAAAATCGAAATGAAAATTCCAAAAAACGCGTTTTTTGGGGTGATATCTTCCTCCAAAGTTGCGAAATGACTTGAGCTGGGCTCCCTGTGGCATATCGCGGATTTGCTGCCTTGGGATGCCTGGGCTGTGGTGACGTCAGATATTGGAACATGTTGGATAGCTGGAGGTTGAATCAGCCAAATTTCGCTATGGAAGTATGGCTGTTCTTTATCAATTTGAGCCGGAAATTGCTTGAGGAGAAGAATATAATACACCCGATGAAAGTGTGAGCGAGGAAAATGAGATAGAAGAAGTGGCGAACGAGGAAAGGCTTCAAGGAATCGATGTGGTGTGTACGTGTCACCAACTTCATCTTCACTTCCATTTTCTATAAAGCCAGTATCTTCCTCATATACGTTCAGGGAAGGTAGATCTTATCTTAGATACCACACATGCTGGGATTACTATTCCGATCTTAATTGCTAAGATAACCATGCACTCACCATGTAAATTGGCGATATAAACTAGCACAACGCAGGGGGCTGAAAAAGCATTTCAGCGAAATGAATATGCATTGAACGTATAATAAATAGAAAATACCGAAAAAAAACTCACTTATTTGTAACATTTTTTCAATTTGCAATAAGCCTTCTCTCTCATGAAGAGAAACTATTGAATTGGTTGCAGTCCTAATCACTCGATTCAGCCACGACAGTCGTGGTGCATGTCATGTCTAAAACCTGCGTTGAGTTTAACATCAAAAAATATTGAAATATTGTGTGTAATAAAATGTTTCATATACTTAATAACCTTGTGTGTTGTCGTATTTTCGTGATTCAAGATCATTTAACAACATAAACACATATCATCTAGCTGTTCCATCACGACACATTGCTGACTTTAATCGATTCCCTGAAACCTTTCCTCGTTCGCCACTTCTTCTAGCTCCCTTTCTTCGCTCACACTTTCATCGGGCGTATTATATTCTTCTCCTCAAACAATTTCCGGCTCAAATTGATAAAGAATAGCCATACTTCCATAGCGAAATTTGGTTGATTCAACTCCAGCTATCCGACATGTTCCACTATCTGACGTCATCACAGCCCAGGCATCCCAAGCCATCAAATCCGCGATATTCCACAGGGAGCCCAGCTCAAGTCATTTCGCAACTTTGACAGACGATATCACCCCAAAAAACGCATTTTATGGAATTTTCATTTCGATTTTCAAAATCAACAAGTTTTGATGTACATTTTAAGCTATGATGTGTCTGGCACCTCAGAGTCCCTTTAACTATTCTTGATACTACCAGGAAGACTCGTGTTATCGCAATAGACTTTATTGTGTTTTTCTTGACAACCGAAGTCGAGAAGTAAACTAAAGCGACTTTATTCCTTTATTCGAGTGACAGTTAAAGTTTCAATAAATGATCACAGGAATGACTTGTTGTGTTTTTCTTGACAACCGAAGTCGAGAAGTAAACTAAAGCGACTTTATTCGAATGAGAGTTAAAGTTTCAATGAATGATCACAGGAATGACTTGTTGTGTTTTTCTTGACAACCGAAGTCGAGATGTAAACTAAAGCGACTTTATTCGAATGAGAGTTAAAGTTTCAATGAATGATCACAGGAATCATTTGTTGTGTTTTCTTGACAACCGAAGTCGAGATGTAAACTAAAGCGATTTAATCGAATGAGAGTTAAAGTTTCAATGAATGATCATTGATTTTTTTCATTTATATTCACAGGTAAATCTAGGTCATCATGGAAATAAATATATGGTGGTGCGGGTATTTGTTATCGTCAAGCGACGTGTGCGACATGAGACTTGCTCTTTCGTTTTTGTAAGAAAAATCGTTCGCGCGCACTTTCCTTGATTTAATCTCTGTATACATTATCATGACAATGAATTTAGTAAAAAACTTACATTTACGGCATTAGAACCGGGACGACCATTACCACCATCTTGTCCTTTGTGTCCGTTTCCTCCTTTAGAACTGATATCAAGTTCGCCATGTATAGTGTCACTGAACACGTAGACTGAAAACAGTTAAATGTTAGAGATATGGAGGGTCATGGATAGGGATAAGGAGAGGAGGGAAAGAAAGAGAGAGAGAGAAAGGAGAGAGAGAGAGAGAGAGAAAGAGAGATCGAGATTAGGGGAAGAGAAAAGGACAGGGAGGAAGGGAGGAAGGGAGGGTCAGCGATAGGGATAGGGAGATGAGAGAAAGAGAGAGAGAGCGCGCGAATAGGGGAATTTAAGGGAAATGGACAGGGAGGAAGGGAGGGCCAGCGATAGGGATAAGGAGAGGAGAGAATTAGAGAGAGAGAGAATGAGAGAGAGAAAATGGGGAGGTAAATGGAGTTAATTCACTGGTTTAAATCTGCTATACATTAGCGTCCTAATCAGAATCGTAGTCAATATATCCAAACTCAGTATCACATTTATCACCTAGGCGTTAAGAGACAAGCGAGAAATACACATGCAACTGACTCTTTGTGTATTGCTTACAATTACAATTACGAAGTCAGTGTGAAGCAGGCTTTAATTTTCACATAATGCTAACTAATAACTTGTTTTCTATTTACTACTAATTTATGCATACGCCCAATTATATTCGCATCGCTTTGCAGGATATTCTTCATCTCTTTTGATATATGTATTTTACCAACTGAATCATTGTATTTCTCCACTTACCCTGAGGTCCGTCTTTGCCGTCTTTTCCATTTTCTCCGTTGGTTCCAACTCCGTTACTCTGAGCTCCTACGGGAGTAGCAAAATCTTGTATCCAGTCTGGTGTAGCAAAAACGATCCGACTTCCTTCAGCAGCGACAATCTTCCTCGCGTATATTTTAACGCTTTGAAGAGCATAAAAAGTAACTTCACCCTATAAGTAAAATACGTTGTTGAATTAGACAGAAAATTCATCATTTTGTATAAAGAAAACCATTTAAAGACTATAGAGGAAGAAGTGTCATATTGAGAATTAGCATAAACCTACTAGCATACTGCCACGACTCCTGCAATCTGATTGGCTAACGTACTCACTATCTATCCTGTGATAGATAGCGAGTAGCGAAAAACAAACAAGTGCATATGCTCAAGTTTCGTCGAAATCTTTGCTTGTTCTCTAAAAAAATCTTTAAAAATCGATTGTAGAAAAGACAAGACTGTATCAAGGAAAGGAATTGAGGTTTTGAACGGTACAGATAAGTAAAAACTGAAGAATTATGGCAATTTTAACACGAAAAAGCGGCCGTCAGATTTCACTGAGGTTTTTATGTGCAAACTTTACGACGGACAAACAACTGAGATAATGATGGCATCTTAAAAGAATTCCCTCAAAGAACAGAAAAAATCCAAAATACAACTTATGCACATGTATTCAAGAAAATTTTTAAACGGTAACAACAGGCAAAACAATGAAGAAAGTGCAAGAATAATGACAGGAATCTTATATCAACGGGCCTCATCGACTATCTATTGACTCATAGAAACCTCGAACTCGTAGTCTAATTGTTACTCGCTCGAGGACTCGCTCGTTCGCGATATGATACGGAAAAACTCGTAAATTAAAAACGATATCAAGTTCTTAACATGTGATAATCTCTATTTATTACGATCTCTCGAGAGAGGTTATAGAAAGATTGTTTGCTCTCCAGTAAATTTCACCCATAGGAATCAAAATGTCCATTCATTTGCTGTTAGTGAATTAATCAGCACGTGATTACTTAGCTGCAAATGGCCTATTAAGGTGTTTAATTTTTTTATTGCATTGTTATTTGGTGTTTGCCTAGTATTTTATTCAATAAGTATCCCTGTTTAATGAGTGAAATGATGTTTTTGGGAGAGCTTTACTTATAACGAAAATCAGCAATTTGATGATGTTTAGGCGTAGCTACTCTCTTTTTTACGTAAAACGTGCTTTTAGTATGAGGTGGCAATGATGCACAGTGTTTCGTACAGGAGTCTATTGAATAACGAAAATAGTGCTATTGTATGCTTGCCCTAGTCGTCGTCGTTGCTATACTGCATCTTAAACTCCTTATTGTTTCGTAAAGCATTCTGGATCAAACCGTTAAATATACCTCAATGTGGAAGGTGTCTGCCAGGATATCCAGTTTCAGAAGTGAGTCCATATTTGTTCTCTCAGCAGTATTGAAGTTTATGTCCTTCAAGGTCAGCCGCTCTTTCAGGTAATTTGCCTTAATTACTCGACCAGTAGCTTGATAGTGACCTTAAATAATTGGAATCGGAAAATAGACTTGGTTAAAAAAATCACCGTCATCATAACAATGAAAGTCGCGGTCGCGGTCGCGGTCGCGGTCGCAGTCGCGGTCGCAGTCGCAGTCGCATATTTTATTTTACCTGGTTCAATTTCAATTATTGATGGTGTATTGAACCACATTAAAGTCGGGATAGTTGGAATGGACGAACTCTCCTGGCCTTGCCACTCGCCAACCATGCACGCTCCCTCTTTTTTAATAGGAGTGGCTAAAGGTACAAATTAATGAATATACGTATTAGTATTGCAATTCAGTCTCACTAAGTGAGGCAAACACTGTGTAAATCCGTTTGTAATCAAGCAACCGAGCGGTAATTTGAAACTCGAAACTGGTCTATTGTAAGTAAAAATAAAAACGTCTTCCCAACCTGAGTTTGTTTTATTTTGCACCCTATTATTGGTCATCCCTTAAATGCCTTACGTGCTCGCCCGCCTCCCTAAATGACAACCACCCCCCCACCCCCCATCCCATGCCTGTAAAAAAAAAGGACCGAACCTAGGTATTTCAAGGTATTTCATATTTAGCCATTATTCGCCGAAGACGAAGTGAATATCGGGGAATATTTACCGAGAGTCTTCCAACGGCGAGGTAAATATTCTCCATATTCACTGAGCCTGAGGCGAATGATTGTTTTAGCATATACCAACTTGAGTACAGAGTAACTTATTCTTATGTACAATGATTCATTAAAAACAAAGAAATAGAAACTTGCAATTTGCGTGACAAATTCATGCAAAACGTTTAGGCCATACTTCATTGCCTTTTCAGCATTGATAGCAATGGCATTTACTTTCACTTTTTCAATTTCCTCATCGCATATTGTAGCAAAACGATTGCCGGCAGACGCCATTTTGTTGCCTACTCAATATTCCGAGATTCAGAGGTGGATATCGTACAATATTCACTTCCAATTAACCAAAAAGCGCGCTCGTTCTTAGGAAGTACACAAGTTGGTATATGCTAAATATGAATATGAGAAGTCTAACAACAACCTGTGCCGACGCTTGCATCTTTTTTCTTGCGTACGCGGCCTTGGACCGTTAGAAGTACCATAGAACATATCAACACGGCGCTGATTTTGTGAAAGGTCACCATGTCTTGGAGAGAATTTAAAGTAGAATGAAAATTAACAAATGGATAACAATGCCTGAATAAAAAATATAAGAGTAAAAGTTATGAACGAATTAAGTAAATATTTATTTTATAGTAAAGAGAAAACACTAACGAACATAAAACCAATCACCTCAAAGCCCTGACAATTTCTCTTGTTAGTTCCCCACAATTATATTACTGATTTTTCATATCTTTTTAATTTTTATGTATTAGCGTAAGACAATAAAATAAATGGTACCCTTGTATGTGATAAGCATTCGTGTACAATAATAACTTGCATATATGAAAGTATGATTAAGAACCTGTTAGGCTACGAATTTTCGTTTAGAACCTCGTTACTGTCGCGGATTCAGGAATTTTAGAAGGAGGTTTACTATCACCAAGGTTGACCAGAATTGCGAGGAAAAGGGGATGGGTTACTAAGGATAATACTGAGAAACTTCAGCAAAAGGGGTGGGCTAGCGACTCGATCCCTTCACGCAATAAAAAATCTCAGTATTGATTATTGCGCAATATTTTACTTATTGTTTTTATATATGATCCTTGGAAACGCCACTGCTTTACATGGGAGTCTGTTTAAGCTTAAAATATAGAAACAAGTTCTTATTTAACAAAATCCAGTTAACACTGAAGAATTCCTAATTCAAATAAAACAAGTTATTAATGTTTAATTTATTGGCCGTATGAAGGCGAAAAAGGGTACAAGATAACATCCACTCGATAGCTTTCAATTTCACATCAGGTTTTTAAAGTCTCATTGCCGTGATGCAACTCAATTTTGTTTGCATTTTGAATCGTGTCTCCACTGAAAAAAAATTCCAACATTTTGAATAAACTCTTAAATAGTCCCTAAAGCCGTAAAATTATTTTTCAATAAATGAATCTTTGAATTTCGTGGACCACAAATTTCACCTGTGACCGCGGTGCATCACGGTAAGTGGCAACGGGTCTTTAACCATTTGTTCTTCAAACTAGAAAAGGTTTGGAATGTAAAAGTGGCAATACTGAGGCTTTTTTTAGTTTTGGACTTCTTTGTAGAAAGAAAACCAACAATATTAGGACATGAGAAGATTAATGAGCGGCTTCAGTTGCCTCCTTTATAGAAAAAACAACTACAACAAGAGTAAAAACCCACATTAGTCAATGTCATTAACGTCGTTCTACCAACAAAAATGTGTCAATGTTGTCAATGTGTCAATGTGTCATGTGTTCAATGTGTCAATGTGTCAATGTGTCAATGTGTCAATGTGTCAATGTGTCAATGTGTCAATGTGTCAATGTGTCAATGTGTCAATGTGTCAATGTGTCAATGTGTCAATGTGTCAATGTGTCAATGTGTCAATGTGTCAATTGTGGTCAATGTGTCAATGTGTCAATGTGTCAATGTGTCAATGTGTCAATGTGTCAATGTGTCAATGTGTCAATGTGTCAATGTGTCAATGTGTCAATGTGTCAATGTCACTGTGTCAATGTGTCAATGTGTCAATGTGTCAATGTGTCAATGTGTCAATGTGTCAATGTGTCAATGTGTCAATGTGTCAATGTGTCAATGTGTCAATGTGTCAATGTGTCATGTGTCAATGTGTCATGTGTCAATGTGTCAATGTGTCAATGTGTCAATGTGTCAATGTGTCAATGTGTCAATGTGTCAATGTGTCAATGTGTCAATGTGTCAATGTGTCAATGTGTCAATGTGTCAATGTGTCAATGTGTCAATGTGTCAATGTGTCAATGTGTCAATGTGTCAATGTGTCAATGTGTCAATGTGTCAATGTGTCAATGTGTCAATGTGTCAATGTGTCAATGTGTCAATGTGTCAATGTGTCAATGTGCAATGTGCAATGTGTCAATGTGTCAATGTGTCAATGTGTCAATGTGTCAATGTGTCAATGTGTCAATGTGGCAATGTGTCAATGTGTCAATGTGTCAATGTGTCAATGTGTCAATGTGTCACAATGTGTCAATGTGTCAATGTGTCAATGTGTCAATGTGTCAATGTGTCAATGTGTCAATGTGTCAATGTGTCAATGTGTCAATGTGTCAATGTGTCAATGTGTCAATGTGTCAATGTGTCAATGTGCAAATGTGTCAATGTGTAATCGTGTAATCGTGTAAATGTGTAAATGTCTTTTTTCGGTGGACAACATTAATGACATTGACTTTATAAGAAAGTTTAATTAAGAACCTGTTAGGATACGATTTTCCATTGATATCTCATTTACATAACAACCTGTTTTAATCTAAAATCTGAATCAATTTCTTATTTGATTCGTAAAATGCCATTAATATTTAGGATTTCATAGAACAAAATTAACAAACAGACACCAGTTTTTTATGTGTCTATCTCTTATTGACGAGGAATTGCGTCATCACATTGTCAAAGTAGTGTGGATTCACGAGGCGTAGCCGAGAATCGTTTTCAGTGCGCTTGCAATTTTTCCCCGAATGTCACACCTCCTTTTGTTTAATTAACAACCAAAGAGATTTAATACAATTATCATTTTAAAATTCCTGTTCAAACATCGTGTCCCTTCAAATTAAGTTTCTTGGTTTTAGATAGTAATGATAAAAAGGTAAATTATACTAGAACTACTAAAAACTACTAATAGATAGATAGATAGATAGATAGATAGATAGATAGATAGATAGATAGATAGATAGATAGATAGATAGATAGATAGATAGATAGATAGATAGATAGATAGATAGATAGGGAGATAGATAGATAGATAGACAGCTAGATAGCAAAACATTATGGGAAGTGAAATTGGAGAAAAAAGAAACGCTTATACTAGTGTTAGTTAGTATTTACCTTGATCTATAAGACTCGCCCTTGTAGTTGACTTGAATGCAAAGGTTTTAGGATAACCTGAGCGATCAACTGCTCGATTACATGTGTGATATAGTTAGAAACCAGCCCATTAAATCCACTCAATAAGGAGACTGGTATGGCTGGTACCAAATATCTAACGTCAGTAGATTGATATTTAATTAAGTCTTTCAAAATGGAATTCTTTAATATTTTATGTTAATCATATCACAGCACAAAAATAAGTAAAATAAAACAACCACCAGTTTTACGCAATATTATTCTTTAATAGCGTTACAAATCATTTACTGAGTGGCTCCAAGGCTTCAATTTTTCAAACTTTGGGTGTAGGAGTAGGGTCACGTGACCAGTTGTTGCAAAAGGCCTATTGTATCATTCACGGCGTAGCCTTAATATGCATAATGCCGATGTTATAGTTATGGACTTTGCGAAAGAATTTGACAAGGTACCCAACAAGAAGCTAATACACAAGCTCAGAGAACATGGAATTAACAGCTACATCAACCAATGGATAGAGAGTTTCTTACATTAGCGACAGCAAAAAATAGTAGTATGTGAAGGGCAAATGTCATCCTGGGCCCCAGTAACAAGCGGTGTGCCCCAAGGATCAGTGGTTGGACCGATACTATATTTAATATATATCAACGATCTTCCAGCTAAACTACAGTCCAAAGTTCGACTATATTTGCGGATGATACTATTTGGATATGACTGTGACTAACTATGCTGCCACCTTACAGAAAGATCTTAAGCTTCTTAAAGAATGTGAAATAAGTCGCAGATGTCTTTCCACCCTGCTGACATGTGTAATGTGCTTCGAGTCATACGGCGCAGGAAGCCTCTCATCTATGCTTACGGTACGTCCTACACAACCAGTAGACCCTTAAGGAAAAAGATGCAGTTAAGTACCTTGGTGTCACTGTATATCATAAGCTCTCTCGGAATGAACATATATGCTCTGTAGTCAAGAAAGCAAATTCATCCATAGGCTTTCTGGCACGGAACTTGCAAATTCACCAAAAACACATCAAAGCTAACGCATACAAAACCCTTGTTCGTCCTCAAATCGAGTATGCGTCTACTGTTTGGGTTCCTTTCACCCACGTGAACCCAAAAAAAGATCGAAATGGTTCTGAGAAGAGCAGCTAGAATAGGCCATTTAGCGGATCCCGTTAACTCAACGTCAGCCTCGTCAGCGTGTAATTATTCTTTAGAATTTGACTTCAGTCCGCAGTAATGAAAGGAATTTACACATCAGCGAACAATTGAAACACTTAAAAATTTCACAGGTTGTAGGCAATTTCTAAAGAATATATTACACGCTGACGAGGCTGACGTCGAGCTGCGGGATCCGTGAAATGGTCTATTGCTTGTAACAACTACAGCCGCAAAGCAAGTGTCACCACGATGTTGGAAGAGCTTGGTTGGCGCAGTCTCAAGCAGCGCAGAGCTGACCAGAGATTAGTTATGCTGTACAAAATTATAAAAAACCTAGTTGATGTAGATCTCTGTAATGAAGTGATACCTTTGACAAGAAACTCATGAAATAAACAGATTCTTAAGATTCCTCCTCTCGAGAAAAAAAAAACATATATACAATACAGCTTTATACCATGGACAACAAAACAATGGAACAATCTACCCGCTGATGAATTCGAATTAGTCACAGCCCAAATGGTTAATGCATTTAAAAGTGGGGTCTGTAAATAGACCTTATTCCTTGTGTGACAATGTTTTCCCAATTCAGCTTGACAAACCTCCAGAGGATTCATTTCCTTTTGTTTTTAATCTTCGAAAAATTCATTAATATCCCAAAGGATACGAAAGGAATAGCGATGATATCCCGACGAGTTGCAAAACAATAGCTCTTCATTCTCCCCGAGGTTTGTCACGTTGAATTGGGAAAAGAATGTAACACCACGAGTAAGGTCTATTTCATTAGAACACTAATAACATGTAGAGAGTTCATATCTGTAGTATATTTATTTTTTATTTCAAATTAACGAGACCCGCAATGTCCTTTGGTCTTGGAATGCACTATTCAGTATGCAATATTCAATCTTTTTGAAATAGCTGTGTCACAACGATATCGATTATCGTATAGAAAACGATTTCGAACAGTAACAAAATGATATCAATGTTTCATAATGCTTTAAGTTCGTTCATAATGGTACTTCTTTGTGCATAATCGTCCTTGTCAATTGTTCCAATATCCAGGAGGTCTTTGACATCCTTTAGCTGTTTGTTTCATCAGCTCACTTTCAGTCTAAAAGAAAAATAGAGTATTGAACGATATAAAGATATAACTAGCTAAAAACTATTGTGTCTGAAAACAATTCTTTTACTCCGACGAAGAACTAGTTTCCGAAACGTCAGTAAGTTTTTTTTTTTTTTTTTTCACAGTGTATAATTTACCTTTTCATCATTACTGTCAGTATTGAACGATATGTTTATTTTTGAATATATAACCTTCTTAATAACGACTGCAATGCAAAATGGTAAAGACTGTTATGCCTTTGAGACCCTTCTTGTTCTGTTGTCCTTGAGCAACAGAAGTAGAATGCAGCTATTAATGCTGCTGCAACGGTTTCTTCAATCGATTAATTTTTAGGGACCTTTTTTTCTGCAGTTGTGTCGAAGAAAGGAACATCTGGTGGACGTTCGAGTGAAGAGCTTGAACCTGAAGCCTAGATAGCACAACGATTTTTAGTCCAGTATGTTGTATTATTTACTTCTAAAATTATAGCATTAAAGCCGCAGTTGTAGCTGTTATCATGATAGATAATTGCTAATTGTAAAACTTTAATTCGTCCACGGTCAGTGCACGTGTATTGCATTCGTCAACGTTAATGTTTATTAGAGTCAATAAAGCATATAATGCAGCTGTCAGTAGTTATATAAATTAAGTATTATTATCATCATGCATCATCATCGTCATCATAGTAGTTGTTGGAATTAAGATTCCCACTGAAGTGACTGAACCACACATTATTACTGAGAATTCCTTTGATTACTAATGGAAAGCACAACTTAAAATACCGATACAAACTGTTTGTATATTAAATCGCACGATCTCAAGCACATTTCGGAATTTATAGATACGAGTGATATTTTGAAAGTTTTCAAAATTGGACAAGCCTTTAGAAGAGTCCAATTTGAGAACTTTCAAAATATCATGAGTATCTGTAAGTTTCGAATTGTTCGAGAACATTGTGCATGTTTCGTTCGTAATACCCTCAACAAAATTGAGGAATTTAATTGTGACTCTGCGGAGTACAATTTGGGATTTAATTGTACTCATCTTGTCCAATCAGAATCGAGTAATTTTGTTGAGTGTATCATAAGTATAGGTAATCTATGGGGCCAAGTAAATTTACGGATTGAATTTCACGAGTGTTTTCAAAACTTTGGGGCAAAAGCACCGATATAACGAACACTCTCATTGGTTGAAAGATGACCAAATGACACTAGCTAGCTAAAATCTAAATGTATACGTATCCCGACCAGGAAATAAGTTGCACGTGACAAGAATGGTGAAAATAAAAAAGTGCATTTGATCAGAACGTGAAAAACGCTAGTGGCGTGACATTTTGAACCAAACACAAACAACAAAGCGCGAGCAGGTATTGTGCTGGAATTTTTAGTATCAATGGAAGTTAAAGGAAAAAAGCAGAGATATTCCAGTGTTTGTAGAGAAGAACTACAGACTTTCGTCAAGAAAAAGGGTTTGAAAAATAAGAAAAAAGCGGCTATCTAGAAATGATATTGCTACTCATTCTCCTCGCTTTATGCATTTCTTATTAAAAAATAGCTAGCTAAATAAAGTTCTGTCCCAGATTGAGCTCGATTTTATATACCGTGTTCTAGGGTAGAATCGCTGAAAACCATACCCTGTTTGGCGGCCCGTACACGTCCCTCCCACCTCCCCCTCCCCCCTCCAACCCTCCCTTCCCCGGGCCCTACGGCTTCGTCTCGTGAATCATCGAGACTCTCGGGGGAAAACAAAACTTACTATTTTTCTCGCGACCAGACATTAAGTGTATATTGTGAAACTGGCGCTAGTAGATTCATTTGTCTTTTTTCGATTAACGTTTCATTTATAGCTAGTCATTGGTAGTAAATGTGCTTAACAGATCCAACAGACTCAGTCATATATTTCCTGTTTCGATCGCGAGCCCACAATCTTCCAGCTTTTTAGTCAGCGGGCTTTCGCCGGGCAGGAAAGCGCTGGAGGACTCTGGGTACGAGATATGACCCATCTCGAGTCCATAGTCTTCCGGCCTTTTGGTTGCGCTGGAGGACTCTGGGTACCAAATTGGATTGGATCGAGACTCTCAATGAATTATTGGTGATCCGTGTGCCCTTGCTTATGCCACATGGCATGTCACTCCTATTGCTATGGAAACATCAATCAAAATCCATAGCATTGAAGAGAATTACCATAATCAGATGTTTTCTGTAGTGGTTGAATATCAACGTGCAGTGTCATGTTTATATTATACATATTACTAACGCTCCACTATTATCATTATTTGGGTCAATCGTTTTTTTAATATTTACAATTTAACTTTTTTTGCATCTTTTTTGTTCTCTGTTGTGATTAATTTTTGCTTGTGATACATATTGAAAAAAAACCTGAAAAATTATTGGGATATTTAGACTATTATTCTTGACGACAAAAACGAACAAAATTCAAAACCGGAAACACCAACTGATGAATGTTTTTAAGTTATCGACATGTACCTCTTGTTTGATTGGTAGTTGCAGTTTTACATGTAACTGTCAATCAAGTTATCTTGGGGATTTGATTGGATGGTGTCTTGGAAAAAGTGACATCTGTCAGTCATTCCAGACGTTCCACCCTAACTTGAGAGTGTTCGTAAAAACAAAACTCGAGCTGGCGCTCAGTCTTCTCGATCGAAAACAGTGAAGTGAAGTATTTTTACGATCGTGACGTTCAGTCACACAAAAACTCATTCAAAATATGTCGCATATTAACCTTATCCCAGGCGAACAAGGAATCCGGTTAAGCACAGTGAGTAACGATCAGCCTTCAGCAGTTGCAGATCTATCTATCTTGTATTTAATCGTGTTTCTTCCCTTCAGCTGAGTCCAAAATACTTGCACACAAACTCGACAAGTCATACCTGGCCATTTAGCGCCATTGCAGAACTGATAGGTAAATCATTATGTCTCAAACAGTGGAATATCCTAGCCTGATTTCATCCAGAGAATTGGTTTAATTCATCTGTATGATGCATATTTGCAGATAATGCATATGATCCTGATGTAGATGCAAGTCAGCTTTGGATCGACATCAGACGATACGGTACGAGAAGCGATCACTGTCTCACCTTCACTGACAACGGCGAAGGGATGGATTCCTTGAAACTCCACAAAATGTTGAGGTAAATAAAGAAGAAACCCTAAAAATCTTTGCAGTACTAGAAAGCCCGTTTTAATAAATTTATTTTGTTTTTGTTTCAGTTTTGGATTTTGTGAAAAGGTACGGCAGTCGCTTTGTTTTGTAGTCCAACTTGATTTGAATGATAAGAATTACCTTCATATGGTGTTCTTTAAACCATGGGTTTATTATTCCCTTAGGTGTAATATATACGAGAATCACTTATTTGATGTGAAATGGTTTCATTTTGCCGTGTAGGTAGCGAAGAACGATCATCTTCCTGTCGGACATTACGGCAATGGTTTCAAATCAGGTTCCATGCGTCTTGGAAAAGATGCAATCGTATTCACTAAACAACAAGATTCAAGAAGTGTTGGTCTCTTGTCTCAAACATACTTGGAAGAAATTAAAGCCCAGACCATTCTTGTTCCTATTGTTTCGTGGGATTCAGATGGAGATATCCTTTTAAATGAACTTCTTTTAAGTTTTACAACTCGGTACATGTATTTCCGCTCCCTTTTCTATTTCGCGCCAAACAGTTTAAACTCAATGTTTCCGACAGAAAATCAAATCATTTATCTCTAATTTTATTTTCAACTTTATCGAAAATGGAATTTGTTTTTAATGAAAACAAAAGAATTCCTTTTTAAGCAATCATATCACGTAATTTCTAGGAAATTGTAAGATGGCCAGATTTTTTGTTTATGTTATTACCCGTACCCTTGGATGGTTTCTTGATTGCTTTTATATCTAAGACCCATTTAATAAACAATAGTTAAAGCACATCCAAATCAGCTAATTAACAATTCCTCTTTTACTCCGAGGAAGGACTAGCGTCCGAAACGTCAGTAAGTTTTTTCATCTTTTCATGGTGTATAATTTACCCTTTTATCATAACAATATTAGCTCTTGAGCCCATTGTGGGCTATGAATTAATTGACTCATAGGCAATAAGGGCAAGAGGACTAGTCAGACTAATTCAGCTAGTCGGACAAATATATAGATGCAAACAAGTTTTGAATTGCTGCCATGTTCATCAACATGCAAGCTCTGTAGCTGCAAGCTACATAGTGAAATTAGGTTTTTGGCTGCCATCAATCAAGACTATTAGTCTGTATCCGTCATATTTTTCTGGTGGCAGCGAAAAAACAAATTTTAGTTTGCAGCCCACAGCTATGGAGTTCACATATTTATGAAAATGGCAGTAAAATTGAATTTTATGCTTTAGTTTTCCAGCTGGCCCCTTTTTGCTACTAGTAGGATGTTAATTATAGGCTAGTAACAGCTCATCCAATCAGAATGCAGCATTACTGTGCATAAACACTACCACTTGAATAAAATCTAAGATAAAAAAATATTTTAGCCAATCAGGAAAGAGCAAAATCAGTATCATATTAGCCTCAGCCAATCACAGTCTCTTATTCTCACAGTTGTTGATAACATCTAAGTATTTTTCTCAGATATGTAGGCTTTGTTGCTCATTCCTGATTGGTTCAAGTAAGTTTGATTCTTTTGTTTTTACTGTATGTGGTGATTGCATGGTCCCGATTAGTGTGTCTGCACAGTGATGCTAGACCACTAGTTGGATTTGACTAATACCCCAATATTATTTATCTAATTATAAGGCAAAAATAGCTTTCATAGTGGCCCAAAAGGAGGAGAGAGCCTTCTTGGCCCCTATGCAGGCTAAGTAACTGTTTGACCAATCATAGCATACTTAGTTCATTTAGATACAAATTGTAAAAGGATTAGCACAAAGCCTGATCAAATATTTATTCTTAACTTCCTCGTACATATGGTTGAAAGAGCTGATGGCGACAAGGCCTTGAAAGACATATTAAAGTACAGTCTATTCAAAACTGAAGCAGAACTACAAGAGCAGTTTACCAGCATCCCAAGTGAAAGTGGAACTAGAATTGTCATCAGTGGCATGCGTAAGACTCAAGATGGCAATCCAGAGTTTGATTTCCGCTCAGATATTTATGATATTAGAATCCCAGATGATATAGAATCAGAGAGTAACAAATACAGGAGACAAGAGAGACAAAATCATATTCCTGAATCAGACTACTCCTTAAGGGTATGTATAGAAGAAAGTACCATTCCGGGCTTGGAGTACTGGCCAGCCATTGGACGTAATGTCTGACCAGAATAAGAACTTGTCCAGTCATTCTGACCAGTAACTTTAACCTATGGCCAAGCTAAAACTAACTCGTCCAGTGATCATCAATGCAACAGACTAGCCGTTATTTTAAGCCCTGCATTTTGTTGTTTTTGTTTTTGTTGTTGCTTTCTGCTTTTTGTTTTGTTTTTATTTATGATTTAAGAGTCTGCAATTTAAGAGTCTGTAACCTAGCAAAATTATGTGGCTTAAACTACCATTAATGGTTATTGTAAAATGTTCATTTGATCCCCAGGATAATCCAGTAGTTTTTATTATATATTATGTCCTATTATTTTACAACTTGATGAAAAGCCTGCATGTGTAGCACCTTAGATGTTAATGTATGGAATATTCACCAAGGCTAATTAGCAAAAAAAAAAAAATTTTTAATTTTTAAAAAAATATTGATGTTAAAGTGTATATGACACGAAAATATTTCATCGTTTAAAATGTATAATTTGTTAGTAATAATAAATATATCGTAATGAAATTTGTTTCAAAAGCATATTTCTTGAGATATTTGAGAAAATTAAGCATAATTTGTGACGTCATTTTGTTGACACATCCTCTAGATTCAGTAGTAACGTACTAAATATAAATTGTAATTCGTATAAAATAACAACAAAAGGCATATTCTATTGGGCTTCATTTGATAGCTTACGTAGTATTCTTCAAATGTTTGGAAACTGAAAAGTGTACTACCTGAAATTAAGATTCTACATTCAAACATATTTCGTATATTTGCAACTAAATCTGGAGACTTGTAAACAAAATGACGTCACAACTTGTGCTAAATTTTCTTAAATTTCTCTAGAAATACGTTTTTGAAACAAATTTAACCGTGATATTTTTATTTATGCCAATAAACTACACATTTTTAACATTAAGAATTTTTCGTGTCATATGCACTTTAAGTAAATTTTATTAAGTGTTGAAAATTTACAGAGAATTTATGATTAGTAGAAGAGGTTTTTAATTTGCAATCATCACATGGGATGACAGTTAGTAGATCAATCTCCAAACTCTTTGTAAACTACTGGATTCCCAGTAATAGTCCCCTTCACAGTTCCTTGCGCCATCTTGAAAGGTAGCATGCCTATGCTTCGAAGCAAGACTGTGAGCATATTGTTTGCACTCTAATGCTGTGAGAGAGAGAAACTATAAATATTGATTAAAGCTAAAGCTTGGTACTCACCAGTGTATATTAAGCCCAAGCACATGTCATAATAGTGCTGTTCTCATTATAATTATCTATAATTGTTGTAAAGAGGAGAACATACTGGAATAACACAACTAATGTATATTTTCTTCACAGGCGTACTGCTCAATATTGTACCTTAGACCACGCATGCAAATCATCTTGAGGGGCAAGAAAGTAAGAACCACAGTGATTGCTAAAAGTCTTAGTAAGACAGAAGTGGACACCTATAAACCACAAGGAACTGTATCCTTTCTTACCTCCAGAACATTGTTTCTGGACTATTATTTTGTAAGGCTAGGAATATGGCTTGTTCCTCCAGCTCTAATGCTTACTTTCAGTCACATGTCTTTTTTTGAATCAACTGGGAGGAGGCAAATAAATGCAACTAGCAACTTATACATCAAAATAAGTTCCCAATTAGTATTTTGACTATCTGACTATTTCTACCGCTAGCCTGAAACCAGAAATCAAAATACTTGTACAGCCTCAACTAGATCTTCAAAGCTTTCAAATGTTAGTTGCAATTCCCCCCGCCCCCACCCAGTCAAAACAGATATTAAAGGAAGTGACTTCAGTTGATAGCAACCTTTGTTTTCAAGATTATAGTATTTCTATATTTATTTTGGCAACATTTGTAGGATTTCGATATCTTAGGAATTTCATATATTCTTAAAGATGATGAAGCGACACAATCATAAGCAAACTTCTAAAAGGCAGCCCAATGTTATAACTATTTGACGTCTAGTTGCCTTAACTCATACCATACAGTCCAAAGCAATAAAAGTTACCTTTGGATTTAGTCAAAACAAAAACCACTATGGCATCATGATGTATCATCGCAATCGGTTAATCAAACCCTATGTACGTGTGGGATACCAGTTACGTGTAAGTAAACAAAATATAAACACTTTTATAGTTTCAAATATTTTTATATTTAAAATAAAAAATAAAATAAATTATATTCAAAATTTATATCACTTTTTATGCCATTTTATGATGTGATTCACAACTCAGTGGTAATAGAGGCTTTGCACCCATCATGTGCCCATCCCATAAAACTGCTTGGGCTTCCTGTGGTTAGATGGCAGAACAATAAAATCTCTGCCTTTGGGAATTGAGTTCTTTCTCATGTTAAATGATTGCACTGTCCGTGCCATCTAACATGGCTGTCATCACATGGTGGTGCAAAACCTCTATTATCCCAGTGGCATAGGCAGTGGAGACTGGAAGGGGGCACTAGAGCCCCACACTTTAATAAGAGTCTGTAGGGGTTCAGCCTTCATTTTTTGGAGTAGTTTTGAATTCTCCTAATGCATCTTGGTGTTTTTGTTACTTCTTGTTACTTTTTAGTTACTTAACTAACTGTTGTGAAACTGTTATCAAGCGCCTAGGACGAACTTTTTTTCTTCCATATTATTTCTATTGGAAATTTTTTTTCAAATTTTCTGGATTCAGATTGGTTTTCATTTTTTTCACATCAGCTGGTTCTTATATGATTAAAAATAATGCTTTGGACTATTGTATTTTGTCTATTTTTGTAGGCTAATAATTTTGGTGTTGGAGTGATAGGAGTAATTCAATGTGATTACCTTAAGCCAACTCATAATAAACAAGACTTTGATTATACCAAAGCTTACAGGTATGAATGTGGGCAGTTGTTTTGCTTATTCCAGCTGAGCTGTGAATTTTGTTTCAGCCAATCACAGCATGTTTTGCTGCCAGTTCTCATTAACAGGCTACTGTAACCCAACTTTTGTTGTTGTTGTTGTTTTGACTAAAAATTGTAGTATGTGAATGGTTATTTACATTGTATATTTGGATAAATATGAACCTTTATTTGTTTATAGATCAAGTATGAGTGCCCTGGGATCAAAGCTCAATGACTACTGGTGAGAATGAGAATATAGATGTATTGGAATTTATTGGTTTTTAACTAAACAAAACTTCCTTGTGATATTCTTTATTGAAGCCTCAAAAGACTTTGAAACAATAGAAAGTGAGAATTCACTGGTTTAAATTATGACTATTAACTAAACAAACAAACAAAAACAGCTTTTTCTTTGCTCCATTCAGAAATAAAGTACACTGCAGGAAGTGTAAGTGATGTGCATAAAAAATAAACTGTTTTCAAATTTGTTAAATACTGCTTTGCTCCTTGATCATTTATACAATGTCAGCCTCATTTCAGCATCTAAACGCCAATGGTAAAGTAAAGAATGCACACCAACTTCTATAATATAAACACTTTGCAATTCCACAGATCTTCATCAGGGCACATATATTCAAAGTAATTGCATACAAAATCGAGACTAACCCTGCAGCAGAACAGAGAATTCAAAACCGGAGGTTCTAGCACAAAAAAGAGTTGTTTTTGTTTGCTAGTTTAACAAAAAGAGGAAAAAAACATTTTAGAGCAAAAGGGAACGTCTCCCTTTCCAGACACCATGGAAAGGAATGAAATATGCCAGTACATGTACACAGGAGTCTACAATGTAAGTGCTACTCAAGATGCCTGATTTATATATATATATTTTGTTATTAGGAATGAGAAGAAAGGAAAAGCACAGGCCAACAGCAATGCACTTATTCCTGAACCAAAGGAGGTTGAGTAAGTATAGTGCAAAACTCTGTATTAAAAGGAACACTTGGATGAAAAATCGATGAAATTGGAAATGACTTGAAACCTGTTTAAACTTATCTATATGGCCCTGATAGTAGCCAAGCAATATGTTTTCTTCACAGTAAAGGGGGGGGGGGGGGGGGGGGGATAAATTATCAATTTTATCAGAAACTAAATTGTGAGTAAATGGCATTATAAAACAACCCTATTGCTGTTTTTTCTTTAAAACTAAAATTTCTTATCTGCAAGTAGCTCCCAGGCTAAAATTTTCACTAATCATGTTTACATAGTCATAATTGAGTCATATTATCCTCAAATACTTCAATTATTCAGACTTTCAAAAATTGGGGAGGTTTCATCCAATTGCCCCTTTAATAATAATAATTTATTTCTAAAATTGCAAATCACTGAGACATAAAGAAATATTTCACCATTCAACTATTCACTTAAAAAGGTAGAAATTTATTATAAGTATTGAAAGTATTGCATCAGCAGTTAAGCTGAACTTTAAACTCCCTTGTATTTTCTTGAAATCATGGAATATTATAAACCTGAAGTCACACAAAAAGTAAATAAGATTATTTTTTCCAGGTCCAGTATCCTAAAAAATCTTTCTGATTGGCTTGTCTTAGCGGGCGGTATTTTGACAGTATCTGCCTGCGCTCCCGGTCCTGAATCCTTTGAAGCTAAATTACAACACAAAACAATTACAAGAGCAAGTAAAAATACAGGATAAAAATAAATAAGTTATTTACCGTCCTATAGTCGGTCCAGATAGGAAAAAACTGTGCCCTTGGGCATAGCTTCTCCCTATCCGGACTGATATAGTATGGTAAATAATTTTTTTTTAAAGATCTGTGCCTGATCAGTTGTGGGTTCAGTGTGATAATCCGGAATGTCTGAAATGGAGAAAGCTGCCTGCTTCTGTCAAGTCTGAAGATCTTCCAGAAAAATGGTACTGTGATGACCATCCTGAGAAACAGTGGAGGTCATGTGATGTGCCGGAGGAGCTGGAGGAGGAAAAGGAGGAAGCAGTACAGCCTTATGTCAAGAAACAAAAGAAAAGATTGTAAGTACAGTGTAAGATCAAATGAGTTAAAATATTATAGTGCAATAGTATATAGCAGAATAGTGCAGATATATTAATTAGAATATTCTGGTGAGTTGAATTTATTTGAAATGCAGATTTTAATTATGTCTGGCAAAAACATCCTGATTCTTATTGATTAGTGAATAGACCTCTTCGGCTATGATGTAATGTTTTCCCATTTCAGATGATGTGTCATTCCCTAGAGTATCATTTCTTTAAGGTTTGCACTCAGTTGCACATGAGAAGACACATGAATATGGATACAACTCAAACAAAGAATCTTATGCTCAAGGGATTCAATGACACATGGATATGGTCTGAAATTGTAAGACATTACCCCAAGCCGAAGAGGTTTATTGCTCAATATTTGCCAATCATAAGCCTATAAATAGTCTCCTGGGTCTTGCAACAATTGCAAAGCCTATGTTGAATGAATTCTCAATAACTTTTCTTTTCCTTTCTCTCTTTTTGAGTATAAATTGATTAATTAATTGTGTTAAAATGTATGGCTGTTAATTCATTTAGTTGTTGATAAGAATAACAAAAAAGATGCAAAGCCTGTGTTATTTGGAATATTCCATCTCACCAGCAAAAAAACTGTTGTTGAACTTTTAGAGAAAAAGAACTTGAAGAAAAAAAGAGAAGAGAAAAGGTAAATATAGCTTATTATGATCTGATTGATTATATAACCAGTCTAATGATATAGGGTATAATTTATATTGTTGGTTTCATTAATATCAAACTCTGCAATTTACAGTGCTTCTCAATCTACATGGCCAGAATTGTACAATTTGCCATCGCAAAAAAGTTGGATGCAATTAATGCCAATCACTGCTTTTATGTGACATTCCATATGCACATGACCTTGAAAACGTTTTGCTTTCTGGAAATGTTATGGAAACACTTCTAACTTCAAATATTTGATCTAGAAGAGCCCTAGATTGAAAATTACTCTGTAATTCTAGTTACCATACCAAATGTTTTGGGGGGGGGGGGGTGTACACTTGTAAATTCAAATTCGATCTAGAAGAGCCTAGATGAAAATTACTATGTAATGCTAGTTACCATACCAAATTGTTGGGGCGGGGGGGGGGTTACAGTTGTAAATTCTAATTCGATCGGGCAACATATGTAGATGAAAATTACTCTGAGTAATTCTAGTTACCAAATCGTTTTAGATCCTGATAAACACACACTTGTATAAGTAAAATATATGCTTTTAAGTAAAAACAAATGTGGAAATGTGTACAGATTCTATTGTTTAAATACTCAATCATGATTAGCTAATTTGTATGAAAATTTGTCTGGGTGGCCTTGGTTGGTGTGTAGTCGCACTGTAAATGTTATCTGTGAATAGCTGACTTATAAACAAGGCTGAGCCTTTGCAAATGAGTCTGTGGTCTTCAACAACAGCAATATGGATCAAATGTGAAACTGTTGTGTTGAGAGTATTTCATTTGCATATAATTCTTTTTCTCTTTTCGCACTTCTATATGGTGCTGAAAGTATAACCATTCATTCTGTTCATTCGTAAGAGTGTCAGCTCATAACAATATCACAAATTATTTAATGTATCCTTATTCTTTTCCCCAGGAAGCTAAAGCAGTCAAAGAATTAGAACTTCAAGTTAAAGAAAAAGAAATTCAGAAAAAAGAAGCAGAGCTTCAAAAGTATGTTTTATTGGTATATATATTAAATATGATATACACTTGATTGTAAAAAGGTTGATGTACAATGTATACATTTATAAATATATCTAATGAGATGCAAGATAATGAATGAAGGATACAGCGTCATCATTGTGAAAGTCATCAGGTGAAATCTCTATCTCCCTGAGCAATCTCTCGTAGCTTCTTCTAACAATTTTGCATTCCCCCCCCCCCTACCCCCACATTTTACTGGTAAAAAATCCCCCCCCCCTCCCAACCCTCTGCCATACATTATGAACACAGCATTAGATGTATCTAGTTACTGACTGACAATAATAGTATCTATTTAGTGAATAATAATTGCTATCACTCAACTAGAACATTCAAATTTTTCAATTAATTGATTGACTCCGACGAAGGACTAACGTCCGAAACGTCAGTTACTCTTGTTCTCATTACGGTGAAAAGATTATACTACCACGACACCTTTGTTTTAACTTTTATATCACCGACGCAGTCTAAACTAGTTCTAATACTAGTCGTCATCTATTCAAATGGTTTCTTGTGTATTGCTGAGGGGTGCACCCCTTAGAATCAAAGGGGAAAAAACAGTATTTTGCATTGGTTATCTTCAAAGTAGGAACACAAAGTCGAACCAGGGAGTGGTGCATACTCCATGCAGTCCTCCCCTGGATCTGCCAGTGAAATTGTTTTGATTTCATAGTTTTACTGCATGTGCTCTACAACACATGGATAGTTCATAAATTGATGTACTGACAGAAAGCATGGAGGCTCTTAAAACATGATCAAGTGTATACATCAGATTATAGTAATGTCATTTCCTAGAATACCTTTCGATGCTAGCTTGTTTGTTCTGTGTTCAGAATCCGACAATGAATTTACAATTGAGTGTATATTGATGGTTTTCATGGCGGCCATGTTGGAGGAACTTAACAAAATAATTATCAATGAACTCTTTTGTTATATCCTCCAACATGGCCGTCTTGTCTTGTTATTTAATTCTCTTGGGAATGGTTGAACACCATCAATAGCATATTAAGGATATATAATTTATGATAATTATGTGTCAATTCACAGGCTCATTAAAGCAGTAGAGGCAAAAAGTAAACAACAAAAGGAAGCCATTCAACAGGTTAGTCTTAAGAAAGAAGAGACAATATAACTAGCTAAAAACTAGTGTGAGCTGCGTCGGTGTTTCCAATAAAACAGTAATGATAAATTAGGTAAGTTATACACCGTGAAAAGATGAAAAAACTTACTGACGTTTCGGACGCTAGTCCTTCGTCGGAGTAAAAGTACTTTTATAGTAGACTCAATAAATTTACTTGATTTTGATTGGTCGAGAGCACTGCAGTTGATCCTTTATTGTACTCTGTAGGATCCACGCTATGGGAGTCACGCTTTGTTTACTGTACTAGAAATGAAAAATTAATGGATTAATTGTACACCACTCGACCAATTAGAATTTAGTAATTTGTTGGGTTAAATGAAAATAAGTAAAGCCTCTTCTAAAGCCTCTTTCTATTACAATAACTTTCAAAAAAGAGTGAAGTCACTAAACCTGAGAAATATATTTGAGACTAAAATACACTTTAGTAGACCCTAATTCCATCGTTTTCTTTTGTGTCTATTTGACTAGTAATTTTCATTCAGCGGGTTGAATGTCTTCACTCGATCACTCGCACCTCTAAATTATCAATTCAACTCGAGGTCGTGCGGTTTAACATAACAATTAAAAAAACATCAATAGCATACTCATTAAAATTACTCGATTCTGATTGGTCGAGTGCAGTAAGCCTGATCCTTAATTGTACTTTGTGGAGTACCTATTAAGTTGCTATGGGGAACACACCTAAAGACAGCCAATAAGCAGGCAAACTTCTAAATGTAAACAGAAATGGCCGACAGCTACAGCCGTTTTGCCGTTCTTGATGAAAACGAGATACAAAATCTAAAAGAAAAAGCAAAAAATGAAAACACTCAAAAGAGTACACAAACGTGGTTGAAAGTTTGGCGTAGCTGGGCTGAAGAGCGAAACGTAAATCCGAAACTCGAAGAAAACCCGCCAGTAATACTTGACGAAATCCTCCAGCGCTTTTACGCCGAAGTACGAAACAAAAATGGCGACCATTATGAACCAGAAAGTCTAAAAGTAATGATGGCAAGTCTAGACAGGCATCTGCGTGATCAGGGATACCCATTTTCCATCACCAAAGACCGTGAATTCCACCAGTCGAAGCAAGTCCTTGAGGGAAGAGCCAAGCTACTTCGTAAAGAAAGAAAAGTCAAAAGACCGAATGTCTCTAAAGCAGGATCGATACTCGAGGAAGATGAGCTATGGGAGAACAAAAAACTGGGTTCAGGAAGTCCAAGAACACTCTGCCAGACAATGTGGTGGATTTTAACTCAGCATTTTGGTCTCCGTGGAAGAGAAGTACACTATTCTTTGACTGTGGAGGATTTAAAACTATGTAGAGACGACCGAGGAGTCGAGTACTTCACGTTAAGCGAAAACCCAACTAAGACAAGGCAAGGTGGCTTAAACACAAAGCGAAGACTAGGTCAACCCAAAATGTTTGCCACTGGAGGTGCTAGATGTCCCGTTGGACTTCTGAAAGAGTATCTTTGCCGACGTCCTCCTGAACTACTCGAAAGGGGTCCTTTTTACTTGGCTATCATTGACAGGCCTACGACAGATGTGTGGTATAAAAAGCAAAGGCTCGGCGTTAATAGCATAAACCAGATGATGAAGACTATAATAGAGAGCACCTTTGTGTCTGCTACTGGGAAAAAAATAACCAACCATTCCGCCTGGAAAAGCATGGTAAAAAATACGATTATTGCTTTATAAATCTTACATATTTTTCTTATTCTATTTGAATCTTTTTTCGGCCATTTATGCAAAATTTAGTTAGATTTGAATGGTTGAGGAACTGGCTGTATAACAATATGATCAACGCACATGTTCTTTAAATAACAATTATAAGCCCGAGATTGCTTTCAATAATTCTTTCAGGAATATTTGTAAACATTAAACTTTGTCACGATAGCGTGACATTTTGAAATATTTGTTTATCAGAGTAAAGGTCTCGTAATATTATAGTACGCTCAGGAAATTACACGATTCTGAATCGTCAACAGTCGTGCAATTAATCGTTAATTGTGCTCCGTAGGATGATCTATTATTACTTGCCATGTGAAACACGTGTGTATACGGCCAACAGCGACATTCACTTGAAAACAAACAAAAATGACAGACAGTCGGTTTGCCATTCTTGATGTAAACGACTTATAAAATCCAAAAAGAAAAAGCAAATAACGAACATATTTTATGAATTTCACTTGATCTTGAGTAGAAGCATTTTATTTTAACGTTGAAAGGATTGGCGAAAGAAATGTATATGAATGGCTTCTCTTTAACCAATATTTTTGTACGATTATGTCGAGTGTCACACGACCTTCTCGTACCATCCATAATTTGATAAGAACTCGTAATGTTTTGAAAATTTTAACTTTTTATTACCTAAAGGTTTGTGCAGTTAACAAGTTATACTCAAGGTCGTGTGCTTTCCTATACACATGATATAAAATCGACTTTGCCTGTATTGTAACTCGTAACTTTAATTGAACCTATATGTGAAAGCTTCTAGTATGACTGCACATATGCGTATAGGCCACTTCTGATATTCCGATTGAGTGGTCTCGTATAAAAAGATGACCATTAATCATTGTATAGGAGATGGGAAAGTAGAGTTAGAATAAACACAAGAGAAAACAATAGAATTAGCGCCTACTATAAAGTCTATTAGTTTACTATATATATTTTATATATATTATTTTTTATATATTAAGGGTTTAAAAACTTCACTCTAATTAACCTCGGAATTTTCCTCATCCAATTATTTCTTAATTGGACAGTATTGAGTCCTATTACATATACTAATTGCTGAACTATGAAATAGGTATTTCATTCAATAATTCACTTTAATAGACCCTAATTCCATTGTTTTCTTTAGTGTCTATTTGACTAGAGAGAAGTCTTTAATCCCATTAAATAGTTATTAGACTAATACACTTTAGTAGACCCTAATTCCATTGTTTTCTTTCGTGTCTATTTGACTAGAGTGAAGTCACTAAACCCGTGCAAAAGATATTAGACTAATACACTTTAGTAGACCCTAATTCCATTGTTTTCTTTCGTGTCTATTTGACTAGAGAGAAGTCTTTAATCCCGTGAAATAATTATTACACTAATACACTTTAGTAGAACCTAATTCCATTGTTTTCTTGTGTGTCTATTTGACTAGAGAGAAATCTTTAATCCCGTGAAATAGTTATTAGACTAATACACTTTAGTAGAACCCAATTCCATTGTTTTCTTCTGTGTCTATTTGGCTATTACCTGCTGACTAGTATTTAGTGAAAATAAAAATTACATTTAACCTGTGAAATAAAATTGCTATTCAATTAGTAATATTCAAATACTATTCCTAAATACTAAATTTCCTATTGTTGGAGATAACTCAATGAAAATATTTAAATATTTGAAGTAGGGTATTAATTGATTTTTCTTCTTCAACAGCAAAAGGAAAAGAGGTTAAACTGAAGCACAAAGCCCCCAGAAGCTTCAAGTAAGGGTTAGTATCCACTGAACTATAAAATGTGATGTTATTGTACTCCTAGTTACTACTTCTAGAGTTTTTGTGTAATGTTTTCCCATTTCAGACCATGTGTCATTCCCTTGGGAATGAGATCCTTGGTTTGATTTGAATCTGTATTCATGTGCCTTTTCAGTTTTGTTTTTCCAGTTCAGACCATGTGTCATTCCCTTGAGAATGAGATTCTTGGTTTGATTTGAATCTGTATTCATGTGCCTTTTCAGTTTTTGTTTTTCCAGTTCAGACCATGTGTCATTCCCTTGGGAATGAGATCCTTGGTTTGATTTGAATCTGTATTCATGTGCCTTTTCAGTTTTTGTTTTCCCAGTTCAGACCATTTGTCATTCCCTTGAGAATGAGATTTCTTGGTTTGATTTGAATCTGTATTCATGTGCCTTCTCAGTTTTTGTTTTCCCAGTTCAGACCATTTGTCATTCCCTTGAGAATGAGATTTCTTGGTTTGATTTGAATCTGTATTCATGTGCCTTCTCAGTTTTTGTTTTCCCAGTTCAGACCATGTGTCATTGCCTTGAGAATGAGATCCTTGGTTTGATTTGAATCTGTATTCATGTGCCTTCTCAGTTTTTGTTTTCCCAGTTCAGACCATGTGTCATTCCCTTGAGAATGAGATTCTTTGTTTGGTTTGAATCTGTATTCATGTGCCCTCTCATGCACAGTTTTTAAACAAAGAAACGATACTCAAGTGAATGGCACGTGGTCTGAAATGGGTAAACATTACTCCCGAGTAAGTCTGACATGTCGTATAAAAGTTCTTTAATCCCATAGCTCATGAATTCGCGCCATGATTGGCTAGAGAGATTGCACGCTTTTGAAGCAGAATAGACCATTTTAGCTTGTCATAATGGTAGCATTTCCATATTCATTTGTCTTCTCATGTGCAACCGTTAAAGAAAGAAATAATACTCAAGGAAATGACAAATAAATAAATTAAATTAGGTACTTCAAGTATAATTCCTCACTCGATTTCTCCACTTAGAGTTTATCATTTTTCGTATTTTGTTGTTGTTATTATAATTTAAATTTTTGTTAGAGTGCACGTGATTTGGAGCCAATCTCTGTTGTGCTTACCCCTTACATGTTAGCTTAGGAACTTAGATAATTAGCATGGATAAAGTTATGTTAATAAATAAATAAATGATTTAAAATGGGAAACATTTTGCTCAAGCTGAAAAAATATTTTTTTGCTTCTATTTTCTAATTTCCCATAGTGTACAGCTAAGAGCAAGTATTGTCACAGGCAGCCCAAACAAGGCTCCTGTGTATGGTTTATAAATGAATGTATGGGAGTTATGATAAAGTTGCGAAAATAAAATGTTTCCCTCAACAATTTGCCTCAAAATCTGCTGCAGTTGTTGCTTTTACTTTGTTCAGTCTTCTGGCGAAGTTTCAGCGCAAAAAACCCACTAAACGGCCTCAAATCGCGCTGAAACTTCGCCAGAAGACTGAACAAAGTAAAAGCAACAACTGCAGCAGATTTTGAGGCAAATTGTTGACTGAAACATTTTATTTTCGTAACTTTATCATAACTCCCATACATTCCCTTATAAACCATACACATGCAGTCCTGGCTGCCTTCGTGTGATGGTGCAAAGCCTCTATATAACCTGCGTCATATTCCTTCATCATGTAGGTAGTTGCTCCACCTATTCCTAGACAACAGACTGCACAAGTCCAGAAGAAGTATATTATACAACAAGCAAACGGACAACAAGTCGTCTTGACACCAGTTTCAAGCCAGCCTGCTCAAAATTTAATGACTCAAGTTGCCACAAACGTTGTGACACCAGTTGTTTCTCCAGTTAATCAAACGGTCAAGGCAATAGCTGCCCCAACAAACACCCAGAATGCCCAACAACCTGCACTCCGCGTTGTTCAAGTAGTCACACATGGTAATGATTTGCTCACGAGGGGTAGCTTAGTGAGTGCATTTAACAAATACAGACAAATACAGTTTTTCATGTGTCTGTCCTCTTATTGACGATCAGTAAAGTAGTATGGATCCGCATACTACCTTGATAATGTGATGACGAAAGATATCGTCAAAAAACTGATGTCTGTATTTGTTTTTTACAATAACAAAAACGATAAAAACTTTTAATTTTTTGCGATAAAAACAACCAACAGAAAGAGCGCGCGCTCGTCGACGTAAGCTTTATCTGTCTGTCCTTATTGATGATAAAAAAATAACCAATCAGCGGGCGAGAACTTTTAAAGTTATCGTAAAAACTGAACTAATTTTCACTAAGTATTGAAGTAATTTCGTGAAAAATAAGATGACACCACTTTAAGCTATTGGAATTTTGTTTTTACCATTAAAAAAATAATAATAATAAAACAATGTTTGAAGGCAAACCGGTTTCACGCTAATTCGTAATTGTTGACGTAGTTCAGTGGTATGTCATGTTATTTACCACGGCTCTCGACCAATTAGAAAGCGAGAAAATTTTCATTTGTGGTAAAACGTATCATAATCATAGTATAGGTGAATAATGTCAGCACAAGAAATTATGGGGACATAGTTTAGGAAAAATTCTTATCGTATTTCTTGGCCTTTTTTGTTAAGCAACACGCAACAAAACCTTCAAGAAAATGATTTTATACAGCATTACATTAAAATGAAGATTTTCTGTTTTTAACAGGTTCTCCAGTTCTTGCAAATACCAAGCCCGTTCTAGTAACAGCATCTACGGTGACTCAAGGAGCGCAAATGAAAGTAGGAAAATTAGATGTCCCTAAAGTAGGAGGGTCAAAAGTTACAAAAGTAGAAGAATATCATGTGCCTAAAGTAGGTGGACCTCCTGTTATGTTAAAGGTCAACAGCCATGCAGCTGCTAAACATGTTGCCAATCTACCAACAATGGTTCCTGTAACTGCTATAGTTGTTGACCCCTCTCCTAAAGTAGTATCTGTACAATCACTAGCAGCGCCTGAACAAAATTACTCACTGTCCGACTGTAGTACAACAGGCGAAACCAATAGAGGTAAAGCCTCAGTCTGACTACAAACCACTTGAATCACTGCATTGAGGTAATAGACATGCAGCAGAGAGTTCCATCTCACCAGTGTCTGCGGTAATACCTGACAATAACACATCATCATCATCTTTGACAAGCCCAACCTTAGGGCGCAAGGACGTGACTGTTAACGACAGGTTTCGATATATTGCACCATCTGGCAAGACGCCTATTAGTTCTCATTCTGCTACTAATACTCCTGGACCGCAGGGAGTGACACTACCACAGGTTAGTCTGTACTACACCTGGTATTGGGACCCCTTATTCCTCTTGCCTGTTTGAAACATGTCATTCCCATGTGGTGGTTTATAAACTTCAGTGATACTATACCTTTTCCAAATTCGCTTGGGTGACCACGAAACAATAATTTGATGTCGAGACTAAACTTGATTAATTTATTCATCATGTTCAACCACGACTTCAAACCATTATTTTGTGATCAGTCAAGTGAATTTGGGAAAATCTTTTCCACATTGGATCAATTACTTTATATTCCTTGATGCGTTTTGGCCTCGGATCGACTCTATGGCGATCGAAAACGATTCCCAACGTGGGCATTCGATACGGAGACCTATCGTATTAGGGTGCACAGGCGAAAACGAAACCTTTTAAAAACGCTGACGTCATTCACACCAACACGTCTGTTTTTCGCATGCACAGCCGATGATAATGCATCATTATTGATCGTATAAGCGTTTTTGATCGCCTTAGTGGGGACGCTTTTAAAACGCTAGTGTGAACGCGATGCGTTTCTTAGAGACGCAAATAGAACGGCGTTTTGAAAACGTATTAATGTAGATATTTTCAGTGATTTACGAATCGCACCTGCTTAGTCTTACATTCTGAATGTTTGGTGGACATCAAGCAAAATGTTTCCACAAAGTTTTCAAGGCACGCGTGCTTATGGAATGCGGTGCAACCGCCTTAATTAACGTCCACCACAACCTACTTTGTCGTGAGAACTTTAGCACTCTAGCACATTAAGATCAAATGCCCCCTTCTTAGAACTATCTTGGTTGGCGCGAGGCGTACAGAAATACAAAAGAAATGTCACACTCCATCTAGGGAAACGCGGGCTTTCTTTTGTAGTTCCTTGTTAGCCACGCATCCACGATACTTTTCCTTTTCATGACCGTGTGTGTCGTCCCCTACAACAGTTCCATCCCACAATGCACTGCAATGCCAACTCGACCCAGTTTTTCGCATAACCTCGGAATGGCTAACAGACACCGCGTAGTTGAAACAATAGTTAAACTTATAATCTGAAACTTTCTGGTGTTTTTTTAGCAGGATATATTATATTCTGTAAAAGTCTGGTACACATTAAAAACTGTACTCTACTAAAATTAGCTTGATAATTGAATATTTTATTGAATATGGGAATCGTTTGTTGTCAGGTCAAGCTAGAAACACCGACTCAACTTGATGTTGCAGAGACAGGACAAGTCAAGACAGAACCTCAACAATCTACTCCAAGGTATTTAAGCTCAGGGTTTCCCAGGAGTCAGGGGAAAACAGTCGGGGAAAAGTCACGGAATTTTTTATTTTGTCAGGGAAATTGCGATTTTCACCTAAAGTCAGGGAAAATCAGGGGATTTTGTTTAAAGTTAACCATGAATATCCGTGTGATACTCATACTGTTTCCAATTTTTGGATAGACTGATAAATCTTTTCAAATAATGAAAAAAATATTGAAGTATTAAGTATCATTTATGCTGGACAGTTTAATTACGTTGGGTTTCCTGTGTAATATGATAAGAGCGGGGCCTAGGTAAAGGTTAAGCGTGTGGCTACATTTCACAAGATTTCGCACAGGGAACCCGGCTATATTTTTTGGCTTCCTTTAGAAAAGTAACTTTGCTTTTTGTGGGTTTCCTGTGTTGTGATTGGTTTCCTATTACATAAGCTGTAATCAGATCTGCGCTGTGATCAGACCAATAACCGTTGGTGTTCTGTTTCTTATGGGTTGCCTGTGGTGTGTAACGCACTTTCTAATATAAGCAGTCTTTTGAGTGTTTACAAGAGAGTGCGTTACCAACGGTTATTGATTTGAATTAAATCGGCTATCAGTTTACGGCTACCATCACAACACAGGAAACCCACAAAAAGCAAAGTTACTTTTCTAAAAGAAGCAACAAAAAATAGACGGGTTCCCTGTGGATTTCTCAAGCTTCATGGCATCTCAATTTTGCCGGGACGTCATTTCTACGTCATATTAGATCAGCTGATTTTCTCCCATGTCTTATCATATCTATTGTCTTGCAGCCCTGTATCACAGTTGAAGAGACCCCATGATGATGATGCAGAAGCTGACGAAACCCCAAGAAAACGAATCGCTGATTCTGCTGTTATCGTCATCGATCCACCATCACCGCCTAAAGATACTAGTACAGATGATAATCCAGATGCTACGGATATCGCAGTCATTAAGACAGAAGCAAACACAAGTACAATAAAAGTAGATACAAATGATATGGACGATGGCAATTTGCAAAAACAGAAGACTTTAACAAATATGGATAAAAATATCTTACCAATCATAGACATAAGTATTGTTGAGGCTGTCAAAAAAATGAGTCCACAGCAGCAGTTCAAGGCTCTTCTAAGTCGGACTCAACAACTTTATGAATTAAGAGGAAATGTATGTAAATTATTACGAGTTCTTGTTCCAGAATTAGAGGTCGATGATCGAAAGGAGAACTTTGAGGACCAAACTGTTGATGAACTGCTACAACAAGTTCTTGAACAAGCTGAAACAAGCGAGTCTGAAGTCAATACATAATGGCTTATTTTAAAATACAAGAACTTCCGGAGCAGTGCTTTTTCACTGGTTTCATTCATTTTTACGAGGTTGCAATTCATACACCACTTCAAACGTCGAGCCACACTATCTACTGCTTCATTTTACGATAGGCTTTTGATAAAACCTCTTAAGAAGACTTGAAAATAGTCTTCTACTGTATTAATAAGTCACCTTACGACTGAAAGCCAGAAATCTCAAATTCCAATTGACAAACGATATCTCATTATCCCGCTTTGAGCCGGCGTGCTTGAGAAAAATCACTTGGATCCTTCTCGGAAGGTGGAGCCCTTTTGGTATTGATGCGATGGAACCTCCTCAAAATTATCCTTAAAGTGCCTATGACCCCTAATTCCATCATTGATACTACGTGAAGTGAATAGTCGAATGGTAAAATATTATATGATTTGAGTGATGCATCTTGGAGATACCAAGGTTTATACTTGCAGTATGCTAATGAGTGTGATGTCATAGGAGGCATTTGGGTTTATTTGTCATCATTTTTAAATCAAATTACTGATTACAGTAAGGAAACAAATTCGTAATAACCTTTCTGTAAACCCTGAGTAAGATAATTATATTTTATACAGGATATTTTACTACTTTACCCCAGTAAATTTTCGTATACTTAATAATGCCTACTATGACATCACACCAAGAGAATATGAACTAGTTCATATTCTCTTGATCACACTCATTAGCATACTTGAAGTATAAACCTTGATATCTCCAAGATGCATCACTCAAATCATATAATATTTTACCATTCGACTATTCACTTCACGTAGAATCAATGCTGAAAATATTGGGTTAGGGGTCATAGGCGCTTTAAAACGTGGACAACATTATGTTACAAAAAATTGACCGTTGTCACTAATTTGCACTCAAATTTAAGGGACTTGACGGGGCACGATACCAGAACAGAAGCTTTATTATGGAAACTACCATACATTTCTATGAAATGTTTCGATTAGAATTCACAAAATCGATTATTCTACTCTTTAAGTATGCTTGGGATACCTGTGGCGAACGTACTTTAGTTATCACTGGGTGTTATCAAACTTAATCCAAGAAGTATTCTGTTTAATGGAGTCGTTTTTCTTGGCACATGAAACGAAGTGTAGTTATTAAAAACAGAAAACAATGGAATTAGTGTCTACTGAGCCATGTATTATTCTTACAAGGTTCGTGCTACTCCTTAAACCCCTTGAAAGCTCCTTGAATTTAATTCACGTTTTCAAGGGCATTTGAAAAGGTCTTGAATTTTTGCTTTGATCATTACTTGCATGGCTCTGAAATAGATATAGTCAGAAAGATTGGAAAAACTGAAAGTCGGACATGCGCAACCATCGTGGTAAAACCTGCTTCTTGAAAATTCATTTTTGGGTCCTTGTATACTCCTTGAATAGTCCTTGAATCGTTTATGTGGTTACCTCGGCACGAACCCTGTGCTTACTATCTTTTCATGAGACAAAATAACGCTAAAGAATAAGCACCATTAGAGTGAAGTCATTAGAGTGGTTTTCAAAACCTGGGAAATGCACTTTAGCGTATTACACTTTGATACACTTTATTGTCCGCGTTTTCTTTTGATTTTCTTTTGTGTTTTCGGTGTATTACGATTTATTACACCTTAGTTATTACACTTTGTTTCACGTTTTTTTGAAAACCACTCTAAACCCGTGCATTCTAATGTACTCTATTAGTCCCTAATTCCGTTTTCTGTTGGTGTATTTAACTATTACACGTTGACTAGTATATCCTGTTTCACGCGTTAAATGCCGTCACTCTAAAACAATAACACTAATAAACCAGAAAACAATAGACACTATTTTGTAGTTACAGCTATTTTCAAAAAAGGTTGAATACTGCACTCTGAATACTGCACTCTGAATACTGCACTCTGAAACTGCACTCTGAATACTGCACTCTGAATACTGCACTCTGAATATTACATTCCAAGACCGAAGAGCCTTGTGGGCTATATAGGGGCATTGTCTAAAGTAGGATTATTAATAATTATTTATTCTATTTTTAGTGTATTCCATCTCAAACAATATACAAACTACATGTAGTGTAGCATATTTACTTTTTTTTTCAAATTAACGAGACCCACAATGCGCTTTGGTCTTGGAATTAGCAGTATTCAGTATTCAACCTGTACACAGTTTCATCGATATCGTAAGCACTCACATAAATACAATGACTCGTAATTCTCAACCCCAAAGGAAATCGTTACATTTGAAATAATCCAAGAGTTACAAAACGCCGTTTCAATGAATGTCATGGTCCTTTGAAAATAAAATAAAATTAAATCGCCTTGTGATCAATGCAGTACCTTAAAACAATCTGACTATTGATGGTTTTCGCGGCGGCCATGTTGGAGGAACTTAACAAAAGAAGTGGCAATAAATTCTTTTGTTATATCCTCCAACATGGCCGCCGTGTCTTTTGTTATTTAATTCTCTTGGGAATGGTTGAAAACCATCAATTTGTATGTGGGTTGAGGTCCCAATGGAAAAAACTGGCCCGGCTATATAGCCTGTGTCGAAATAATAGGCCATGATCGAGATCTTCACAATTTTAGCACGATAACGAGGCTCTTCGGAATAAAATGCTGAACATTGCATTAAACTTCAAAAGGAGAATTATATACTGTGCTGTAACTTCGATTTTGACGTTGGTGTTGAGCCGAGTTAGCTGATTAGCAAACAGGTAGCCCAAGCTTGGTTTCTGTGGTGTCATGTTATCAGGAAATGTAATGGGATTCTTTCAAAAATGCTCTGTGTGGTTATTTTTTGGATTTTGGTGGGGGAGAGATCCTTCAAAGGGCTAAATTCAATACCACATTTCGTTTTAACTACTGCATCGGATACATAAATGATAATACATTATCGGTACTGGAAGTAACTTGTGTTTAATCAATCGTTTTAGCTTTGTATTGCAAGACTTGGTACACAAACATATAACATTCACTATGATAGACACCACGTGGTCCGTACGGTTCTTTAGTGTTGGATAGGAGTTTCCATACTTTCTTGTCACTCAGCTCTGCCATCTTAGCCTCATGGCCATATTCCTTGTCGAACATGACATCATCTCTTATTGAGAAGCAAACCAGTCCACGAGGCTTCACCACTCGTGCCATTTCATCCATCGCTCCTTCTGCCTTCACGTGACCCGGTACGAACACCGCGATGCAAATGGCTGCGTCGTACGTGTTGGATGGAATGGAAAGCTGTTTATCTGGGCCAAGAAATTCCACGAAAAAATTTTTGTAAAGCTCTTCGCTTCTGGCTATCTCGACGCACTTCTTTGAAGGCTCCAGAGCATCAAGATTAGTGTAGTTCAACTTTTTCAGCTCTGCACCCACCAATCAAGTGCCTGATCCAACATCAAGTATCCTACAGTCTGTCCCAAACTTGTGCTTCTCTAGGAACTCAACAAGCTTCTTCGTACCACTTTTCTTGGAAAGAGAGCCTAGGGTTTTAATATGCTAAAATCATGTAATTGTAATTAGTAATGTAGGGGCGGAGCGGGCAAAAAATTAACTGATGTATTCTTGATATACACTCAATTGAGGAATAGTTGTCTGGTTCAGAAACATAGAACATAGAGGCTGAGACCGAAATGCCACATTGAAACACAGGGAACCCGGCTATTTAATTTTTATTTCTTTTAAAAATTAACTTTGCTCTTTGTGGGTTTCCTGTGTTGTGATCAGTTTCTTTTACATAAGCTGTAATCAGATCTGCGCTGTAAACTGATAGCCGATTAAATTCAAATCAATAACCGTTGGTAACGCACTCTCTATCTCTAGTAAACACTAACCAGTGCGTTACACACCACAGGCATCTCATAAGAAACAAAACACCAACAACTTATTAACGCCTTATGAGGAAAACTACCAATCAAGAACGCTCACAGGATGAAATGGCGCATGATATTTAAAAGCGTTAAAATGCACGATTAAAGTATATCTAAATATCTATATATATACATTACTTTAACTTTAAGTGTACGCAGTAAAGCCTTTATTTACTCTATATTTTCTGGGTACGCATCCGCGAGATATGCCTTAACTTTATGCTGACCTTAAAATCCATCATTATTAAATATTTTAGGTTGATGTTCAAGTAGGTCAGGGAACGCGACAACTGAAACATTTAACGTAACACAGGGTTCGTGCTACTCCTTAAAATCCTTGAAAACTCCTTAAATTGAAAACAAGTTTTTAAGAGGGCTTGAAAAGCCCTGAGTATATTTCGTAAATAGCCTAGCTGAATATCTGGGTACTTCTACATACATGTCAAAGTATGTATGCAAAAAAATAGAACCATAGTTATTTATAGTTACGTGGAGGAGGTCGGCGTAAAATAAATAAATAAATAATAATAATAATAAAATTAGAACCATAGTTATTTAAAGTTATGTGGAGAAAGTCGGTGTAAAAAAATAATAATAATAAATAAATAAATAATAATAATAAAAAATTAGAACCATAGTTATTTATAGTTACGTGGAGGAGGTCGGTGTAAAAATAATAATAATAATAAATAAATAAATAATAATAATAATAATAAAATTAGAACCATAGTTATTTATAGTTATGTGGAGGAGGTCGGCGCAAAAAATATAATAAAATAGTATTAATAATAAATAAATAATAATAATAATAAAATTAGAACCATATTTATAGTTACGTGGAGGAGGTCGGTGTAAAAAAAAAAAATAAATAAATAATAATAATAATAATAGAACCATAGTTAATTATAGTTACGTGAAGGAGGTCGGTGTAAAAACAATAAAATAACAATAAATAAATAATAATAATAAAAATAAAAATAGAACCATAGTTATTTATAGTTATGTGGTTAAGTAGGAGATAAAGAAAAATTGTAACGATTTTAATATTCATTCAAAAAATAAAATAAATAAATAAATAAATCTGGGTACTCCTGGTAAGAATGCGTATATTAAAGATCTATTTATCTAAGTAATAACATGATTACCTCGGAGTTCATTGTCTTTGGAGGGATGTTTAAGGACTAACATCCCTCCTTCATGAATGACACGAGGGAATCTTAGAAACTAAATATCCCTCATCCATATGAATGAGGGACGATTACTTACTAATTGTCCCTCATCCATATGAATGAGGGATATTTAGAAACTAAATATCCCTCATGTTATTCATGAGATGTTGTCCCTCATAACGCAATCATCGGAACACCGACTCTAAAAAGACCCGGTTCGAAATCCGATGCATGGTTGATGACCATGTATGCCATCCTGATACGTGCTATATGCAATGTGGGATAGAGAAAGAGGCATTTGAGTCAGAGTCTATAGGCTAGGAATACCTTTGCGTATACGTTTGCTAAGATCTATAATTGCAAACAGTAGAAATTTAATTAAAAATGGAGTGCAATATATATATATTTCCATTTTAGCATAAGTAGACATTTCTCATGTTGATTGCGCATGTGCGCAAAGCTTAACTTAAGAAAAGGAAAAAGAAGCAGCACACAAACATCAATCTGCAATTTACATATTATTTATTAACATTTAAGGTTATTTTATTATTTTATTATATAGGTTTCGGTATTCCTGATTTGAGTGTTAAATTTTGCTCACAGAATTTTATTCACAGAAATTTCATTTATTAGCTCATGTATTTTTAATGTTGTTGTTTTAACATTGCTTTATTTCTTTATTTATTCATAACATTGATATTGACTGTCACATTGTGTAGTGTTGCCCCGTGTAGAATTCCTCCTACATCTGTATTTGTTTCACTTGCTTCATACTCTTCACAAGCTTTTCATAACAACAAATCATCTTCACCGCACTCGGAAATCTTACGTTTCCTGGCTCAAAATCTTCGAACGCTATGTTTCTCTCTTTGGCCCAATGCTTATAGACATTGGTACTCCAAAGTGTGTGCCTTTTGGCACTTATGGGGACTGTCTTCTCCCTTGCTTCCTCCACTTTTTCTTGGGATACGAAAGAAAAACGCCTTTGAGCCATCTTTGCGAGCTTAAACTCGAATGAATATCATGCAGTGATATGCAAACGACTGAATGAATTTCGAATTATGAATGTGTGTGCAATCGCTTTGTGTCATTTAAAAAGAGGCAAATTCCCAAGCGGCATTGGTTAAATCAGCAGCTTTGTAATACTCTGTAATTTATGCATTTAACTATATCTAACACATTTTTCTATATTTCTAGTTTTATTCCTCGGATTCCTTTTTGGGATATTAGTCATTAAATGTCCCTCGGCCTCGGGAGGTTTAGTAAAAGTCCCTCGGCCTGCGGCCTCGGGCCTTCTACTAAACCTCCCTCGGCTTCGGGGGCATTTAATGACTAATATCCCTCAAGTCATGTAATTACTTATAATTATTGTCCCCGGCTGAATTAGCTGCACTATAACATTGAATCAATGCTTAACGTTCTAATACAAAGAACTTTGTCCTTGAAAATCGAATTTTTGTGATTGAAAAGTGCTTAAAAAGTCCTTGAAATTCGTAGCGAAAATGCAGCACGACGGCCTGGTACATGTTCCCAAACAATTTGCCTTTAATCCTAAATAAGATAGCGTAAGGTACAAATTATATATCTGCAATAATATGACTTAGATATTTACCCGTGGATATTTCCCTTATATTTTTTGAAAATCTACTGCTGGATCGAAGAAAACTTGCTTTGTAATCTTCTGTCATGGCCGTCTTTCAACTATTAAATGTATTCTTTGACAATGTTAGATTTCGAATCCTCCTAGTTTACAACAAATATATAAAAATATATACCTTTCGAATTCTTCTTCACAAACTTAAGTTCCATATAGAGCCCCTATGGACGTTAAGGTGAATTTGACTAACCATATTAACTCAACGGTTAAAAGTACTGACGTAAAGAGCATCGCGCGGTCGCGTCGTTGTTGTTTGTACACTTAATAGAGTCAAGCACGTAACGCCCCGTAAAGAAGTAACACTCATAGGCTATTTCAAATCGTTTGACCTTTGGAATGAAAACATCTGCATTACAACAGCGAACGAAGGAACACGGACGCAAGATAAGTAGACAAGTATAATGTTAATTTAATTCAAAGAATCGAAAGGAAAAAAAACCCTATAGAAATCTAACCACGTTTGGTGTCCTACTGCCCTTGTTCCGGCCATCTAACATGGCTGCCGGCACGTGGTGGTACAAAACCTCTCATCAGTTCTGTCCTGATATTCATGAGCCATATGGAACTTGATGAATATCAGATACGCAACTTATATGGATATCAGTTATTAATAATAATGATAATAATAATGGGGTGCTTCTATAGCACATTATCACATGGTCTCAATGCGCTTTACATTAATGACCAGTGGAGGACTTTACGGGCTGCATATTAAGGCGCTATTAGCAGCCGTGCAGCTTACAATCATGAGTGGTTTGTTAGTACGTTAGTGTTATGCCTCCAAATTGGAATAGGCTGTCGAACCGGGAGACAATCCCCTATTAAACTATACTAAAAATATTATCTACGAAACTCTGGTTTTGACTTCCGAGTCGACTCGATCATCGAGACTCGTTGCTAACTCACAATCAAGTAGAGTGAGATATTTTTACGAACTTTTTATATAAAAAAACCAAAACCGAAATACAATTAACACAAAGGAGGCAGTTGTCCCAACTTTAAAAGAAACTCAACAATAGAGTGATTTGTCTTACTCTCCTCAATTTACGATCCTTATAGCTTGCTTTGTTTGGAGTTATCACCATTTCCACTATAGAAATATATTCAAAGACATAGATATAGATGTATATATATCTCATTACATAATACGTCTGGGTTCAAGAAGCCATTTAAGAATTCTCGTGTATGCTTTTATTACTACTTTTACTTTCAAATCACACGCCAAAATACTATTGCAACGCCGTGTAGATGAATTGAGGAGGTAAGTCCGTGCACTACATTTTTTGGTTATCTTTGTTTGTAAGTATCGTCTTTTTCGACACAAAAGAGTTAATTACAGCCACTTAGGACAAAGTCCTTTCAAGGATACTTTGAAAAATTAAAGATCCCGGCAGGATTAGGTTTTAGAAGGCTGTTTACAGAATGCGTGTCCGTACTGTATCCGGATGCGGTTATATCGTCGTGTACGGGAACTGTCAGGGGAATCCTATTCAAATTCAAATTTCGATAAGTCAGCTTGAAGTCGTATCCTACAATACCATAAATTAAGCTATAATAAATATTTATGTACACATGCTAATGATATCGTTTAAGAAAGAGACCACCCAACCGAATTCGATTCGTGGTCTAAGGGTTAGGTTTAGGGTTAGGGTTGGCATTGTATTAGTTCTTTGGTGCCGAAGGCACCGAGTTCGATTCTAGTTGCTTCACTTAATTTGTTTTCTAAGTGAAGACAACCAAAATTTCTAAGTTACTTCTGTGTTCGAAAACCTATGAGGTACTTCGTTAAGCCTAGTCTACGTAGCAGGCACTCTTTTCTCTTCTCTCCCCAGGCCCGAAAAGAGGGCCGGCTCCGCAGGCTACGTTTAGCCGTACACGACGATAGGACCGTTATATCTTCCAACATGGCGGACATCCCTTTTGTTATTGTACACAAAGGAACTAACCTTGACGTTTGATTAGCAATATACAATATTCGTGACCGTGTTGTATACAATATTACAAGTATATTAGGTATAGGGCAAACGTCGAACATTCCATGCACCGAACCATTAAAAACAATGGATATCAGGTGATAATGAGGCGGCATTCTTTGATGTAATTAAACCTCGGTGCATGGAAAGTTCGACACGTTTGCCATTGGTCTTGTAGTGCACTTAGCACAACTATTTTGTACTATTTAGTAATAAGTGTTTGCACTGTACGATTTCCCGGCCGATATAACACCTGACAATGAATCTTTGTAGGGTTGCAAAAGTAAAGGTGCTCTATTCGAAGAGCTGGTACGTCGTATACAGCATGGCCACTCACACGGTATTATATTACACACGAGCTAATGTGTAAATCTTACATAATGAATCTATTGTAAAAATTAAGGTAGTACTATTATTGGCTTTTTGATGCAACTCATTTCAATTTTCGGCCGCCATTTTGGCAAGGGTCTATTGGATCAATTTTGGTACATATTTATATATTTTTTAGACCGACGTGGCATGTTTATCAATAATTAACAACACCTTTTTGCTGAAAATGAGTCAGTCATAAATTCTATGACTTTTAAACAGAATCTCGTCTCTTTCTTTAGTATAAGAAATAATTACAGGTCATAATCACCGAATGAGGACATCTCAAAGAAAATACTGGTAGAAAGCTATGAATCATAGGTATTAAAAATTGGGGGTTAGGTTACTCGATATTTTGCGCGTGACAGTTTGATCTCGCTTACTTTTAATATTATTGAATGGGTTGTTCGTTGGTTCGTTGGTTCTTTGGTTCGTTGGTTCGTTGATTCATTGTGGATATTTTTCGCGCATTTACTGAGAGAGACGAAGCCGCGAAAGCGAGCACCGTACACTCGGGTGTTACTGAACCGAGCAACATCAGAATAATAGGGTAATGGAAAATCGAGTAATAGCAAAATTTCGAATTTACGCAGGCGATTTTAAGCATGATTTGTCTGTATTTAAAAATATGGCCGATGACCAAAACTGTAATTTCGAAAGCGATAAAAAGCGATCTAAACCACGTTTTATCAAATAAATGCCAACTCCAACCAACTACTCATCAAAGGAAATCGCTAGAAAGTTTTATGGATGTCAGAAACGCGTTTGTTTCGCTGTCGACAGGCCATGCAAAGTCACTTTTTGGTGGTAATAACTCCACTCCAGGCACTAATGAGCGACCAAATTTCTGTTTGTGAAAACACAGTGTAAGCTTGATGAAATTGGAGCAGCAAAAAGAACGAGAGATCATCTTTTAATGAGGTCATGACTCTAAAAACAAGTTTTGTTGAAACGGCAATCGCGTTCGGACCGGAACCGGAAACCATTTATAAAACGAGCGAGCTTGTGAACGAGTTAGTTTCTACCTTTTCTTCTTTATAAAGTTAACATTACTTAGATATCGGTTAATAAAACAACTTTGAATCGAAAACGGAGATATCATCTTTTTTATGGTTTCACTTTGAACTGTCTTGCGTAATGGTTTATGAACGGCATAGTATCAAACGATCCTCATTCGGCAAGTTACAACAACAACAACAACAACTTTATTCTCGTATCAATAATAATGAGTCTGAGATGTATTAGGAGTCAAAATGTTTGGCTCCTTATTCACGTGACATGTGACGTGACGCCATGTCGCGATGTCAGATGATTGACAACACAAGTCTCATCATTGTTACCAAGTTTCGTTACCATACCAGGCCTCTTTAAGGAGGAATCTTACGAGTAAGATAGGAATTTCGTGCACTCGACTACACTCGATATATGAAGAAATTAAAAAAAAGTGAGTTGAGGAGATGGCATAAAAAGATCCCCATGGAATACATTTGAAAGGATATAACATCTTTGATTGGAAGTAATATTTCAAAGCCGACAACGAGGACTAATCGGGGTTTCAAGTCCGAAGCAATTAGTTCCAGTCCTCGGCACAGTCGAGTCTAGACTATTCAACAGTCTCTCGCCCGTCCGTTCCGTCTCCACGCTTACAGACTGTAACTGTACAATGACCAAAAGGACTTATGGGTCCCAAAAACGTGGACCCAGCGTGCTTTGGGAACCAAAATACTCGTCCACAGTCTTTCTCGTTTTCGGACGAGCGAGAGACTGACGAGCGAGATACTGTGGAAGAGTCTAAGTCATGTTCCGTCCAGTCCGATATTGGGCTGGCTTTGAAATGACTTATCGTGCTCATTAATTATTTGATCTGGAGCGAGTAACTGGAACAAAATTAATTCAGTCCTACTGAATTAATTTTGTTCCAGTTACCACAGACTGAGTTCAGTCATTTCACAGGACTTTACCAGGTTTCAAGTAACATCGTGTGACCCAAAAATAGTCCATTAATTGGCTGGTTTCCTCATGAATTATTAAAGTATGTGAGAAAAGGCATTAATGTACTATATTAAAACAACAGAGAAAACTTGTTTCTAAGGATGGGAAAGTGCTTTGGAAGCACTTATGAAAATAGCCTAACCAGGATGCGTATGGACAGAATGCCAGTTGGGCTCATATCACATAACTTGAAGTTTTTCAGTTTCGATAATGCTGGAACACTTCATGTCCCAGACGATCACAAAACTTTGATGGCAGCTCTTCACCTTGGACCTATGTGATTGTATGTTGAAGCCATAAAAGAGAACGCAAAAGAAAGTGCTGATGTTCCGATAATGGCTATTGACGAGTCAGGATTATCAAGCATATGTTCTGAATATTATCATATTTGATCACTTTATTGAAATAAGTGTATGTTGAGAATATATTTGATCAACACAAATCTTTTGGTCTTATTGTAAAATGAGAGAATTAAGCTACATCCCACTTACTGGTCTTTATGATATCAGATGAGTTAGGGATGTACCATATCAAACTTTCCACATAGAAAATTTGTCGTTCCGCTTGAGCCGTTTCTTTTTCCATATTAGGAATGACCATATTTGGAATTTGTAAAATAATTTTCTTCACTAAATAGGCGAATTTCTGGCTCAAAACTGCTCAATCTAACAGTAAATCGAGTGAAAAATCTCAACTAGTCAGCCATCTTGGTTTTTGCCAAAAAAGGACTGGAAATTTGTAGGGAAGGGGAGCGTGGTTTGTCACCACAGGAAGCCCGCGAACGACAATAGTTGTTTGATATGAATTAGCAATTCTGAGAGAAATCCTGAGCAAAGATTACCCTGTATTATTAGTCCTCAACCAAAACACTGTAGATAATAGGCTCCAGGGATAGTTTTGATGAACGAAGTGAGATTGAAAAAGAATGGGTATTATGCAAATCCGCGGACCATTCCTATGCCAATAATTTGTTGAATATTCGTGGTCAAATTTCTCAGTTCTCGTTGACGACCGCCATCATTTGGAGGCGGCCGACAGGACCCTGGGGACGAGGTCCGAGTCAACGAAAGCATTAGACTCTTATACAGTCTCTCACTCGTCCGTTCCGTCTCCACGCTTAGAGACTGTAACGGTACGATGACCGAAAGGACTTATGGGTCCCGAAAAGTTGGACGCGCAATGCTGTGGGAACCAAAAAACTCTCGTCCACAGTCTATCTCGTTTCAATATTTTCATGATGGCGGCGAAAACGAGAGAGACTATGGACGAGTATTTTTATAGTCCCCAAGCCGGTGAAGACGGAACGGACGAGCGAGAGACTGTGGAAGAGTTACGAAAGCATATGGCGGGTACCCTGTGGCAAAATTAATGTTAACAAGAACGAACAAGACCGATAAAGAGGTAGAGGCTATTTCGCGAGACTCAAAACGACATCCCGAAAATGACGTCACCCTCGTATTCCCGCGGGTTTGTTCCTTCGTGCCGACTCTTGACAGAAGTGACCGACAACAAACAAGATGGAGATCGACGATGCGTTCCTACTACTTTTCTCTGTGCTTTTCTTAAAGCTTTTCTCTTTTTACATGAGGACTACCTCAAAGTTTACAAAAATAAAGGTAAGATTTTAAGCAAAGTATTTAACAGCAATTGTTTGCAAAGTCGTAACAATGTTTTATTATTGTGTCATTTCGGGACTCACGAAATAGTTTTTTAAAACTTTGGACGTTACTTCGCGAGTTCCAAAATGACAGTGCATTATTATTGTGTCATTTTGGGACTCACGAAATAGTTGTTTTAAACTTTGGACGTTACTTCGCGAGTTCCAAAATGACAAGATTTTTTAAGCTCAAATTTCCTCTCAATACTCACAATTTTATGTCGAAACTATGTCCTTTTAGAATTTTTTTTAAAAATCAATTTACATCTATTTTCATAAACATACGACCTCGGTGCTCTGAGTTGCGCGCTGAAATTTCGTTTTTTTCGCTGCCATCAATCAAACCTAATCGGTCGGTACCTTTCATATTTTTGATTGGCGGCAGCGAAAACCCATTCAGCCTGCAGCTCAGAGCACCAAGGCAGCATGTTTATGAAAATAGATGTAAGCTGGAACTTAAATCGATTTAAGCTGATATTAACTTAAAGTTCACCCTGATGCAATAATGTAGGCACATAGGCTCGTAGGCTTGTAGGCATGTAGGTGCTTACAGGCTCCTCATTCTTGTAGGCCCGGAGTGGGGGGTGGGGTACTCCCATAAATGGACTATACAGGGATGATCTAATGAACAGGGTATGGTTTTTTGATTTTCTTCTTTGATCCAGCCCCACCCCTCAGAAATTTGACAACCCTATGTGTGTGTGTGAGGAGGGGGGCTAGTTTCTGGTACTACACAATGTTATTTTGTTAATTTTTCATCATGACTAGTATCAAAACTACATAGCCTGGGAATCGTATCACTTCATGCATGATAACTTGGGCAGGGCAGCCAAACTTTTTAGTATTTTGAATCAGAAATCTTCGCTTTTTAAATGAAAAATGATCACCAGTGTCCTGTAACAGTGTAGATAGATTTCTTTAAAGCGACAGTAAAGAGAGACATTGACTTGTTTCCATTCATAACTTAAGTACCTGCATCTTTTCAAGATATCGCCTTTTATCAGCCTTGTTTCTGTCAATACCATGATGACATTCATAGACTTTCCTGCCATTTATCACGAATGGTACGTCATCAAACTCTATTCTGCTAGAAATTGTTGATTTAGCATCTTTAAAGAACACTTTATGTTTTTTCCCATCATCTATTTTGGTCTTATTTTTATAGAAAAAAGATTTAATAAATATATATCACATGTAGATAGATTGATAAATTCACTCAATTAATTCTATTTTTATTACTTGTTACAGATAAATATTACTATCAACTATGTCTCATTTTCTCATTGGACTGAAGATGACAACACTCAGGTTGTGGAAACGTCAGTCACCACCAACAACATTCTTTTTATTACAATGAATGGTCTGAACCCAGGTGAATGGATATTTTTCGAAGTAATAATATTTCTCGAAGAGATAATATTTATATTATGATCATCCGGGTGGATGTAATCCTTAGAAGGACTGTTTGATGTGACTGACGTTTCGACAACCTGTGCGGAAGTCATCTTCAGAGTCAAGTGAAGAAAAAAGTCAGATATGGGTCTTATTTATACTGCCAACAAAACATTCTTTTTCAAGACCACACTCACCTGGACAATCATTTCACACCAATTTCAATTTTTCTCTTTCTGTCCTTTCAGTTTTGGTGTAATGGAAATTCTTTTAGAATTTTTCATTTCATTTTCCAGGTTAAGCAACATGCTATTAACAAATACTTCAGAATTTCTCTGTGATTCATGCCATTTGTATATAATGACATAACATCTTATTAATAAAAAAAGTTAATACATATATGCTATAAAAATCATTTATTACTATACAGTAGTCATAGTTGTGACTTATAAATCAGAATAATTGCTCTTGAATTTTTTTCCAGGGACTCGAGGAGGAGGAGGATAGAGGGCAGGAGGAATGATCATGGTGATAGCTTAGTATTTTTTAAATAAAAATGCCAACATACCTTTTCTTGCAAAATTCTCGCAGTAAAACACACAGAATTTACTTGTTGTAGCAGTTTCAAATTGCCTTAGCACCTCTAAGGCTTCAAGCTAATTCGAAACATAACCAAAATCAGGGGCTGATACAGGAATTTTGCAAAGGGGAAAAAAGGGGGGGGGGGGTTGTAGCATTGATTAAGGTGGTGGAGAGATATAGCAGACCAAGGGATTAGAGAGATGATTATTTGCTGCAGGCGAGCATGGTTGTTTCAGTTTGACACAAGTGTATAGAAAAAAAGCGAGCAAAATGTGTTCAGCACCCCTGTTTTAAAAAAATTTGCTATGCTGTTGGTGTTGTCATGAATAATAATAACAATAATAAATCATGATGGCTCTCATAGGGGGGTTGCAACCCCCAACCCCCCCTCCCCCTCCTAGATCCGCCACTGAAAATTTGTCTGCAGAGATGTGAAGTTATTCAAATGATTCAAAATACAGTCCATCTCCATCAAGATTTTTGCTACATTTCCCGGCAAATTTCTGAAATTCCCGCCAAAAAGGACTATCCATTATATTTACTTCCGGTGGTCAATTTCAGTCACGCGAAATAGTGTTCATAAGTTTGTTACATTACTTCGCGTGAATCAGGCTGACGTTGTTTCTTCTTTCAATTAATGGCCATAAAACGATTTTTATAACATAAGGTACAACATTATTGAGATATTCTTATTTTTATTTAAAAATTAATCACGATTTACACGTTCAAACGCTCAACAAACGGCAACACGACTTCAACACGGCATGATTTCCGGTAGCTTCACTATCGAGACAATCATTCGATCGGGAACACGAATGTGACGTCATTTTCGGGATGTCGTTTTGAGTCTCGCGAAATAGCCTCTACCCGATAAAGAAGCCATTCTTGGAATCAAGTTTTCGAGATCGACAAAGTGTATTCTTTTCCTTCAAAAAATGGGATTAGGTAGGTGAAATAGCCCAAAGTATCCCATGTTCGATACATAGTCTATTTTCTTCATCGCCAAATTACAATATGTAATCCAAATTCAATTGAAAATCAAATTGATTTGTAAAGCGCCTATGCACATATCCAGATTGAACACGCTCTATACAAATACATTATTATTATTAATTGATTTTAGCTAACCAATAATTATACTAACTGATAATGATTACAGGAAGAGCACTGCTCGTATATGACTCTAATGGATACTTTTTCTTACGCTATTTTGTGTTCTGTACTTGTTTTACAGGGCAATCCGCCAACGCTTCAGCACAACGTAAGTCAAAAACTTTAGTGCCATACGAGATATTTTTCATTCACGATAAAGTGAAAATATATATGAACTATATCTACCTCTTTTAAGAAAAGTGAGGTGTTTTGTAACCACACAATGATAAGAGTTTAAATTTCAGTCCAACTTCTTAGATATCTTTGCAGTTGAATTGTTTTTCGTATCTGATTCAGTAGACCGTTGCAAGTCAGTAACAACACAGAACCCGACTAAAAGTGAGCTGACAATACTTTAAAAAGACGTACAGAAATTTCCTGCATATCACTTGACTAAAGCGTATCGATAATTTTTGTGTTACGAAAAATTCAATGATTTTGAATCAAGTATTTTCGTGGATGGTAAAAGGATTCTTTTCTTGGAAACCATGTAGTTTTTCTTGGAAGTCACGCTTCTCTACACCTTTTTACATACAACTTTATGGTCAAGTTTCATTTATAGAGGTCGACGATGGTCTAACCTTTTTTGCAAGAATCGTTATAAAAAATTAGTAAAATATTCCGTAAAAAAAAAAAAAAAGAATAAATGAAAATAAAATAAGCTTTTAAGCTGGTATTTAAGAGGTATTTCCGGTCCCAAACACTCACCAAAAAACTCGCTAAAATAAAGCGATAAATGGTTTACTCGCGAATGATTTAACTTTTAAACTTTTTTAACTTGAAACAACAACTTAATAGATCTTTGGACAAAAAAATACTGTGACCACGAAAAAGTAATAAGCATTGTTAAAAATTTACTAGAACTTCTTTTTGTATTGGACCCAGAAGTCACTTTTCCGTACGATTGACAAAAACAACAGTTTTGGAAGATTTATTTTTGAATAGCTCTAATCAAATATTTTCTTTTTTAGTTGAGGCTTTGTGGTACAAATCTTCACCGAAATGTAAAAAAAAACAGTTTACTACTAATGAATAGATTATTAGTGGTAGGGGGGAAACAACACTTGATACCCGACTCACTCCTCCTCTAAATATATACGTTAATATAGTGCCTGAGTGTTCGATTCCTTTGATGATTCAATAATCATGAAGATGGCAGTGATGATAATAATAATAAACAGTTTAGAGATGAGTTTAACTACATATATTGATTACAGATATTTTGCCTGGTAATTGACGGCTTTCTTTTGATGATTCTATAATCATCATCAAAGCTTGTAACCATCATCGTCATTATCATAGTGATTATTATGGTCATAATCATCATGCATCACAAACTACATATTCTTTTTACAGATGACTTTAGAGAGCTACCACCAGCATATCTAGACAAATTCATTGCTGAACAACTTCAGCCAGATGAAGCCTTTAATGACTTAGTTTCAGAGGCTTTGCACAACTTGTATCTCTACCTACAAGTTAACATGCGACCGCCGACTGTCAAATGGCTTATAAAGGTAAGAGGAGTAGGAAGCAAAAGCTATCTTTCAGTCTATCTTTGTGTAGTAAACATGCACCAACCGCGTGTTTTTTAAACTATGTGTTATAACTTTCACTTTGCTTTGTGGGTACACGAAAAAAAGAATTCTGGATGGTTATTTTAATGGCAATAAACTAAGACTAAGATAACGTCATCTTACACCCTCACATGAACAGTAGAGTCGCAAGGCTTTGCTCTTAACTTACCAAGTTTATTTTGTTCATCAACAAAACTATAGCTGTTGGTTTGTAAGAAAAGGTTTTGAGTACAAAGCTCACCAGATTACTAACGTCAATCAATACTAAACACAAACTTACTAAAGATAACCACGTTATAAACAGTTTTGCTTTGCCATTATGCATTATGCAAAAGCATGAAAGAAAGGAAAAAAAGAATCAAACAAAGAAGAAACAAGAAACAAAAAAGTGATAGTCCTTTTACAATTCAGCTACAGACTATCAGTATTTATCATCTAATGACCGTTAGTATAGATACAAAACTTCAGTTGATCTTTCGTATCCGTCTTTCTACTTTTTTGGGATTTATCAATGAAATGACACTTAGAAATGTCAGTCCCTGCCATCATGAAATGATGCTGGCACAAATCTTTATTTCTTCTTCCTTTATTGCCTATTCAGGGAGGATCAATGGGCAAAGGCACTGCATTGAAAGGCAGGTCAGATTTAGACTGCATACTTGTCATGAATGGTGTAAGAGATGCTCGTGGTTTAAAGGCGAATATGTTTGAGATTTTAGATCAGCTCAAAGAGCTTCTTAACACGGATCCCTTAAGAAAGAGTGGTTGGGGAATCAAGATCATCAGGGACAACATATTCATGGTGCAAATTGAGATGCAAAATTTTGAACGGAATGAAAGCGTAGAGGTGGACATTTTGCCAACGTTTCATGCAGCCGTTCAAGACGGTAAGTTAGTTGAGCTGAATAACAGATAATGACTAGTTGGACTAGTGCTGCGTTGGAGTGTTGAATAAAGAATAAGAACTCAGGAAACTAAAAGTATAAAAGTCTGGAACGAACTATATATACAGTTGCAAACGTTTGTCCTTCGCTTATGGTTGGAGTAAAAAAGAAAACAAGAAGAACAACATACCTTCTCGAATTCGCTTGAGTGACAAATTAGCAATTCTAAACTGAGTGTTCTTGTTGGGATGGTATCTTTGCTTAGCAATGGCTTGTTTCCTTCCTTCCTTCCTTCCTTTTTTCATTCCTTGCGTTTACATATGCAAACATTTTGCTTCAATTCCTAATATGACGATTAATGGTTAGACTAAAGGCTAGGATAATTTCTCCTTATTAAGATACCCCGGTTGCAACATTTTTAATTGACCTTTTAACAGATACGGCGGCCATCTTGAAGTCTATGTTTTGATATAGACATGGGATGCACGGCTGTCAGTTTGTATTTATATTACCTTATGATAAACTTTACGATTTTTGAGAAGTTGGAACACACCAAAACTTGAAAACGTTACCCAGCCACTCTATGCTTTATAGATTTTGCACCCTCGGCATCTCATAATTCAAGATGGCCGCCGTATCATTAAAAATGGTCTTTTACTGAATATAGCAATTGATTCAAGTCGACGTTGGACTTGATGTCTTCATAAATTTGCTGCACTTTATAAAGTTCAACTTTAACTAGCACAATTTTTACAACCCGGAAAGATGATTGGTTCAAACTGATTCTAGTGGAAGGAGGGCTGTCAACCCCCAAGATATTCAAATCTGGAGAATTGATAGGGAAGGGACACAGCGTCACAGCGGAAAAAAGCAAGCGGAAAGACGTCATTTGCTTTGTAACATTTGATGTGATTGGTTTATTTCTGACCAATCAGATTATCGCTTATATTACAATGGCCTGCTTGTAAGAACAGTTTACAAGGAATGTTTTGATTTTGTTAGCGATGTAAAATAACACAAAAAAAAAACAAAGATAATTGAATTTTATGGTTGTGAAAGTCGAGTCTCAAAAGAAATGGTCAGCTTCGGCGATTATCCGGGAGATTTGAGACTCTAATCTGGAGACCGGGAGATACAGTCCAAAATCTGGAGACTCCCGGTTTATCCGGGAAAGTTTACAGCCCTGGGAAGAAACATATGAGAATCAAAAGTCATGGTCATTTAAGTTAATTCGGGAAGAATCTATTTGTGCCAAGTCTCGGCTCCATTCCTTTTGCATCAAACAACTAACTAACTTTTTTTGCACTCACAGGATATTCTCGTCGGCAGCTTTATAATTCCATGGCAGAATACGACTGGTATGCACAAGCCTTATGCTCTGCAGCACTAGCAGAGTTACAACGTGATTTCATAAAGCAGGTGCCACCTAAACTCAAAAGTCTTATCCGTCTGGTGAAGCACTGGGGCAAGACGTATCTACCACGGGAATATGGACAGCCGCGGATGCCTAATTCTTACCTGTTAGAACTTCTAACGATCGATGTCTGGGAAAAGGCAGGAAGCCCAGCTTGTTTTGTTACAGCTGTGTTGTTCAAAGATGTAATGGAAGCGTTATATAATCACAAGCATTTATTTGTCAAGTGGGATACGTACTACAGTTCATCTTGGTCTCAATATGCGAAGTATCTTATCCATCAGTATGTTATGCACTGGTAAGTCCCGATGCAAGCGCTGATTGGCTAGATGAAGTATAGCCAAATTCTCACGTGCTCTTATTAACTATATATAAACTAGGTTATACATTTATACATCATTAGCATCCACTGATGATGGCGGTATGTACGCCCAAACACGTTTTGTTTCTTAACTGCTAATCAAGGTGACTACCTACTTTTGGAAATTGATTTAAACTTTTTTTAAACTTCGATTTTCCGAATTGAAATTTAATGCTTATTTCAAATCTGGAAAGAAAAAATAGTCCCGAGCTCGTTTTCAAGATAATCAGCATTTTATTGGAAGCCTACGCGCGAGCTTTTGGAGTAAAACTTTCGCCACCGGAAGTGATAAAGAAAATAAAGATTCATAAGATAATAGTTATTTGCAGACCATATGATTGCACGAATGATGGCTAGTCAATCATTCTACAATAATACATGGACATTTTCGACAAAAAGACAAAGAGATACATTGATTTGTCATATTTTGTAGTTTCGGTGCTCTTAAAAAATCTCATAAAGTCCGAACAAAAATCCCTACAAAAATATATTTTTTCGTGTTACTGATTTAAACTTTTTCTTAAATGTTGATATAACCTAGATTCTTAGGAGTTTTTTCGAATGAGCTATTAAAAAATAGAGAGTACCGTGCAAAATTTGAGGGCTTTGCCCTGTTGAAGCTCAAAACGCATATGGTTTTTCAATAAAATCTTGTGGATTTTCTGCGGTTTTTGAGCGCGCGCACATCGTGGGCTCAAATCGAACGTTCAAAAGTAGGCAGCCACCTTAACAGACTATAACAATAGTGTTGGTTGATATTCGAGAGCGTAAATTTGTTGAAGGAATAAAAGGAAATGTTTTTATAAAAAAATACGGGCTTTACGTCGGTGCTTATACAAACGTGCAAAATGTGATTTGTTGATGCATTTAAGAGAAGAAAAAAAACCTTTTTCTTTTCTTTAAGGCCCCAAATAATGGATCCTGCTAACCCATACAACAACGTCTATGAAGTTGTAGGAGACTGGAAAAGGGTAAAGAAAATAGCCAAAGAAACCTTAAAGAAGCCACTGTTAAAGAATTACAGCAGCTCCGTTTTGGTTGCGGAAAAAAGAAGAACAGCAATATATATTTTGTTTGTTTTTTTCAGTTTTCTTTTTTTTGTATTTTTTGTATTTTAATGACTTTTTTATATTAAAATAAGATATACTCACACTCGTTTGACAATAGGGTAGACAAGTACAAAACAATAATAATAATACAATTAAATAATTACGTTGGTAATAAAGGGTTCCATTTTTTCGTGTTGATACTTTACTCTATTATTTTCTCTCGCAATAAATATTTCAATATCAAAGGTTCTTTTTAGTCTTGCTTTAAGAATTTCTAATGAGAGAGGTTTATCATTCAATTTACAATAATAAATACGATATTTTGTTTCTAAAATCATATGATTGACAATTTTACAACTATGTTGAAATTTTTGACATTGAAGGATTCCAAAGAATACTTCGTTAAACGTTACTGTTCCCTCAAAAATATATTTATCGTTTGACATTTTACTGACAAGGTTCCAAAACGTTTGGACTTTTTCACAAAAGAAGAAAAGATGTTCCAAAGTTTCTACTTTTTTTCCACAAAAAGCACAGGAAGATGAGTCTACTTTGCCAATTTTGTAGAGTAGCTGATTCGTGAAGATAATTCTGTTCAATAATTCATACTGAAACTCTCGTAACTTAGTAGTATAGGGAATGGGGGTATCAGCGCAATCTCAACACGGGCAAACCCCGTGTCATGATCAAAAATCCAACTACGGAAACAACCCATTCCAAGTGTGGTTGAAGGCAACAGCGCAACCACGTAAAATATGTTAGTCTATATATGGAGTGCGAAGATTGTAAAGAGTTTGTTTATGACTTCTGCGTAAAGTCTTTAAAACCCAAGTTTGTACCTCAACCACCAAATAAGTATATTTGTTGTGGTAAGAAGATGCGAATAGAAGAAGATACTTCAGCACAGTGTTACGAGTGTGGTAAGAACATTCGAAATGCCGTACCAAATGCTACCAGAGAGCAGCATTACGCCAACGGAGGCCGTAAGAAGACTCCATACAAAAGAATAAAATACTTCAGAGACTGGATGAGTGAGTCATATATCCAATTCAAGGTCATCGGCCGGTATATTTAGACGACGAAGTAATGGAAAGAATTATAGACCATTTAGAAGAACCAACGCCACAAAGCCTGCGGAAAACGCTGAAAAAATTAAAGCTAGGGAAATATTACAAAGCTATTCCCTATCTTTTGTCTCAGATAACCGGTAAGTCTATTCCCGAGGTTTCTGATATGAGCAGAGCCGAGTGGATGTTTTGTCGTTTGGATAAGGATATTCCTTATTATCCTAATGTAATTTACGAAATATTTTACGAAATGGACCCCAACCAACCACCCCCTGTTAGGTTGTATTCCGAGAAAATAAAAATGCAAAACTGGCGTTGCACCGCGCAGAACACCAAGCTATCCCCAGTGGGGTTTTTGCATTTTGGGCTTACGGGGCATATTTCATCCCGCGCCAGAGGCCCTCTAGTACACACATTTATCTTTCTTACGGCCCCCAGAGGGTGAACTCCGGACAGCGTCCCGAGACACCCCTGACTTTTCCAACTTTTCCTTGCGAAACCCCCCATCGCGGGGTTGAATCGCACTTTCTATCTTTCCTTACCCACCCCTCCCACGGTTGCTGTGAGTGGGGGAGGCTTTTTTTTCACCCACAGCAACCGGTCCAAATGTGTCTGCAGCAAGGCTTGAACTCGGGACTTTGGGCCTCCCCAGATCCAAAATCCACGAACACAAGCGAACGCCAGACACACCAGACGCTTACGTATGTGAAAATTATTGTATTTATGTCTTACACTCTAATTTGCATATGAACCAGACAGGTGGCGTTCGATATGTAAATAGAATCCTGCCACGCTCTTTTCGAAGCAGATGTTTATTGAGCGAGTTTTCTTTGAAGCTCCTCTTTTGCTTCTTGGTAGATCTTCTTGCGTGTTTTCTCGGAAATATTTTTTATGACTGTTTTTTTATTTCTGATGTCCGACTTTAATTTCTCGTATTTTTCCTCTTCGGCTAAGATAAGCGAGAATTCTACGTCGTCTATTTTACGGTCACGCAAAGCCTTTGAGACAAGGTCTGTAATCGTATTTACTTTAGCCCTAGACAGAGCTATTGTTGTGTCGTGTTTTGATATTTTGCTTGACAACTGTTTCATTAGAAGAGTGTATAGAATCCCATCGTTTCGGCAACCATTTTTGGCTACCTTTTCTACTCCCGCACGGGTATCCTCTGTAGACGTATTTTTGCATAGGATAGTATTTTTTTGTGTCCACTGCGCTGGTAGCAAGGGGGCCAAACCGTTCCCCTTGTAGTGGTAGCCAAAACCTTCGACACCCTATATATACATGGAAGAGCAAAAGAGTATTTCGGCAACATTGCAAGAAATGGGAATACGTGCGAAAAGTAGAGTGTTGGCGCATTTGCTGCTAGTTGAATGCATACGACGGAAACTTGCTGCCCAACATATCCAAGTGCGACTATTTGCGCGGAAACGAAGGTACTACGAGCCTGCAGCCACTGGAAGGATTACCTCCTTTCGTAGACGATGTGTTTGTCTATGGTTTTGTTTCCGAAGAGAATTTGTATGGAAAGAAGCTGCTTTGTAGGAATGCGAAGGCAATAGTCTCCAAGATATCCATCGCAGCCACGGAGACATTTGGGGTGTTCCTACCAACCAGCATAGCACACGTGCAGGCAAGGAAACATAGTAGATCGTGTCTCCAACATGGCTGCCAAGTCCAGTTTGCATGGAGAACCCGCCGCGGTATTCGTGGCCAGAGTAGACACCTCCGAACTTTCCATAGAAGCCGTAGACGAAAACATTTCCAAGTTTGCTAGGCTGCTACATGCCCACGGATACGGTATCTATTCCGTAGACTACACGCAGGATTTCTCTGGAACTTTGGATAGAGTCGCATTGGTGCGCAGGTTGCAGGACTTGGGATACATGCCGCAGCATAGTAGTGGTTGGCGCAATGGTACGATATTGGACAATACGCATACTGTCGGGGGCCATGTTTGTACTTGGATGGAAGACAACAAACGCACGAAAATATGCAACAAAATAGTATCCAACTTCGAAGCCGGAGAAGTCCAAAATCCAGTAGGCGCAAAACTTGCAGAGTACGTGGATTGTCCCAACGAACATCTACGTAGAACATTCAGCAGAGTGGAAATATCCATCTATGGTAGAGATTTCTCCAAAGACCACACCAACGCCATTGCGAAAACCATAGAACCTTTGCAGGACATATTCGTAGTACAGCCGCCGAAGAATATTTGGTTAGCGCTTGCGGAACATTTGGACAGATGTCTATGCATTTGCTGCGAGGAGACGAAAGAAATATTCCTAGCGTGGTACTGCAATTTGGGAACCAGACGCAAAGCGGGAGTAGGAGTTCGAGGTAACGACAAGTGGGAACGATGCGTACTTTGGACTATAGCAGAGTTTGGTCTGCGCAAATTTCCCATATTTCGCATAGATGTGCTTGGGATGGACCCCGTGGAAATAGCTCCGCTGCGGTGCTACACGAAAGACTCGCCTACCGTATTGGCGGAGTCCAAGTTTCCCACTCGAGTGCATGCAAATGCCCCCACCATTGCCACGATGCTACCCCCAACGGAACACGTAGAGTGGGTTTGGCGCACAAAGAAAGCGCAAAGGATTGGAGTAGAAAAGAGTCTCTTCGGAACACTGGAAGTGCCAACCGACCGCAAAATATCCTTCCTGTCCAAAAGAAAACGACAACAAAGATTGGAAGACATACGGGACGATTTGGAAGGAGACGAGTGGGTAGAAGCCACGAAGAGATACCACGCAGAACTCCTGGAGCAGAGAAACTCCATCCTGCGGCAAAAAGAAGAGGACAGGAAGGCCATAGAAACGGAATTGGAAAAGTATAGGAAAATCGTAGAAAGAATGGCTAGGAGAACAAACAATCTGCGAAAGTTCTTCTTTGGAGACGACAGCCCCGAGTCCCACATACCCGATTTTCCGCCGACGTGTAGGGCCAAGGTGCACAGAATGCAAGAGATACCCCAGGGGAGTACAAAATACTAGGCTATGCAGTACCAAGAGACATAGATGCTGTCTGGCCGGCAAGAGGACACCGCGTAGCATTGCGAAAAGGCAAAGAGACCTGCTTGGTGTGGGCTACGGAAGCTCTACTGGAGGCCTGCCAAGCTGGGAAGTTCCAAACCGACAACAAAATACACACAGCCTTACCCCCAGAAATATTGGTGAAGTAAGAAAACAACATAGCAACTGTCTTCGTACCGGAAGGACCCGGTTTGGATACGTACTAAGAATTGACTAGGAAAATGGACCATTCAATGCCCAGAAATCCAGACAGGCTGCTAGATGTGCTAGCGCCACCCAACAAAGAATGCGTGCAGGCGCTGCACATGCAGGAGGGCGAGTACAAATGCTGGAAATACGCCAAAACCACCTACAGAAAAAAAGAAAGGACAATACTGTTCCTTTCCGAAAAATGCCCGGAGTGCGTATTGGAGGGCTGCACTGTGGAGCATGCTACTACTCCAGTTTGGGGGCATTTCCTGGACGAGCAAAAGATAGACTGGACGCAGCAGCCGCCTTTGTACTGCAAAATAGGTAGAGAAAAGACAACCAAAGCAAAGAAGAAAGACAGAATAGTGCATGTCTCTACTTCGGAATCCTAGGCCCGCAAAGGGTGTCTACCAGATTGACACCCTTTCTACTCCATCTCCGGAATCCTAGAATTTCTCTGCGGTTTCGTATCCTCTGCTGGATGTCTGTAGTAGACGACTTTGGGCGATTGCATGCGCGCCCAAACGATGGCTCCAATTCCTACGACTGCAAATAGCACATTGCTAGCTATTTGCCAGTCTATTTTTGTGGATACTTCCTCCACTTCGTCCTCCAAGTTTTCGAACTCGGGATCTATTTCCGCATCTGTTTGGCCCATCCTAGCTAGTAGTTCCTCCTTTGCACTTTGGAGTTCTTCTCTGGCTTTCTGGAGGTCGTCCAGGACTATAGCAAAGGAATCCTGCACTTCTAGGAAATGTTTCTGCAGGTCTGTAGTTGGTGGCTTTTCTGGGATTGCTACCTTCAAACCATTCTCTCGCTCTATCCTGCGTATCTTTGGTATTCCTATGCCGTACTTTTTGGCTACCTTCTGCAGCCCTACTCCATTTCGTCGATCTTCCAACAATCCTGCAATCATTTCCTCGGATAGTATTTTGGGTGTTGCCATATATATCTGTGGATATGGATATTCCATGTCTAGATCGCTATGGATCCATAGGGGTATTCCGTGGGTCCATAGGTATATAGATGTATCTCTACATAGCTCTAGGCATAGCCGGCTACATGCTAGGAAAACAAAGAACGACGCAAATACTTTTGGAGATCTTGGAAGGTCTCTACAGAGCACAAAAGACAATACAGGGAATTCGCATACCGGGCTACGTAGCCACTTTGGCACAGCTACCGCGGCAAAGATAGCACAAGGGAGGCGTTTCGCGTACCTTGCGCAAAGGAGAGGCAAATCGCCTCCACCTACTTCCCTACGGACATTTCTGGGGGTTGCTACCAGCGCAGTGCACACAAAAAATACTATCCTATGCAAAAATACGTCTACCAGGAATACCCGTGCGGGAGTAGAAAAGGTAGCCGAAAATGGTTGCCGAAACGATGGGATTCTATACACTCTTCTAAAAGAAAACTCGCTCAATAAACATCTGCTTTGAAAAGAGCGTGACAGGATTCTATTTACATATCGAACGCCACCTGTCTGGTTCATATGCGAATTAGAGTGTAAGACATAAATACAATAATTTTCACATGCGTAAGCGTCTGGTGTGTCTGGCGTTCGCTTGTGTTCGTGGATTTTGGATCTGGGGAGGCCCAAAGTCCCGAGTTCAAGCCACGCTGGACCGGTTGCTGTGGGTGAAAAAAAAGCCTCCCCCACTCACATCAACCGTGGGAGGGGTGGGTAATAGAAAGTGCGATTCAACCCCGCGATAGGGGGTTTCGCGAGGAAAAGTTGGAAAAGTCAGGGGTGTCTCGGGACGCTGTCCGGAGTTCACCCTTTGGGGGGCTGTAAGAAAGATAAATGTGTGTACTAGAGGGGCTCTGGCGCGGGATGAAATAAGCCCCGTAAGCCCAAAATGCAAAAAAACCCACTGGGGATAGCTTGGTGTTCTGCGCGATGCATTCCCCAGTGGGGTTTCTGGCAACGCCAGTTTTGCATTTTTATTTTCTCGGAATCCAACCTAACAGGGGGTGGTTGGTTGGGGTCCATTTCGTAAGATATTTCGTAAATTACATTAGGATAATAAGGAATATCCTTATCCAAACGACAAAACATCCACTCGGCTCTGCTCATATCAGAAACCTCGGGGAATAGACTTACCGGTTATCTGAGACAAAAGATAGGGAATATTTCCCTAGCTTCAATTTTTTTAGCGTTTTCCGCAGGCTTTGTGGCGTTGGTTCTTCTAAATGGTCTTTAATTCTTTACAATACTTCGTCGTCTAAATATACCGGCCGATGACCTTGAATTGGATATATGACTCACTCATCCAGTCTCTGAAGTATTTTATTCTTTTGTATGGAGTCTTCTTACGGCCTCCGTTGGCGTAATACTGCTCTCTGGTAGCATTTGGTACGGCGTTTCGAATGTTCTTACCACACTCGTAACACTGTGCTGAAGTATCTTCTTCTATTCGCATCTTCTTACCACAACAAATATACTTATTTGGTGGTTGAGGTACAAACTTGGGTTTTAAAGACTTTACGCAGAAGTCGTAAACAAACTCTTTACAATCTTCGCACTCCATATATAGACTAACATATTTTAAGTGGTTGCGCTGTTGCCCTCAACCACACTTGGAATGGGTTGTTTCAGTAGGTGGATTTTTGACACGGGGTTTGCCCGTGTTGAGATTGCGCTGATACCCCCATTCCCTATACTACTTAACTTAGTTCCTAGTGTGGTTTTGAAGGCAAGCAAATAAATTTCCTTCCATTCTAGCATCTTGTTACCTAGAAGCCTTGCATATTTCTGTTTTGCAGTTGGGGGTTCCGCTTTTTTACTAATGAATGACCAATATAATGTTCTCGATTGTATATTTGCTATATTAATTTTCTCCTTGTTTATTCGTAAATAAAATCTATCTGGATGTGATGGCTGGATATGTTTGGTTGTTAGTGTTTTATTTTCTTTTAGGATTTTACGCCACTCTTGAGGAATGGCGTCTTGTAGGCTTAATATGAAAAAACAATCTAGCTGAGACAGACTGACCCGAAAAGTTAGCTGTTCTATTTTGAATTGGCCGTGCATATCAAATAGATTGCCAATCTTACATAAACCACTTTCCAATAAATTTTTCTTATAGACTGACCTGTTGTCAATACATATAAACTTGTTATTCCAAATAACTTGGTTAATAATTTTAGGAAGGGTTGTGGGAGCCGTCACATTACAGCTAGACCATATTTTTATGCACTCTTCATAAAATATAGGTAAATTCAAGGAAAGCTCAGAGTATTTAAAGTTGCAGTGAAATAAATTTTCCTTCTAACTCCGTTTAGAACAAAGTCAAGAATATTTTTCCAATCAGCAGAATAAGAATCCAAATATCTTTTAATACAGATCAGTCTTTGTGTTTTAATCATCGACTTAATGTCAGTCATTTGTAAACCCCCTTGATCCATCGAATTTATCAGAGACACTCGCTTCACTCTGTCTTTTCCATTCCAAATGAAAGTATAATAATATCCTTATCACAGCAGACTGACATAACACGATATAAAATCTTATGTAAAACCAAAGATTTTATAAGTTGAATTTTTCCTATTAATGTCAGACCCCTCCATGACCAGCCTTGGAGGAGTTCCTTAATAGATTTTTTAATGGTATCAAAATTTTCTTTTTTAAAAATTAAATGTTGGTAAGTAAAAGTAATTCCAAGTATTTTCACGGTAATGCCGCTCGACGTACTTTGAGTATTGCTCTTCTGTATTAAAAGTCAGGCCGCCTGATGTAAAAATTTCTGTTTTTTCGTAATTTACTTTTAGTCCCGAGTAGTTACCAAAATGTTCGATTACCTCTAGAAGACGAGTGAGTGATGTTTTATCTTGAACAACGGTTGTCATATCATCTGCAAAGTTAACTAACTTAAATTCATTATTTCCAATGTGAATTCCATTAATTTGTTCGTCATACCTTACTCGTATCATTAGAAGTTCCGCTACTATAATGAAAAACCGGTAAGGAGAGTCTCTTTGACACCTCTTTTCAAATTGAAGAACGCGGTTGCACAACCATTGTTAGATATACAACTAACGATGTTTTGATAAAAAGTTTTAATCCATGCAAGGAACGACGTTCCAAAACAAAATGCTTTTAAAGCTTTATTCATAAAAGACCAAGAAACAGAATCAAAAGCTTTTTCAAAATCAATTGTAGCTTCAACCGCGTGAGGTCAAGAGTGTCTTCGATTGTGCGCATGGCATCAAAAATCGTTCTATCCGTTACATATGCATTCTGGTTGTAATGTATTATATACGGTAGAACGTTTTCAAGTCTCTTCGAAATGGCTTTTGAGCCGATTTTAACGTCAATATTTATAAGTGATATTGTCTCCAGTTCTTAATAAATCTTCTATCTTTATTTTTCTTTTCAATTAACATAATAATCGCTTGTTTTTGGGTTGTGGAAAGTTCGCCAAACTTGTAGGAATAGTTTAGGCAATCGATTAAAAGCCTGCTTATTAATGGCCAAAAGGTTCAATAGAACTCAATTGTCAAACCATCGTTTCCCGGAGTTTTGTTGTTTTTGAATGTACTGAGGACATTGTAACACTCTTCAGATGTCAAGTTACCCTCGCGGGTGCTCTGGAGATCACCAGGAGATAGTTTAGGAATATTTGGGTTACTTAAAAAAGAGCACAAGTCGACATTAACTTGTGATAAAAAAGAATGTAACTCCTTCATAATGGTATTAGCATTACAAGTTTCTTTCCCGTCTTCCTTTATTATACTGCAAACGCAGCTTTTTTTCTTTCTGCTATTTTCTAAATTTAAAAAGTTCTTATTAATCTTTTCACCCTCTTCATACCAAGTCGCCCTTGATCTATTGATGAATATAACCATATTCTTTTTAGTGTTTTCGTAACTTCTAATTCCTCAATGTTTTCTTGTGTTGGAAATTCCATACACTTCTTTTCAAATAATCTAAGTTTATTTTCAATATCCTGTAACCTGCTTCTTCTTAACCGGGCTTTTAATTTAATATATACCATGGATTCTTGGCGAATTTTGTATTTTAACCAATCCCATCTAATTCTCAAGTATTTAAAAGTAATTGATTCTCGTAACCATTCAGCTAATTTAATCGACATAAGTCCTACATATTCATCGTGTTCTAGAAGGCTGTTGTTAAATTTCCAGAAGGACGGACCACGATTTTGTTCGTCCAAGCTATTGACTTTTACAATAACAGTGGAATGATCTGTATTAGTCGAAGTAATAATGTCAGCTCTTACTATACGTCATCTTGCATTGTGTCACTGATTAACCAAAAGTCAAGTCCTCTTTGAATTAAAGGGTTTTTCTGTCTCCAAGTATCTCGTTTACCCTCTTTTCGTGCCTTCAACATAATCGGAATTAATTCTTTTCGCATTTGCACAACTTCTTTGGGTAGATCGACACTTATACCAAATTCTTTTACCAGACCTTTTCGTCTCGAAAAAACGTCCTCACGCAACGGGTAGCGGAGGAATCGAGCAATATTGGCTCTTGGAGTGTTTGAGTTGGGATTTTTCCTGCAAACCCGATGAACTCTTTGGAATTCAATATTTCTAGCATACGACATGCCAAATTCCAAGAACTCACACAGCACAACTTTGGTATTTTCTTCTAGTCCTTCTTGCGCCTCAGGGATGCCATAGAATCGTACATTTTCTCGGTGTTCATAAGTCTAGTAGTTTAGAAGTTGGAGTTTTAATTTTGTTATTTCTGCCCTCCATTCTTTATTTGATTTTTCGAGCTTCTTCTTTTCCTCCTCGACTGTAGTGTTCAAGAACATTACGCTTTTCTCTGTTTCATCTAGCGTATTAATAGTTTTCTTAAGATCTTTTTTAAGGCTATCGACTTTATTGTGCATCTTGGCTATGGTTGTATTGATTGCAAAGATTGGATTTGTAAGGTTATATTATCCAACTTTTCCAACTTGGAAATGATTTCGTCCATTTTACGGCCAAACATTTTTATACCCCTCAATGGGACACAAAGATGGAGGACCCATATATCTAGTACAATCAATAACTCATATCTCTATATCTAAAACTTCTTTTAGCTAGAAATTTGTCTGAGATATATAGTTTTTGTTGCTCTTTCGACCTGTGGAAGTTTTATTGTATACACTGGAAAAAGTTTCGAGTTAAAATTCCACCCCCCCCCCCTCACCGCCACAACACCCCCCCCCCCCGCCACAACCCCCCCCCCCCCCCCCCCCCCCCCCCCGCCACAACTCCCCAGCCACAACCTCCCGCCACAACCCCCCCGCCACAACCCCCCCACCACCACAACCCCCCTCCACAACCCCCACCTACACAACCCCCCCCCCCTCCACAACCCCCTTCTCACCCTGTTCTACCATAGTTCTATCAAAAACACCAGTGATGTCATCGAAGAAACAAAACATACTTATTGCTTCTATACTTATTAACTCTAGTATCGTATTTCTGTCACGATAAAATTAGCCTAAGAATAGATACGAGATGAAAAGAACTTCATTTTAAAGGTCTACCTAGAGTAAGTGAAAAAAAAGGAACTTCTTTTTCAAGTTCTTTGACTGTCAAGAAAAGATGTCTGATTGGATATGTATCGTTGTGAAAGCCCGCGACGTTTCGGTCAGCGTTCGCAAAATTTAAAGCTGCTGTTTGTTGTTGTTGCTTCATGTTTTCATATTTTTTTTCTCTCTCTCTCTCTTTATATGTGGTACTGAATTCTACTACTGTCTACCATGAACGATATTTTTGTTTATATTTAGTATTTCTGCTATCTTAGCGACTGAATTTCGTAGGAGAATGCTTGCTCGATTTTTTTTTTGGGTATTTGCGCAAATCCCCCCTTCAATAGACCCCTTGCCAAATCGCAGCCGCAAATTCGGTTGGGTTAAAATTTAGCTGAGAGAAAAACCAATACCAGCACAAAGGTCTGTAATTTGTCAATTTTCAACTTGAGCTTTCTCGGTCGATATAACACCTGACATGATGAATCTTCGTAGGGTTACTAAAGTAAAGGTGTTCTTTCCAGTGCTGGTATTGGTTTTCTAATTTAACTCATTTCAATTTTCGGCCGCAGTTTTGGCATAGGGTCTATTACTTAATGGTCCGTTCCTAAATCAAATGTTTAATAAACTCTTTCGTTCTTTATTCCGTACCAACGGCCTAGGTTGTTTTTGTTGTTGTTGTTATTGTTTTTTTTTTCTGTTACAGGAGGTTCTAAATGAATTAGAATCAATAAAGCCTTATGACAATTTACCTTTCAAAAATATTTCAAACTTAGCATGTTTGCTTTGCTTTGCTTTGCTTTGCTTTGCTTTGCTTTGCTTTGCTTTGCTTTGCTTTGCTTTGCTTTGCTTTGCTTTGCTTTGCTTTGCTTTGCTTTGCTTTGCTTTGCTTTGCTTTGCTTTGCTTTGCTTTGCTTTGCTTTGCTTTGCTTTGCTTTGCTTTGCTTTGCTTTGCTTTGCTTTGCTTTGCTTTGCTTTGCTTTGCTTTGCTTTGCTTTGCTTTGCTTTGCTTTGCTTTGCTTTGCTTTGCTTTGAGTTTTGCCTCTGTTTCCCCTTGTGGACACTCGATACAAGACGAAATAATGATCAACAGAAGGTGGAATGCGAAACAATTAGAAGCTCATCTCATCTTACTAGAGCTAACTCATTAATCGTGCATTTTTGAATCAGTTTTTTTTTTTCATAGCATAGTATTGTTTACGATAACTGCGTTGAAAATAAGCTAATAAATATTTTCTTTCTTTCTTTCTTTCATTCATTCTGTCGGTCTAGCTTCCATTTCTGTTAGACGCCATGGTGTCGCTGATGCTTACCAACCAGCTAAATTATATCCAAATCTGATTGTGTTTTTATCGTTCTTGATATAAATCACGCTTCTTACTGATAAAAAATACCAATAACTAAATGTAACGGATATTTTAACCAACCAAAAAAGGGATAAAAACAACCAAATGTTGAAGCGTCTTTAACCATGATGTTGCAAAAATACCACAGGGTTCCCAACTGATCTAGCGGTGAAGGTACAAACGCAATATTATAATAATAATAATAATAATAATAATAATAATAATAATAATAATAATAATAATAAACTTTATTTCAATTGATAAGACCAATCAGCTATCTAAAAAGATTAGTTGGTATTAACTGGTGATCAGCATAATAAATATACAATAATAAAATCTAATGTCTAAACTACAATACAATTTCTAAAAAATCTGTTAAAAAAAATAAATAAATAAGTAAAAATATAAATATATCTAAGACACATTTATATGAAACTAGACTAAATAATAAAATACTATACTTATCTTAAACTACATGAATGGCTAGACTCATCATGTTCAAGAAAATATTTAAAAACACTAGACTTGAACTTAGATAATGATTGTATTTCACGAATGTCCCTTAGTAAAAGATTCCAGTCCCTATCAGCAGCACATTTAAAAGTCGTTTGACCCATTTTGGACTTCTAATAATGTGGAATCTCTAAAGTTCCTATTATGAAAGGATGACCTCTTAAAGAGATAGCCCTCTAACTGCTGTGGGCAATATAGAGCTTACGGGAAACAATCTTAGATGTAAAAATGAAATAAGTTCTCCTAACTCTTTCAATATTTAATATATGTAATAATCATGTATTTAATATTTGATATTCGATATGTATTTAAAGGACTTTGATATGAAGTTGATTAATCTAACCGACAAACCACAGTCCGGATAGCTCAGTTGGTATCATAAGAGCTTCGGTCTGTTGTGCGGGAAGTCGTAGTTCGAGTCCCAGCTGAACCATTGCCCAGGGTCTTAAAACAACCGAGGAGAGAGTGCTGTATTTTTTGAATACATCTACAAATGGTTCAAGCTTCAAAACTGGTCGGATAATAACTTAAAAACGTAGGTCCCGTCTGACTTCACTAAAACTCACTGAAGATGCTAGTGACGACCATCTATAGAGCTTGTTTATAAAGATACTACAGGGTCCACAGTTTATTGGCAAAAGTCATCAAGAGGAAAGGGAATGAAAAAAATAAATATAACAAACCCAATACTTTCTTTTGGTTAAATATTAAATGGGATCGGCCAGTCATATATATATATATATATGACTGGCCGATCCCATTTAATATTTAACCAAAAGAAAGTATTGGGTTTGTTATATTTATATTATTATTATATATATATATATATATATATATAAAGAAATTATAGTAACAAAGGAAATGTTTGAATGGCATGTTCACCATTTCGCAGGACTTCGGCTAACAACAGCACTGCTGAATCTCTTCAAAAATTTTATCTAAACCCTTAGCACTTTTGAAAAACTGAATGCAACTTGTACTTAAACAAGCCAAACGATCAATTAAATCGCTTGACTTTATCGGCACTAACTTGAGTATGGCTTTCTTCGTTGAAAGCGATGGAAAGATGTTATTTGGATGATCTTAGATGAGGGCGGTATAGCTTGCTTTCATCTAGACTGTAATCTTCCTTTCGGTACTTCAAACACTCTTAATATTAAAAGCCAGATGCAACATTCCTTTTTCACTTGAAGAACCAAGTAAAAATAAGTAAAAAAATGTGTTTTACTGCCTTGTATTGACCACTGCAGACGTCTGAAGAATCTTCGCAGTCGAATGGCTTTTTAAAATATCATGAGAAACGATTTATTTTAATCTTCCATTTAGCAAGCGATATAAAAACTGCGAAGAAATAGGATCTCCTGTATATCAGCTGTAACTCTTCGCACAGGCATTCATATCTTTTTAGTCCTCTAGTCATTCTTGTTCTTTTTCCCCAGTATGCGTCATATTATCTGTTGTCTGTGTAGCTTATCGTGATATCTATGTCCAGAAGGGTTTGTTTTGCAGGTCGAGTAAGAGTTGAAACCAAGCAAGGTTGCTAAACGATTTCAATTTATCGCGAAAATTTGAAAAAAGTACCTGTTATTGATCGAAGTTGACGACAAATCTATAGCTTACGGTATCACAGGCAAAATGACTCAAATAACAAATGGCTCGAACTCATCGGCTAACTCTTTTATTGATAACATTTTTGCTCCTAAGAAAGCTGTATTTTCAAGAAGAAAATTATAAAAAATAGTTTCTAAAACATCTCGGGCAGTTTAATTGAATTTTTTGGCGATTGTATCTTTGGCTCTTGCAGACCTGCTGAAACAACACTAGATAAACAGAACCTGTTTCCTTGTTATTCTGCGAACAAAGCCCTCAATAGATATTATTGGTGTTATACAGACGGGCAGAAATATCTACCACCTCTACTCTTCTTTTTATTCAACTGATTGAAATCGTTACTGCACGAAGATTTTATAATTCATGGATGTAACAGAATTGTAAGTCAAGGACGCTAAGTACAATATTCTGGTTACAGACTTTTGCGACAAAAGAATCGAATCCTGACATCATGGATCATTTATATTTATGAGCACTTTACACTTGTATTCAAATATCATTATTTTACTATTTTCTTTGTTTCGACAACAATATCAAATTCAAGTTTTCGTGAGGCTTTCTCATATAGATACTTTTTCTTCTAAAGAGATATTGTATTGCGCTTTGATTCTTTGATTGTTTATTCTGCTGTAAAAAAGCCAAGGAAAAAGGAGGAAAAAAATTTGCTTGAAATTTTGCACTGAACTTTCGAAACTTGCCAATCTTTGTATATGCTGGAACACAAAAGCTTTCTTAGATTTATTGTTAGAATTATTTTAAAGCTCCGTCTGTTCTGAATATTGCGAGTCAGTTCATTTTTTTGGTACAAAACCTGTTTCCAGTACTCAAGAGCGAGCTGATGCCACTAATGTTTCGTAAAGACGGTCAATTTGACTATTTATGTTAAAGAATACCCTTAAAACACACATAAAATACAAATACGAAGTTATGAACTCGTTAGAAAAGTCCACTGCTTACACAGTCGATCACTAAGCGATTATCCAATCGAGTATTAGACCCTCTGGGGTACCATCACACACACTGCACACGCTACAAATATATATGACGAGCATAGCATTCTTACATGCAGGAACTGGTGGGAAAAAATACATTAACTTTAACGTAATAAGGAAACGTTATTCTTTCAACATCGAATCTAAAAAAGCCGATAAATCGATTTGGAAGACGTGTTCATATTTTGCTTAAAGTTGTTGTTTAAGTTGTTATTGATTATATTTTACTGCTCGTGTTAGCAGGCTAGCACCATCTATCTGTACAGGAACTGGTTATATTCATCACAGCGCTAAACTATCAAACGACTGTGTCAAACTGACTTTTCTCAATTTTACGCCGATAATTACGAGCTAGTTATCGTCCGGGTAGGCTGTAATTAATATCGTTATTTTCTCTTTTAATTAGGTAAATAATTCTTAATGAGCACGAGCTAGATGAGTCTCACGGGCAATGGAAACATGTTTAGCAAATGTTAGAATTACATCGCAAAACTGATTTAATCATTTTTATATTCTTTGAACTTGTTAGGTACTGCGAAACCCAGGGTACAATTCCATCTCAAAATATGTCGTTTGGTCGAACTTTATTTCGTATTCAAAGTAGGAATTTAGAGAACGAACACGTTCGTGATATTACAAAAGCTGCCCCTTTTTTTACCGATAATGACTGTATTGGTCCTGCAAAAATCAACTAACGATTACGAGTAAGCAACTTGTTACCATCAACGAAACAAAAAAGAAAACTGTCTACGAAAGGAAGACAAGTGAATATAACCTGGTGTGAGATTTGAGAGGGAAAATAGATATGTTAGCACCAGGAAATGATCTCCAATGACTGTTTCAATACCTTAGGAATAGACATGACACGGATGACGCAGAAAGGAGGGGGAGCGTTATATCCCCAATTAGCAGTCGAAAATATTAACAAGAGTCCCTGGATTGGCATATGCTGTTCGCCCCATGTGTTTAAAAGCCTCCCGTGTTAATAATGTCTACTTAGAAAGTGGCAGCCGAACAATGCAAGTTTGTCCAAATAGTGTTTTAAAAGGCTCAGTAGAATTACCACGACAGATGTTGAATCACTTCAAGATTCTCACACACTCTGTTCAAACAAAATACACCCAATTCAATAAATTGGTCAAATTGGAGTTGGACTAACTCCTGAACGATATCAGCTAAGCAAAAAAAAATACTCTAAACTCAATTTTCTTTTCGACATCTTTTTCTCGTAGTTTTTTGTGAAAAGTACAAAAATTCTTGTCGTTTATTGAAAGCCAAAGAAAATATTGTTAGGATTAAATGGAAAAGGTACAGGTTTTCCACAATGGAGAACGAGTTTGGAGCGCTGGCCACATACGAAATAACACATTTTTTGGACCATACCAAGGGGACATCGACGCGATGGCCTCCCGAATCCTGAACATCCAAGAGCCAGCCAAGCAGTTACAGGTTTGACTAACTCAATTTGATTTAATTGCTTTTTTCAGTAGGAATTCTCTTTAGATATATTGTCGTTTGATCATATTGATTTGAACGTTGTATATCATAGTAATGACTGGCTCGAGCTAAGCCGAGTCCTACCGTGATTTAAGTGTGTACTAGACAATAACAACTAGTGAAAGTCAACGGAAAACCAGATTATTAGATGAATGCCAGTTCAAAGTCAAATCAAAGAAAAACGAGCAAACCAATCCCAGTTTATTTTTTTTATTTTACTCGTTAAAAAAACTAAGATAATCGTAAAAATAAAATGAGTGTCCTTTTCGAGGTTTATACCCATCGTGCTCTACAGCTGTTTTAATTCAATGTTATAATTCAACTTTGTATCTTTTTTCCTAAAGGAGTTTTAAATTAATTTAACGGATTGCACGTTCCTTTAAAGATTCCTTAAATACTTTTTTCATTTTTGAATGCAAAAAGTTGCGAAGCTTTTGATAGTGTAGGGAAATGGTGATGGGAGATTAAATTTTTTTGTGTGTGTCTTGTCAAAAATTTCAGTAATATTTATGATATAAAAGCTTAACATTTAGTACCTTTGGACAGCAAATTCACACTGAATCTCTTGATTTTTGACAACTTCAAGAGAAAAACAATGATTTATTCTTCTTTTTTCGAACATTCACGATGTAACACTTTGTCAATCTTTACTTAAGATTTTTTCAAGTGACAATAATTGTAAAAATAAACAGCTTTTGACAATTCAAATGGTACTTAGCGCTAGTGTCTCAAGACTCTATTCAAAGCCTTTCATTGTGGTGTGACCTTAAACAGACGGTCAGGGCCAAGCGATCGGAAGCTTTCACCCTGCAGCAAAATGATATTTATCTACTGACAAGTACAATAGCTAGTTTAACTTTAATATCGCCTTGAAATCGAAATTAGTCAATTTTGTTCAAAATATTATATATTTAACACAACTCTTTTCTCCCACCACATTTTTTGTTCTTTTGTACTAGGCTAGTTTGGTAAAAAGGCTAAAAAGTTATCAGCCGAGGAAGGTATCGTTTTCCTAAAATCCAATGAGCTTAAACGTAAATTTTCTAATAGAAAGGTTATTGGCATTTATATATATGTAGAAAACTGCAAAGATTTGACATAGGTGACGGGTTTGAGACTCTCGTGTTGAGATGCTACCACCTACCACGCTGAGCTGATAAGCACCAATCTTTATCTGAATCAGCTCTTGACAACGGAAACCTTAAGCTGCCAATAAGGATTTAAGCCGATATCGAGGGGTCAAAATAAAAGGAATATTTTCTGATAGAGTTCAGTTCGTGATGTTCCTTTAATATAAGTAGGTAGGTGCTAGTTCCGGACTACATTTACGATTCAAAAGAATATAATTAACGTCAAGCCATGCTCTTAACTAGTCCGGAAAATATGAAAATGGTCAATTAAAAGACACTTGAAACTCTGTTGCTTCTTTAAAAATAATTTTTTGGGGAAAGGAAAACACCATCGAACAGTTTCCTGCCTGGGACCAAACGCGTCAATTAGAGTGTTGCAGTCTTAAGGGCTCTTTTTCCTAAAATACAGACTATACTTTTCTTTGAAATATTTTAATGTTGCATAACCACTTATGACGAATACATTTTCTTTCATTACCTGGCAACAGTTTACGTTCTGATTACTTCCACATTGAATGGAAAAATCGTATTAATAAAGATATAAAAAAAGGAAAACTGGTCTTAAAAATAAGACAAAAACACTTATGTACAATACGATTTCCTAGCGGCTTTATCGTATAACGCAAGTGAAACACATCAATTGAAATAATTCATCAAGAACAATAAATACATTTTTGTGGAAAGAGAGAAGAATAATACCGATATTCCTATACGAAACAAGTTATAAACTGCAAAACACACACACACACACACATTGTTAGATGAATAAGACAGTGTTGTACATATATGTCCTGTTATAAACAAAGCAAGTTAGTTTAGCATAAACTGTATTCATTTGACATGAACTGTCGAGACAATATATGATAATCAAAGAGGAGTTTGGTCTGTATTCAGAACATCAGTGCACTAAAACAAGGACAAACAGTAGGATAGTCTAAAGAAAAAATGCAGACAGACAGACAGACATTAGCTGCAAGCCGTTACATGATTCCCTGCTTTGCTAGCAAGGAAGATGGATGATCGTGTCGCTTCAAGATACCCGGGTTATTGCGCATAAACTCAGTGAGAACGGTGAAATGTCACACTCGGCCTATGACATCACTTATCAAAAACAATTCCAAATAACTTGCCGGGGATTAGCGATAGTTGATTAAGGCAGATTGCAATTTGTTTCCAATGAAAGAAGAAGACACGACCAGCAGGAAGCTCAGTGTTCGTTTGTCATGCTAAACTTGAGCTAGGAGACTGGAAGTTCAAACGTCTTTCACGGAGGAGAAAAGTTATTTTCATATGTTGAATATCCCTAGGATGGGAGAACTTGTCAAGCAAATGGAATGCTTTATAGTTTTGTTAGTTATATCAGATAATAATACAATGTCGGATGCATACATAGTTAAAGCAAAAGCTGCCGGAACCGATTCTTCATAGTAATTCAGTTTTTCTACTTATTTCGCTTCTCGTTTTTCTCTAAACGACTAGTACTTTTTCCTGAGTTTTTTTGCTAGGAATCTCAAAGAATAATCACCAATTAAAGAATTATATCGCTATGGTCACCTCATGCACCTTGCAACAAATATCCCCTGTCAACGATAAGCAAATATTTTTCTGTGCTTTCTGTCGGTAGAGCAAGTTATTAATTTGCTATCTTTGATCCTAGATTTGTTCTCGAAACAGGCAAAAGTCTTAGATAGTTAATTAACGAGAGATTTAACAATATAGAAGCAAAGAAAACGCCTAACTAAGTATCAAAATGATTCTATAATATTCACTATTTCAAATGATCGAGATCGATAATCTATTTTAGAAACGTTTGGATTGCGAATTGAGCGAAGGTTGTAAGACCTCGTCAGAGAAGACTCTTTGTTTTGTTATTTGTATGTCGGCTCTTTACTTTCTTTTGCCAGCTGAGCTAAACATTTAACGACTGCAGTTTGAAAACAATAGCAATTGGGTATTAATTGGATCAAGTGTAAAAAAGGCGAGTGTTACAACATCGCGAAGCAAAGAAGTAAAGGTTGGACGTGAAAGAGGATACGATGATGATGATAAAGATGGTTTATACACCTATATATGATATTAATGCAACATGCACGTTTAGTTTTGGAAAACCTAGCTTATTTCAGGTTAATGTTGTAACATATTAGAGAACCTTCAGTCGTATTCAATTCCTACAAATTACACTTTCTTCCTATAATATTGAAAGCAAGAATCATCAGTTATCTGATTAATCTAAAGACGTCTGATGGTCATTCATTCTGAAATTATCTACTTCTTTGGTGATTTAAAGTATATATACATCTTTTGTTTGAAAAACGATAATAGCATGTATCATCCCATCTGTCTTGTTCTCTAACTGAAATCGTTTCTTTAATTACAATAGCAATTCTTAGATCTTCCCCTGGAGGGCTAGTCTCCTTCGTCGCAGCTGTCATTAAATCCCCGGGACGATCTGGGACCGAAATTAATGACGTTGCTAAGGAGACTACTGTAGGGTGGGGCGAGAAAGTATTCAAAATCAAGAGATCCTGTTACATTCTTAATTGCCTCATTCTTTTAAAAAGTATATTTAAAAAAATTTGGTTATAATTTTTCAAACATTGAGTGTCGTATTTCCCTGTGTCTGTTGTCTGCGAGGCAGACCCACGAGTTCGCATCTTCCCCGTATCCTTCCTCGATTTTCCAAAGTTACTCTTTTTTGTCTTGTTCATTTCTTTTCTTTTCTTCTTCAAAAATGTTCATTTACATGTCGAATTCGTGATAAAACGACGGCCTTTTCGTTTGCCGCTTTTCCGCACAATCCAAATATGGATTGATCATACCATATATGGAGTGAGCTTTCTCTACTTTATCTTCGATACTAACATAGAGAGCGTTTTCACTCACGCGAGAAGGAAGAATAGAGTTCGGTTCCCGAAGGATAAAACTTCGGCTAAATCTTCTTTTTATTCGAACGTTTCGTTCAAATTGTCTAGTTTCTGTAAATGGTACGTGTCAGTTATTATCCTTATCTAAAACGAATAAGAATGTTTCTCTTTCCATCTACAAGATATCTCTTGTAGACTACTGTCGTCACGCTCTGCACCTCGTCTATGACTAGGAAGATCCTCGGACATGGAAAACCATCTGTATAAAATGTAACTCTGCCCGAGGATTGCAGAGCGCCCCATCATGCTGCTTTTAACTGTCAATAATAAGGATCATCAAGGATCATCTAGAGAAAACGGACCAATTTTTTTTTTAAATGACAAAATTACTTTGTTTCAAACGAACCATTTTTAATTAATGTTAATATGTGAGGGACCACTGTAATTGGCACACGCTGTAATGGGTTCCCAGCCATTATGTATGAATGTATGTAATTATTCTCGTGCGTGTGTACATGTGTGAGTGTTTGAATGGCGAAGCTATAAATAAATAAATAAATAAATAAATAAATCTCCGTTTTGTAAATGCATTCTTATCATGTTGTCTTCTTTGTGTTGTTGTCACTCTGTCTCCTCTAGCGACCATAATAATAATAATAATAATAATAATAATAATAATAATAATAATAATAATAATAATAATAGCTTTAATTACTATTGAATGGCAAATTATTACATAGAAATTTGAAAAGCTCAAGATTACAATAAGATATATAGATTTACACAAATAATACAATAACTGAAAAGACGAAAAATTTACATGCGTAAAATTACGTATATGTAATGATAATATCTAAATAACAATCATCATCATCATCATCATCCTCATCATCATCCTTAGCGTCAAAACAATAAACTGCTTTTTTGTGATTTCATAGTGTTATAGGGCAATTTCTACAATTCCGTTAGTAAACTTTCTTACGGATATATGGCATGAACTCAAGTATACCAAATTGCAAAAATGTGGTGTAAAACATAGTCGAGCCTAAATATCAAGAGGATAAATTTTATTGCGAATGTTTTAAGTTTTGTTTTTACAGTGTGATCTCGTTATCGCGTTATATCGACATCACTTATTTTATAATGATTTGCAAAACAGCAATGCGTTACTTCAACGATACGGCGGTCATCTTGCCAGGGGGCAAAACAAAACGAAGATGACGGAAAATATATAGAGTTTCGCGTGTTTGTCTTTCTTTGATGGGTAAAGGTGATTGAGGTGCCCTCTTAATTCATCTTTTGTTGTATTGTCTTGTAGTGAGCTGTTGAATATATAACAAAGCTTTATTGCCCCTGGGCGCCCCATTGTAATGCCCTGCGAACGAAGATGGCCGCCATGTAGTCGAAGTATACTGCTTTTTAAGACTAAGTTGTGCTCATTTTTTAAAGAATACGATATACCCCAGGATTATAGCACATCTTTATTCTATTTATTTTTTGTCGACAGGAGAAGGACAAGGCAATGAATTTGCATCTTGAAGCAGACGAGCAATTATGGCTGCAGATAGTGCCCGGGGCATTATGTAAGTGGGATCCAACTATGGAGATGATTCGCGGACCAGACAATGAGATCTATCTCAGAACTACTAGAGATATTATGCCGAGAGAGGAGCTCAGAGCGTGGTTCAGCGCTTCGCTTGAAAGAGAGATTGGCATTTCAAAGAATGATATGGCTGTCAAGAGTAAAGGTAATATATGGGAAATTGTGGAAATATCACTGTATAAGCTACTGTAAAGCTGCTTGCTTGAGGCGAATAATTGTTTGAATAGTATATCGCTACGTAGGTGATTATTAAAAAGAAAATAGCCAAGATTGTTTTTTATTTTAATTTGTTTATTTGGTATTTTGAAGGCGGCACTCGCATTAACAAAAGGCGCGCCCGATTTTCTTTAAACACCTGCTTTATGACATGTGTAAGCAATCGATGTAATAATCACTGTAAAAGTACGTAGAAAACGAGTAGAAATACTTTACTGAAAAAAAATTACTAATTTTCTTACATATTTATTTACTTAATACACAGGTGTTGGACAACAATGTCCTACCTGCGATATGATAAACCAGCGGAGTCTCTTTGCAACACATGCGCTTCTTTGCTGCCAGTCTGATGAAGCAAAAAGGGAAAAGCACCAGAGTAAATATAAAGAACTTTCCGGCAGTAGCTCTCTTTCTCTTACGCAAACCTCTTCGTCCAGCTTAGACAGATCCTTTCGGATGAATCCCTCCTCTTATGAACTAGATTCAAATTTACACCACAACCTGCATTCAGCGTTTCGTCGATTAGCTAAGAATGTGTTTCCGCCATTCCAGGATCCAAAGCTTGCCAGTCTTATTTCTTCCTTCTCAGAACCTCGACATCTCATGGAAACGAGCTCTGAAACCTTAGCTGATCACCAGAAAAACGAGTTTAGGAAAAAATTCCAAGGCAATGAACATTATCTGAGAAAACACTTGTATAGAGAAGGGCCAGGCGAAAAAACCTTTATGTTGACAAAGAAGCGTTTTCTGGCATCGCTATCAATGCAAAAGCCTGTCAACTACGAAACACTGGAAATGAACTGCCGTGACGATAACGAGATGATGAGACATGAACAACAACGCTGGGATGAGGTGCATGCAAGAGATATGGTGATGGTCAGTGATGCGAGGAGATCCTCTGATATCGATAGGAACGCTCACATGATATGGAGTCGTTACAGCGGTATGTCTGAAGACTGGTTCCGTACTTCTAGTAACGACCAAAGAGATTCAGAATCATTGAATCGTGTTTCTCCTATGGAATCTTTTCATGACAAGGATGAAGAGTCACGTGATATTGGTGCATGCACCACGTGTCATGACTCTACTTGCACTTGTAGCGGTGAATGTGACGCTAGAAACCGAAACAAATTTGAACAACAATCAGAAAAACTGAATGACATTGCTGATCAAAATGAAAAAGAAAGAAATGAGCCCGCAGATCAAGTCAATGAGACTTCAAGTTTAGAATTTCAAGACACTATCTCTTCTGATTCAATACACGGGGAAAAGGTCTCAAAAGTTGAACAAAATTGTAGTCCCATAATAGAGAGTGTAGAACAGCATTCATTTATGCCTCGTTATTGCGTGACAGCCCCAAGACCATGGTATTTTCCTGAGAATTCCTTTCTATCAAGCGTGACAAGAAAAGAGCTGGCTCAATACCATGAGAGAGCGTCGACACTTTCAATGGCCTCGCTGTCACGATACCAGCACCTTAACCCATTTGCACTACCTTATACCTTGGGCAGTAGTCCCCAGTCCACTTCTCGAGCATCTCAGGGATTTACGTGTGATTTTTGCGGCAAGGTTTACTGCAGGAAATACGTCCTGAAAATCCACATGCGCACGCATACCGGATTCAAGCCTTTGAAGTGTAAATTTTGCGACAAGTCGTTCAGCGATCCCAGTAATATGAAAAAACATGTCAAACTGCATGACAGTGAAAATACCGTACATAAATGCAAACATTGTGGAAGAAGCTTTGTGAGGTACCGAGGGCTATTAAACCATATTAAATCGAAGCATACTGAGCCTTTGAATATCGAGATGTTAATATAGTGTTCCTGTTTGCCGGTTACGTAATCGTGGCCATCATGGTGCTATTTACAAGGGCGGATCCAGGAATTTGTTAGTGGGGTGTCCCACTCGAAGAAATGTATATTCATCGCTTCAAAAAAGCGTGGGTAATTATTGCGTTAGGGAGGTGTCGCGGTGCACCACAGTACACCTCCTGGATCCGCCCTCATTTAAAATGAGATTTCTCTGATACATATTAATCGATTGTTGAAGGTTATACAATAGAGGTTTTGCACCATCACGTGTCCATCCCATAATACTACTTGGGCTGCCTGTGGTTAAATGTGGCAGAACAATAAAATCCCTTTGATCTCGGGAATTTAATTCTCTCTTGTGTAAAACGATCGTATTGTTCCTGCCATCTAACATGGCTGCCGTCACGTCATGATGCAAAATCTTTATACATAAGATTACAAAGTTCTAAGATATTAATGACGCACGGTGTTTCGGATTTATCGTGACCCCATTATCAATTCCTAACTATAAATAGATAGAATTCAAATGTTGCTATACGAAGAATATTTGAACTGTGTAATCCATTGTTAACCGCAATAACGAGCCGCTAACATTTTGTCATTTGACTCTCTTGAAATAAAGTTGCAACCCATCAATCGTAGAATGGAATCATAAATAGCTCTAAAAGCAGAGAAGGTTAGCAGACTTAAATGAATTAACCATTAAATTAATAATGCTTCGAGAATCATAAAGCTATGTTAACTTTAAACAGTGTAGTGTTTGACCTCTGTGTCACCTCGTGTCATTTCCTTGAGAATAAGATTCGTTCTTTGAGTTGTATCCATGTGTTCATGAGTGTTCTCATGCGGAATCGTTAAACAAAGAAATGATACTCTAGGGAATAACACGTGGTAGTCTGAAATCGGCAAAACATTACATTTTTGTTAGCTACCAGATACCATTAGTGATACACACTCAATTACAAAATCATTGTCGGACACAAGACACAGAACAAACAAGTTGAGACGGAAAGGTGTTCTGGAAAATGACATGATTGATGTATTTATTCGAGATACAGTCGAGAGACAGTCGATATGAAACGTGTAAAAACTAAGCCTCTATACTTTCTGTCAGTGAAACAATTCTTGAACACTGTTTCTAGATACATCTAATTTACCTACTTTCCGTGAACCATTCCGTTTTCAGCTTTTATGTTCATTGTTTTGTATCCGACAATGATTTCGCAATTGGGTGAATGCAACGAAACAAAAAAAAGAAAAAAGGATGTATATAGATGTAAAACATGTAAACATTACATTCATAACTAGAAGGATATTAAACAATCAGAGTGCATTGAAGAAAATCTTCACCAGTTCCCAGTTTTAGCTTTTCTTCCCGTCCCCCACTTTCAGATTTCCCTAATACTGTGTTACGAAATCTTATCAAAAGAATATTATAGAAAAGTCAAAAGTACTGTTTGGTGTTGAGTAAATGACGTCATTGGACTATTTCAAAGATTCGGAAAAGAATAAACTTTTCAATTGGAATATCAAAAACCAAGGTTAACCAGCGTGTCGAAATCGGGGGAAAAATTGAGATATAATAGAGTTTTGGTGGACGCCAATCCAAGTGTTTTGCAGCATTGACAGAAAACACATAGCCTTTACAACTTTATTGGGTATCAATCAGAAAGCAAAATTACAAAATCAACATGCTACCCAAAGAGGAAAGTGCGAACGGGACTCTAGGACCCATGCTAGGCATTTCCTCTTGACTAACGATATAAATCAATAGAGAATTGTCTTGGAAAATTAACAGTTATAGTAGTAAAAACTGATAACTAGTGAACCGAGAATGTCAAAAAATAATCAATGGAGTTCAAACAAACAAAAGTCCCTGAGGGCGGTTAATGGGCGCCGATGAGTCGGTCCAGTCGATCGCAGGCAAATTAAAGTCTCCGACCAGAATAATTTGGCTGTATTCCGGTGCACTTTGAAGTGCAGAGTTCAATTTATCTAGGACATCAAGGGTGGAATCAGGAGGACGGTAAAAGGTGTAAAGCATCACATATTTACAACTAGGTCTAGCAAGTTCGACAACAATTAGTTCAGTATCATCTCTTTCAAGATCTTGACGACGAGCAGATTGTATGTCTATCTTTACTGCTATTAGAACACCTCCACCGGTTCTTCCATTCCTGTCACGGCGGTAGACATTATATCCTGGTAGTAGTTCACTGTTCATTATGGTACTATTCAGCCAAGTTTCACTGAGGCAGACGGCGTCGTAGTCATTGCCATACACAATGTGCTGCAGTAAGGTGATCTTACACGCTTTCACTGAGCTGTTGTCGTTCAGCGTCAAAAATGACTTCAGACTTCTGGTGTTCAAATAGGCTATATGCATAGTGAAGAGCACACTACTGAGTAATGTTTGGCCAGATAGCTTTAGAACTTTTATAGCGTTTAAAGGGGGACTAGCACGAAAATCGTCCAAATTTAATTTAGCTGAAACTTTACTGGAATAACCCTTAGAGTTATAATAATCACTGGTTAAAGTTTTTTTCTGATATTTGGATGAGAAGTATCATATTTTAACGAATTTTTATAGGAGTCTATGACGTCATACACTCAACACTAAACATGCCTATGGAATGTCATGGAAACACATCGATTGACGTCGACCAAAACCTACTTCGTCACTATGGCAAATTGTACAATTTCACGCGTGTGATTGAGTCACTGTAAGACATGGAGTCGAGTTCGCAAAGATGGATGAAAACAGTGATGGCGGTTGACCGTTGTTTTGTTGAGTAAGTTTTCATTGTCATTCTCAATACTATAATATTAGCTAGTAGGTTTAGGCTAAACAATTAGGGACCGGTCATTTATTAGAAGGGGGGGGGGGGGGCAGGGGGCTGGTGCAAATGGGGAGGGGGCCATACCTTTTTGTGCAACTAAAAATGAGGGGCTGCATGAAATTAGAGAAGGGGTACATCTGCTGGCCCGCATCTCCTGGCCCCACACGCATCTAGTGGCACCTTAGTCCTAAGTCCTTAACGAAGCATGCTGTGGTAACAAAACTTGGTAGCTTGGGTGAGACTTGTGTTGTCAATCATCAAGCTACGTGACATGGCGTTTCGTCACATATCACGTGACTTACGAACAAAACATTTTCGCCGATCTTCACCAATAGTCATTACAATACATGCTATAGTAGAGAAACTTGTTACATTGGCTAGCTTTATGTGAGTGATTTTACCACGTGATTTGATGTGACGTCACATAACACGTGGGTTAAGAACCAAACATCGCCGATTTTTGTCAGTAGTTTTGACTTACGAACAATTGCATGTTATCGTTTCGTCAAATGAAATGATACTTATTTATTACGAAATTATCTTCCACATACCTCGGGTGGCTCCCATCATACCCACCTCTAATGGACCTGCATCTCGTGGCCCAAGCCTTGCAAGAATTCATCAGAAAGAGAAACCTCAAGGTGACAGGTAAAAAACAAGAATTGGTTGTATAAGAAAGTTGTAAGAAAGTGTCGTATATTGGAATTTAAAGTTGATTGGAAATTTTCATATCTTCGTTTTCAACATTGTAAATTTCAACTGAATAATGAAATCAAAATATATACATATCAATGTAAAAATAATTATAAAAGCGATAATGGTTTCAAATTCGAATTACTACACTATCCCGTTCCTTGACTATATAAATAATCACCATGAGAAAGATTGTTCTAACTCAGAATAAGAGTGGGCGTATTGTCATGCAGCAAGTTCCGAGCCGGAGTGGATTCCAATCACCTCGCTCGTTTATCCTGACCTTCTTTCTGTGAGCCAGACGGTCTACGTCTGAAGGTTTTGTTCGTCAACTGAAATCAGTACAGTTTACACCCAGACTAGGACAGCTCACATCATATTTGACATCTCTATGCGAAGGGGAAGAAAAATGAAACAAGACCCTGGAGGAAGGAACAGTTTACTGAGTTCGGGAGTTCAGTAAGAATATAAAAGCAAATAGAAGTGAAAAAAGTTACAAAAATTCAAAAGCAGTGATAGAGCTACTATAGGGCCTTTGCAACTAAGCAATCGCGAGCTGATTAATTTACTGAGAGCAAATAAATGAACATTTTGATTCCCAAGGGTGACAATTACTGGAGAGAAAACACACTTTCTGCAACCTGTTTCGAGAGATCGCGACTACATTTCGTAGCACACTGGATACACATGCTTTACAAGTAGCTAAGAAGAATCACCAATTTAATATATATATTTTTAAAATTGCATTCCAGTGCAGAAACGTGACCGTTAGCGATTTTCGTTGGCGCTTGGCTGCATCACAAATTATCTGAACATTTTAATTTTTTGAAAACTGAGTCGAAAGAATGCATCAGTGGCATTACTTGTGAATCTAGTAACCATCGTGGTGTTTTGATGGACTACTGTGGTGACCTGTACGGCGGATTGTATGGGATTGAGCAAGAAAAACTGAGCTAATTGACCTCCCAACTGCAAGACTTCTTGATTCCGCTGTAGTGAGCTGGCCGGTAGAAAGGCGAGTCTTTTAGTAAGCCAAACTTGACCTCAAACAAATACGCTATAAACTTTTTATTGTAAGGAAATCAATAGTTATATTTTACCTCTAACGGCCAGAAAGGTAACCAGTTAGCAGTCTCTTTAGTTTTATCTGGATGCTAGCGATTTTCACCGAATTTTCACCAAATTGACGTCACCAGCGTGCTCCATACGAGTGCTCCATATAATTTTTCTTCATATAATAGGTAGTGAGCCAATCAAGCGCGCGTTATATCTTAGTTATGTTATAAAAGTCCAATTGAACATAGTGTAAAGGGGAAAAATATCACTAAGGGAAAAATAATCTAGAAAAAGAAACTTATTTGTTAAGCCTTCTGTAAATAACAAATGTAAGGAAATCTCTTTATTTGAATGACATATCAATAGACAACCTGTCAGTGACCAATGTTAAGTCATTCATAATGACTTGTTTATTAACTCCAGGGTCAAGGATGTTTGTTCATTGACATAGCCTTTCACTTCTAATTGGAAAGTACTTTTTGTGGTAAACGACAGCTGCAAATCTACTGTACTTTTCCAGTGAAAACAGGTTTTGATCATGAGCAGGGTTGTTTACTGTACAAACAGTTACTTCCTAAGCCTTTTTCCGTTCCCTTTTTCAGAATGATCTTACTTATAACTTTAAAATATCTTTAGTGCAATCTACTCTATACTAGTTAATTTAGCGAACACCATCGACAGATTTTTATGGTCAGTTCTTAGAACTGAGTGCTCATACTTTTTTCTACAGTCAACACTTGTCTCAAGCTCTTACCTCATATTTGACCTGGTCTAATCTAGTTTGACTTAGTATATACCGGTTATGTGAGGTATTGCGTAAGCTTAGCCCTTAAATACGAGCTCACTCAAAGTTCAGTTCATTAGTGAGAGCTGATAGCACAGTGCACAGCGAAGTAGCAGCTAGTCAAGAGCCATAACCAGAATATATTGTTAAGTACTTCAAGCAACACAAAATAAAGCCGAAGGAAGCAACTGAAGAACGACCCGAATCTTTGTGTCCGTTGGAAAAGTATCACTCCATTACTTTCCCTCCGTGTGATAATAGAAACTTTATAAAGCATTTTCATATTTTCTTTGCCACGACCTTTGTTTCGCTCCGGTGTGTGACTGTGGATTGGAACCAACGCTCAACTTGCATAAAATAGTCGAAATACAAACATTCAAATGGCTTTTCACCGGTGTGTTCTAAGGTGACTGTTCATATACGTTTTCTGTGCAAATGCTTTATCACAATACGAACAGTTAAATGGCTTTTCACCAGTATGTGTTCGTAGATGGATTTTCATATTATCTTTCCGTGCAAATGCTTTGTCACAATACAAACAGTCATATGGCTTTTCACCGGTATGTGTTCGTACATGGGTATTCAATTTCGTTTTCTGTGAAAATGCTTTATCACAATACGAACATTTATATGGCTTTTCACCGGTATGTGTTCGTAGATGGGTATTCATACTATCTTTCTGTGCAAATGCTTTATCACAATACAAACAGTCATATGGCTTTTCACCGGTATGTGTTCGTAGATGGATATCCAATTTCGTTTTCGTAATAAATGCTTTATCACAATATGAACATATAAATGGCTTTTCTTCGGTATGTGTTCGTAGATGGAATTTCAATTCCCATTTCGTGATAAATGTTTTATCACAACACGAACATTCATATGTCTTTTCACCGGTATGTCTTCGTAGATGAATTCCGAGATTAGTTTTTAATGCAAATGCCTTATCACAATATGAACATTCATATGGCTTTTCACCGGTATGTGTTCTTAGATGAGTGTCAAGTACGCATTTCCACTTAAATGTTCTACTGCAGTAAGAGCAGTCATAAGTCTTGGTACTACTTACTTGCTTAGTTTGTACATTTGGTACCATCTCCTTTTTTTCATTCATCTTGGTAACTATGGTACTCAATGACTCATCAAGTTTCTCGTCAACATCAGTGTTATTCAATGTGTTCTGCTCATTGACATCAATAGTACGAACATCATCGCTTACTTCCTCTTTTATTTCGTTGCTTTTGTTTTCTCTATTTTCCATTTGACGTTCATTGTTCACATACATTGAGGTACATTGATTGACACAGCCGTAGTCTTCAGTCTGTGTAGCCACACTGCACAGTTCATTTGGTACATCTGGTACATCACTGATCTGTACTCTAAGGATGGTGGTCTAGATTAACAACAAGTATAATAATGATAGACATGCACCTATTCCATACCAACATCTGCACAGCACAGCACAGCACAGCACAGCACAGCACAGCACAGCACAGCACAGCACAGCACAGCACAGCACAGCACAGCACAGCACAGCACAGCACAGCACAGCACAGCACAGCACAGCACAGCACAGCACAGCACAGCACAGCACAGCACAGCACAGCACAGCACAGCCACAGCACAGCACAGCACAGCACAGCACAGCACAGCACAACTCACCATTTTCCATACATTGTTTCACTTGTCAAACACAAAGCACTCAAGCAAGGCACCAAGGTACTTCCAAAGGATTATTCAAATTTGAACCATGCAACCTCAACTGAATGCTTTATGTTTGACCAGTGAACCGATCTATGGAAAATGGTGAATACAGCACAGCACAGCACAGCACAAGAGCATAGCACAGCACAAGAACAGTGCACAGCACATCATAGACTTACTTCAGAGTAACGAGAATTTGTGTTCCATCTGTGTTCTCCAGTTTTAATGTCGTAATAAAACAAAATCTCTCCAGATTCACAAGCATATCCAAACCAATCTGACTCTATTCATCTGAGTCCATATCCTCCTTTTTATATGCTCACCTGACTCCATTTGAATACTGAAATAAATATGAAAGGAACATCATAGCACACAGAGAATATGGAGTAAAATGTCTGACTACAGAGCAAGGAAAGCAAGTATATAGCAGTATCGTAATTCTCAGGCTTGATATTGAGTATGTGAGTAAAGTTGTTTGTCAGTTCTTTCCTGTACTTCAAAGGTTTTTCTGTGGGTTATCCAAATTTCCTCCGTTCTTAAAATTCAACTTTCTTACTGGTGAAGATGAAGCATCTAAGCCCCATCAAACCCAGGTGTCGTTGGTGAAAGGTGATGTATTAGCAGCACACACCTCCTGTTCTAATTTGGTCATCATCCAAATCCATCAGTAGACCTCCACGGCTTGGGCATAGTGTTTTCTCATTTCAGATGATGTGTCATTCCATAGAGTATCATATCTTTGTTTAACAGTTGTGCTTGGTTGCACATGTGTAGATACAGCTCAAACAAAAAACCTATTCCCAAGGGAATGACACATTCTCTGATATGGGACAACATTCTGCCCTAGGCAGAGAAGGTCTATTATAACTCATGCTGGTAGCTGGAGAAGCAAGACCCTCGGTTTCAGAGGGTCTCTTGCACCAGTGCTTCTTGCTTGTAGGTTTAAACAACAAAAATACTAAAATCATGAATCCCTCTTTTTTCTTTTTTTTTTTTCTTTTTTTTTTTCATTTCTTTTTTCTCTTTTTTTCCTCTGTTTTTATATCTCACTTTAACCTTGCAAAGTCATTATAACCTTGATTGAGGCAGACCCCGCAGGGATGAAAATAACGATTTAGCGGCTTTTTTTTAAATTTTGGGCTTCCTGTGGATAAAACAAGATGGCGTCCTGTGTGTAGCTTTGGGTTCAGTCTAATAAAAGCTGAATTCAACCCCTAACAGCGAACCAGACTACAAACCTTGAATGAAAATTTCTTTTATCATCAATAAAAACTGCATGGCCCAGAATGATTTTGTAAAGTTTGGTAAACCACCAAAAAGCGGTACGATTTTGCTTTAACAAAGTTCTCCAATACACCACACTATCGAATTGTTTAACAAGATAGAACAAGTAAACAAGTGTATTTTTATAGAATAATGTTCTCATATTGTACTTTACTTGCACATTTATCTTCGTTTCGTTGTTTTTACAGATTATTTCGTGAAGGCTCGTTTCCAAATGACTCGAGTCATCAGCACTTTAATCCTACGAACAGCACTAAATACCCACTAAATAACGCAATACACCATGACTGACCTACCTGATGTATCAGTTGACCAGAAAACGATCTGTTTGTCCAGGAAAATCGACCAAAATCACAAGATATTTGCGAAAATTACAAGAATCAAGCAAACTGAGATTTAGCACAGATGGAAGGACCACAGGAAACCCAATAACGTGTGTTTAGGGTTTTGACTGATTTCACAGGGAGCCCAATGCACGAAGTTTCAAAAATGCAGGGGCTCGGCATTTGACTTTATGGGGAAGAAAGTGGTGAAATTGTTTTTTATGCTATCGTTTTTCGTTAGAGTTCTCAATCAGGTGGTGGAATTGTGAGATATACATGTTTCTTATATTGCTATTGTGCGCGTCTGCTGTCTTACTTTTCGAATTTCCACCACCACTGGTCGTTTTCATGATCCCCGATATTGTAATGTATATCTTTAGTTAGCGAGATTTTTTTTACTTTCAGTTCATTTTCTTTAATTATACAGCTTCTCATCAATCCCATATAGTTAACTGTCCAATTATTTCCTTAATTGCACAGGTCTTATTGATATGGGATTAATTAGGCAGCTATATAATTAATAGGTAATTGGATTTCATACTCCCCAATCAAGAAATAATTAGACTCGAAAATTCATCTGACTGCCAAGTTGGACTCGGCCTACGGCCTCATCCAATCGGTTGTCAGTCCTCGGCCGGAATTTTCCTCGTCCAATTATTTCTTAATTGGACGGCATGGAGTCCTATTACATATGCTAATTGCTATCCAATTAATAAAATGTTTTTGTGTTTGCTGCTTTTCGTATTCTCTTCCTTTTGGATACTTTCGTGGAGTTATTTGAGCGTCTATGCCGCCCCTCGAACTCATGTACATGAACCTTGTCTGGTATTGTTGATGAATGTTTTCAAGCATCTTGGTGTCGGCTGTTGGTAAAATGTGGTCTTGCATATATACCTATTTCAATAAACTGTTAGTCACCTGAAAAGCTACAAAGCTGAGGCCGACCAGGATTATAGGTAGATACATTTTACATGCTTCAACCGCTTGATAACTTTTGATGGAATTGCTCATATTTTACCAGTTATAGTCTAACCTCTCCTGAGCACCTCAAGCTGCAGTTTGTATCAAAAAAGCTGTACTTGTTGAAATGAATTGTTTCCCATAATCCTCAGTGATCTCCGCTTTCTAGGTTTTTGGTGACTAACTTTATTGAAATAAGTATATCTGCAGCACTTCACTTACATGATATTTATAACGACTAGTATAACTGACATAAAGGTTATCCCTCTGTAAGTAATGTAACTTCGGGTTACCGCTCAACCCCTCCTACAAAGCAAGCGGTGCATGGCTAGGGTCAGATGCAGGGAGCCCAATAAAGTGAGAGTTGGAAATAAAATCGGCAACATTGAAAAGTTATAGGGAAATTATATTGGGAAAAACAAAGACCAAAGCTCGATTGACAGACTGGTTTTGAGATTCGAAAAATATCATATTTCGTGTTGGAATATAGAGAATAAACTTGAACCGGTGTTTTAAAGAAACATAAAGATCATAGTCCACTATAATTAAAATTCAGACGATTTTCGTACTAGTAATTCCCAAAGCAAAAACACATTCTAGGATTATTATCTGTGGAGGACTTTTCATATTTTATATATTTTATTATTTTAAATAAGTGTTGGATACCACGTACACAGCTTTTACTCACGAATAATCAAATGAAAAATCCATCTACAGCACTACTCCCCTGTCTACAAAACCCTAAACACATGTTATTGGGCTCCCTGTGGTCCTTCCCATCTCACCTTGGTGACTGTGCTTGACTCGAGTTCGATTGGTTCTGATTTTCCCAAATATCTTGTAATTTTGGTCGATTTTCCTGCACAAACAGACTGTTTTCTGGTCAACTGATACGTCAGGTATGTTATTTATGATGTTATGATGCTAAAAACAGTCTTGAGTAGAGAGGACCGATTGTACGGAACTGTGATTGGACAAGAAGGCCTTACATCAAACGATACAATTAAATGCGAAACGCGGATTTCGCATTTTACGAATCTTTAAAATGCGAAACCGTCATTTTGGCGCTTTTTGCCATTATTGCTCATTATTGAAAATCAATTTCCTCTTAATAGTTTAAGTTTTAGGAGTAATTCTTAGTTTTTAGGTAGGTCCATTACAACAGCTTAACAGCTTTGTTAAGTTGCCTTTTAAAGACCTACACAGAGAAATAAAGTGTGTGTGGACAGATGGATGGACAGACGGATGAAAGGATGGATGGATGGTCTCCCAGTTCAACAGACCAACAAATATTGTAATTTAAAGGCATAATACTAATAATATGCTAACAATTCACTCATGATCATAAGCTACACAGCTGCTAATAATGCCTTTATATTCAACCATTTCAGTCCCCCATTAATCCTAAAGTTCTCATAAGCCTTTGACAATATTTTCATAAAGAATTGATTCTTTAAATAGTGAATAATAGTGAATAGTTGATTTGTGAAAATAATTCGTCATTTGAATGTGAGGTCTTTGAGATACAAAGGTTTATATTTCCAAAATGTAAATGACTATGACGTAACAAGGGATTCGGGTTATTTTGTGGCAACTTTTATATTGAACGTTGGACATTTTTTGAAAACAAATTTGTAAAAGCCTTTACGTGAGTCACGAGTAAAATACTGTATTCCATGACGAGTGCAGTGTTCTATATTAAATGATCCCTTATGTTACATCATAGTCATTAACATGTTGGAAATATAAACCTTTGCATCTCAAAGACCCGACATTCAAATGACGAAATATTTTCACAATCAGCTATCCACTATCTAAAGAATCAATTCTGAAAATAGTGTGTAAAGGCTTTTAAGCACTTTAAGATATAAAGTGTATTGAGACTGTGCAATGTGCTATATCAGATGATTCCATTATCAAGGTAAATTCCCTGCATTTGTCTCAGCAAGCAATAACTGGATACCTGTATATACTAATGAGGTACTTTAGAGTATGTAAAAGAAAATGATCTATTTTACTGATAAAGCTGAAACATCTTAGCCCCATCACCATTCTGCTATCTGCTGCTATACATACTTTCCTTGCTCTGTAGTCAGACATTTTACTCCATATTCTGTGTGTGCAAATAATGTTCATTTCATATTTATTTCAGTATTCAAATGCAGTCAGGTGAGCATATAAAAAGGGAGGATATGGACTCAGAAGAAACAGAGTCAGATTGGTTTGGATATGCTTGTGAATCTGGAGAGATTTTGTTTTATTACAACATTAAAACTGGAGAACACAGATGGAACACACATTCTCCTCACTCTCAGGTAAGTCTCTGCTTCAATCTGCTCACTGTAGCTTTCCCTGCTTTGCTCACTGTAGCTTTCCCTGCTTTGCTCGCTGTACCTTTCCCTGCTCTGCTTTGCTTTCCCTGCTCTGCTTTGCTGGGCTGGGCTGGGCTGGGCTGGGCTGGGCTGGGCTGGGCTGGGCTGGGCTGGAAAGACTGTCCTCTAGAAACTTTGGTCATTAAGTCAAAAGAAATTGCATAAGTTTTCAGATACTGGCATGGAATAATGCATGGCTATAACTATTTACTTGTTCTCATTCTAGAATAATACCATACACAAAGTACAGACCAGTGATGTACCAGATGTACCTAATGAACTGTGCAGTGTGGCTACACAGACTGAAGACTATGGCTGTGTCAATCAATGTACCTCAATGTATGTGGACAATGAACGACAAGTGGAAAATAGAGATAGCGAAAGCAACAAAATAAAAGAAGAAGTAAGCGAAGGGGATACGATTGATGTCAATGAGCAGAACACATTGAATAACACTGATGTTGACGAGAACCTTGATGAGTCATTGAGTACCATAGTTACCAAGATGAATGAAAAGAAGGAGCTTGTACCAAATGTACGAACTAAGCACGTAAATAGTACCAAGACTTATGACTGCTCTTACTGCAGTAGAACATTTAAGTGGAAAAGCGTACTTGACACTCATCTACGAACACATACCGGTGAAAAGCCATATGAATGTTCGTACTGTGAAAAAGCATTTGCATTGAAAGGTAATCTCGGAATTCATCTACGAAGACATACCGGTGAAAAGCCATATGAATGTTCGTGTTGTGATAAAGCATTTACTACTAAAACGCAATTGAAAATCCATCTACGAAAACATACCGGTGAAAAGCCATATGAATGTTCGTGTTGTGATAAAGCATTTACTACTAAAACGCAATTGAAAACCCATCTACGAAAACATACCGGTGAAAAGCCATAGGAATGTTATGAGATGGATGAGTCATTGCGTACCATAGTTACCAAGATGAATGAAAAGAAGGAGCTTGTACCAAATGTACAAACTAAGCACGTAAATAGTACCAGGACTTATGACTGCTCTTACTGCTTACTGCTCTTACTGCTCTTACTGCAGTAGAACATTTAAGTGAAAAAGCGTACTTGACACTCATCTACGAACACATACCGGTGAAAAGCCATATGAATGTTCATATTGCGATAAAGCATTTGCATTAAAAACTAATCTCGGAGTTCATCTACGTACACATACCGGTGAAAAGCCATATGAATGTTCGTACTGTGATAAAGCATTTGCATTAAAAATTATCTCGGAATTCATCTACGAAGACATACCGGTGAAAAGCCATATGAATGTTCGTACTGTGATAAAGCATTTACTACTAAAACGCAGTGGAAAATCCATCTTCGAACACATACCGTTGAAAGGCCATAAGAATGTTCGTATTGTAAAAATGCACTTGCAAAGAAATGTGCTATCGATGTTCGTCTACGAACACATACAGGTTGTAAAGCCTAATGAATGTTCATTTTATCAAAAGGAAGTTGCAAAGAATAATAATCTCGATCATCATCATCTACGAAAAAATACCGGTGAAAAGCCATTTGAATGTTCTCATTGCGAAAATAATTTCATGCAAGAGCAAGTATCAGTTCCCATCTACGATTCGCTGTGCAGGGTAGCCGATGTAGGATGTTATACTTGTCGCGCATGCATGGCGTAGCTTAGCAACGCTGTCATGATTAAGACAGCCGCCCTTGTCAAATTACGTTTGGCGCCAAATGTACTCATTTGTGCTACGTTTACCAGGTTAAAAACCGGTTTTAAAACTGGTTTTGTTCGTCCACGATTGTGGTCGGCGGTGTATCAAAGAGGGAATAGTTCAAGTAGATGTCTTCTTTCGACTGTTCGATCCCAACTCTTTTCAGCCTCAAGTACCCACACAGCGGATCAAAAAAGACTTTTATGTTGCACCATGTTTAACATAAGGAGCGCGTTCTTCTAACGTAACAAGTTACCTTAATCGATAAATGATATTAAAAGAAATTGGACAAAACACTTACCAAACAAACAAAGTTCTCCGTTCGTCAGCGGGTAAACGGAAGCACTAGCCCGTACCCTGCCCATCTGAAGGACAAAACTGGATGAACTTCCTTTGTCAAAATAGCGTACGACAGACGCGAAGAAGAACCGTTAGGACTGCAGTAGCTCCCCGGGATCGGCGTGGGTGAAGGGAGAACCACTTTGCGGACCTCAACTCCTGCCAACGCAAACGAGTTCAGTCGTCGATGATTGGGTTTTGATCTTTGGGACATGGACAGTGAAGAATATAAGGCTGGACTACGCCGCGACAATCGGTAGGCTGCACATACGCGCTGCCTCACCAATATTAATGAGACCTAACTGAAGTGGTACTAGAAGAATTCAATCAATATTTTGCAGAGATTGGACCAGAACTTGCTAAAAACATTTAAAAAGTTGACAGTTATTATAAAATTTTCTTTCTAGCACTAAAACTGCAATTATTTTCAATAAAGGAAACCGACTGCTCAACTGTTTTTTCACTGCTATCTAGACTCTGCAAGTCCAAGGCAACTAGCCTTGACAATATATCTGCCAAACGTCTTAGGGAATATCCCGATCTGATCTATGAATGAATCATTAGCGTATATATTTAATCAATATATTAAAACGGAAATACTTTCCGATGAGTGGAAATCCGCAAGGGTTACCCCTCTTTATAAGAACGCAGGAAAACGCAACGACACGACAAACTATAGACAGATAAATCGATTGTACAAATGGTGGCTAACGTATTTCAGCAAATAATTTATGATCATCTTCACTAGTATACCCGAATGATAAAAAAATTTCATCAATCCGGTTTTCGTTCAATTTACTTGGTGAATTTAATACTATTGAGTTGTACTATTTGGTGAATATTGTTTTGGTTTCTTTTGTCGCACAAAAACTGAATTATACTATTATATATTTAATATTTGCACTCTTCTTGTTTGAATTACCGATTGTAGATTCTTCAGACATGCAGATGCTTTAGTGACTTTATTCTTTTTTTAGCATTTTGTTAGTGACTTTTTTTTCACAAATAAGCTAAACTCAAAAAGTTTGTATTTGTAACGATACAAATGACTTGAAATAGGTTAGAGTCAACTGAAGTTTTATGGGCCGAAATAGACTATAAAATGTTTGTTATAAAGACATCTCAGTTTTGGTAAAATAAAACGTTGACAATGTGTTAAACTTAATAATGTTGTACATCATATTTTGATTGTATTTCAAAAAAAATGTCTAAATGTTCCCATTTTCTCATTTGTGTTGACTTGATATATATTTTATTTCGGAGTTCTTCCTATAAAGCAAAGGAGGATGTTTACAATGTTGACAATACTTCATTTGATATCCAAAAATAAAATTAAGAAGTAAAAAACGGAAAAAGATAGAAGGGTTGAAGTTCTTTAAGGTATTTTTTTTTAAATTCTTAAGTCAATACATTTTCTGTAAAACCAAAACCCCTATGATCTGTACACGAAAAAATAACTTGGAATAAACTGATAATCAGTATTGTACAGATAAAAGCAGGTATAGTATAAATTCAATTAAGAAACCTTTCAATTTGGGACAGTTTTTTGATTGGTTACCCTCCAAAGACGCAACGCATTTTGGGGGTGTTGTTGTATTCTTGCTTGCTTGTTGCTTGCTTGCTTGCTTGCTTGCTTGCTTGCTTGCTTGCTTGCTTGCTTGCTTGCTTGCTTGCTTGCTTGCTTGCTTGCTTGCTTGCTTGCTTGCTGCTTGCTTGCTTGCTTGCTTGCTTGCTTGCTTGCTTGCTTGCTTGCTTGCTTGCTTGCTTGCTTGCTTGCTTGCTTGCTTGCTTGCTTGCTTGCTTGCTTGCTTGCTTGCTTGCTTGCTTGCTTGCTTGCTTGCTTGCTTGCTTGCTTGCTTGCTTGCTTGCTTGCTTGCTTGCTTGCTTGCTTGCTTTGCTTGCTTGCTTGCTTGCTTGCTTGCTGCTTGCTTGCTTGCTTGCTTGCTTGCTTGCTTGCTTGCTTGCTTGCTTGCTTGCTTGCTTGCTTGCTTGCTTGCTTGCTTGCTTGCTTGCTTGCTTAGTAAAGTAAGGGAGGAAGCAAATTAGCTATATTCCAAAAGCATGAGCGTAGTTTTTCTTGAAAAGGGACCTTATAATGCTTATTTATTGCTATTATCTTTTTATATGATTAATGGACGTCATAGTTGACAAATTTTAATAATTTTAATAACAAATTTTAATTTGTTTCTTTATTACATTTTGTGTCAGTATTACATTTTGTGCGAATTATTACATTTTGTGGTGTAAGTAGAGAATTACCCCGAATTTGCTGGTATTGCGTGTTTTACATTTGTACCATCTTCCCGAGCATTTTCATTGAAGAACGATATCGCTAGTGAATAAAGTTTTATCTAGCAGCTTGTTCGAGGTAATATACAAAAGCCATGTATCAAGTTTGTTGATTTATCTACCCTTGACAAAAATATACTTGTAATCTACTTTCATCGATCGACTATTTTCTTCTAATGTTTTACTTTTCGGCATTGGAACTTGTCTTTTTGTAAATTTGAGTTTTTAAAGAAAATTACACTTTGTGCACTGTGAAATACTTGGCTTTCTTGAGTTGAGTAAAATTAGTTTCTAGTGATTTGTTGACTATTTACTCGTTTATAGTTTGTTAGATTAAGGAAATTATTGAATTGTCTGTCAAGTTTGTGACACGTACTGTGAATATAAAAAATAAGGTTAAGCTTAACTCTTTTCCTCTTTAATAAAACTACCTTCAATTGATTTAAATAAAAAAAATTTCTTTTACATTCTCGTTGTTATTATATAAAGTATACGTTTGGATTTTAAAATCGAGATTATAAGAATTGTATAAGATACTCCAACACACATTTTTTGGTAATCTAGCAAGTCACCGGCAAGGACGGATCCAGGTGTGGGGGGCAAAGGGGAGCTGAAATCCCTCTTCAGCAGAAAAAAAAAACCAAAACAAAACTGAGGAATGGCGATTAGATGCTTATTCTTTTTTTTTTTTGTTTTGTTTTGTTTTTTTTTGTTTTTTTTTTTGTTCCGTTGTTCTGACGGAAGAAACTCAATTAGCGCCCCCCCCCCCCCCCCCACCCAAAAACTCAAATAGCCCCTCCTCCCCCATAAATTTTAATTGGATCCGCCCTTGCACGTCAAATCAAAGACGTAAGACAAGACGAAGCGAAATATGCCAAATTTTAATGGAAATACACCTCTTCGGCTCTGATGTAATGTTCTCCCATTTCAGACCACATGTCATTCCCTAGAGTATATTTTTTTTGTTTAAGGTTTGCGCTCGGTTGCATTGCACAAGAAGACACATGAATATGGGTACAGCTCAGGCAAAGAATCTTATTCTCAAGAGAATGACCATTCATAACCATTCATTGATACGACATATTTTGATTTTTCCATTTTGTCATATTATCTTCAAATACTTCAATTGTTTGGGCTTTCAAAAATTGGGGCGTTTTCATCCAAGTAACCCTTTTTAAAAAAACCTTTCAAATTCGCTGTTATAGATAAAAGAGTTGCATAACCCCTGGCCACACTGTTATGAAGAGAGATAAAGAAAGAGCAAATCTGATCCGCAATGCACACATTATTTTGCAACCATTCTTAAAAGAGCCTCAAGACAAAGCAATGGCGTCAATGTCGTTGTTGGTATAAACAATCGCAAGAGAGGAATCTTTTGTTACGTTCCATCAACATATGGCGGTGATGATGTAACGTACAAATATCCTCATGCATGAATACTTTGTTTGGATAATCCTTCCCTTCTTATATAAAGCCTGTGTCAAGTTTTTTATTGTCACTTGATTTCCTTTAGCTGAGGAAGACAAGGTTAATCTTTACGCTGAGCAACATGATCCTTTTGACGTTTCTTGTGGTTCTTCTTGTGACTGCGACGTATGCTGGTGAGTGTAGGTTTGTTATTTGACAAACTTGATGTCTTTAAATTGTTTAATCTCTATTCGGAAATCTTGAAAATCTTCTCGGATGTATTAGATTCCTGAACGTGGCTTTAACATTTATTTAGTTTTTTGGGGGGAAGGGGGGTATGTACCTTGTTTCAAGAGTTTCAGTTCCTAGTTTTTCAGTTTCCTCTCTCTTATAAGCCTATAGCTGACGCTAAATTCTAAATAAATCTGTGATGAGTTAGCCATGTCCTGACTTTGATCAGCACAGAGCCCCGTGGTGTCCCAGGGTCTAGTCTGTGAGTTAGTCATGTTCTGACGTTGATCGGCCTGGAATGGGTTGTTTCAGGGTAAGGTTCGTTCTGTTAGTCAGCCTTGCCCCAAATAACCGTACATCAGCCCAGAGGTTGTTTCAAGGTAGTGATGAAATGTGAATGCAGCTTTTTGAAGTTTTAAGTGCATTTTAATTGTTCTACCGGTAGGTTCGAGTACATTGACAACCGCCGGGAGATACTGTACCTTGCCATTTACCTACAAGGGTGTGTTATACAAGAGTTGCACTACCAAGAATCACAACCGTCCCTGGTGCGCTACGACATCCAACTATAACCGTGAAAAAATGTGGGGAAACTGTGCAGGTATATCATGTATTATTGTCATCTGCTGGATTCGGCGAGACTACCCATGTGAGAACTATAAACGCCGTTAATATCGTTAATTACATTTGACATTTACAAGAACAGACTTAAGATTTTCAAAGACTTTTTACACCTGATTTTCGAGAACAGATTAGTCATGTATGCCTATGACTCCCCACAGTTACCATTGCCATGTCGCACAAGCTTAACAAATTGTCCAGAATATCTCAGAATTTAAAACTCTGATTCAGTAAAAATCGAATATAAATTTGTTTCAATAGTTGTTTGTGCTGCAAAAAGAATATCAAATTGCCTCGTAATCCTTGTATTTTGTCGGGCCGTCGAATATTACTTTCAATTTAAGGTATGAAGACGAAGGTTTACAAAAACCTGTCACTTATCGTCTGTCACTGACTAAGATTGCTCCCCACCCCCCTCCCCCCTTCACTCCCTCCTAGCTTCATACATTCCAAATACTTTCATTCTCATCTTCTAGGGTTCACGTATTCCGGAGTAAAAACAACCTCGAGAGAACTACTGTGCCTTCCCATTCATTTTCGAAAATGTGGTATACAAGAGCTGTACTTCCAAGGGCCAACGTCGTCCCTGGTGCTCTACAACAGCCAACTACAACAAAGATCAAAAGCGGGGAAACTGTGCTGGTAAAAATAAAGCTACAAAATTATCTTTGATATTTCTTCAAGGACTCATGAATAATTCATAAGCCTTTGGCCAATTGGAGCCACCACACACGTCACGTGCATGGACCTTTATACCGGATAAAGTCCTCTTCATTAGTATTCTTTATATAAAGAATACTAATAAGGACGATTTTGTCAGAGATAAAGGTATATCCAAATTTAGATGAAGACTTAAGAGTCTCATTTTTTCGTCTTTGTTCGCCATTTTATTGTACAAATCAATATTTAAATTACTTACGGTTTTTCGTATTTACATCTTTTTTACACATTATATAAAATTATTATTCATGTAAGCAAGTCAACGTTTTCTCAGTTTTTTATCACTTGATAATGACGTTCAGTTAACGTTGAAACCTCGTGTAATGTTTTTTAGTAATATTTAATCGCTTAACTTCATCATCAAAAACTACAAAAAAAGGAACTTCAACCGTCGTTAATTTGAAGAGCAGTGGGTGACAGAAACATGAAAAAATGCTTAGTTTCCTTTCCTTTTGAGCAAGAGCTGTTTACTGAGCCCCAAAATTAAAACATACATTGACATGTGAATGAAATTTTGAATAGCAGGCGAAGATTTATTTATTAGCTTATTCCTGACGAAAAAACCTAGATCTTTGTCATATCAGTGTGCACTTTTGTTGCAGGTTTCGACTCATCTGGAGTGAAGACACTTGATGGAGAGTACTGTGTCTTTCCCTTTACGTATTTAGAAGTAGAGTACAAAAGCTGTATTACCAAGAATAGAAACAGACCTTGGTGTTCTACTACAGCTGAATACAACAAGGACAACAAGAGTGGAAAGTGTGCAGGTACAGACAACAAACTAACTGTAATAACGTTTGAAAGAAATAATTGCTTGGTATATATAAATATCTTGATTTGAAGTTGAGTTTAGTTTTATGCTAGGTCTCTATTGACCTTGATGTGAGGGTTTTTCTCATGTAAATTTTCTTCCTTCTGTTGAACTATAACACAATACTCTCCGGCAATTTAAAATGTGAGCGAGTTAGCCATGTCATTACTTAAATCAGGAGGTTGTTTCAGGATATCGATAAAATTTATTTCTTCCCTAGTTTTAAGTCGCGTTGAAGTACTACTTTTTTTTGGTACAGGATTTTATTCCGGTGTGAAAAACCACCGTACGTGAAGGCTGTGCTTTTCCTTTCGTTTACCGGGGTCATATCTTCAACACGTGTATTAGGAAAAACCACGACCGTCTCTGGTGTGCTACCACTACAAACTACGACGAGGACAAGAAATGGGGCAACTGTGCCTGATTAAGGTGAGAATAAACCTCGACACTTTCAAGCGGTTTTCGTATGAGTGGGAAACGATATGCAAAATTCGTTGTGATTGGCTTAATTTACTTGAAGACAATGGAAACCATTTCAATGCTACGGCATGACACTTTACGTTTACCGCTCATGCGTTATTCATTCAAGCCCAAAGTATAAAATACTTTGAATAGAAAGTAGATTGAAGTTCTTGGGATTCAAAGTGACGTTGGTTGCAGAATTTCAAAAAGTTATAAAATCAAGAGATTAAGTGTTAGGGAACGGAGTTCCTACTTGCTTTAGGACTAGTACACATGAACGAAACGTATCCGATTCGATGCGGAACTTTTCCAAAGCTTTTTGCAGCACTGATACGATAGCGAACTCGAATAACTCGAGATCTTTTCAACACTCGAAGATGAATTTCGTATCTTCGCGTGCCCATGTAATATCCTCTATCTAACATGTGAATCTGCCTTTCGTAGGTCTGAATTTAAATGGATTATAAACATAGTTATTCTACCCATATTGGACTACTGGTGTATTTTGGAAATTTTTTGCACTCACCCATTTCACAATGTACTGTTTAATCATTCATTTAATATCGTTTTCTCACATTTTTCAGTTCACAGATCTTCTTCATGAAATTACTGGATCGTGTGATTAGATCGACACCTAAAAATATAAATAACAAAATGACTAAAGTTGTAATGAATTTTGTTGGGAAATAAAATACACGAAGAAAACCAAATTGGAAAAAGTGATTATTTATAACAATTATTTGGCTTTGGTTCATAATGAGCCTCTTTACACTAGCTCAAATGGTAGAGCGCTCGCTTAGCATGCGACATAGTATCGGGATCGATGCTCGGATTCGCCAAGTTCAGTAAATTTTTACATGAACTGTTCTTCTATTAAGAGGGCGTCTCTCTAAGAGCGTGCCACTCGATCTGGGCTCGAAAAATGGATTTCTTTTATATTCCTATCATCGAAAGTGCTATCTATCCTCACTACAAAATTGCAGTTAGAATTGTTCTAAATTCTATTTTCCAGCCGCTATGCGAATTTTTGTCCATCGACCCCAAATCAGTGAAAGACGCCGATTTTCGAGGTCGGCCGAGAGCTACTTTCAAAGTCTGTTTTCTCGGATTTTTCTGCACATGAAAGCTAATTTTTCTATTCAGAACTTTAGTCTAGTGTAACCTCTGCATAAAAACAGCGATAGTTTTTTTTGGAATGCGCGAAATCTGAAAAATAATCCTAACTGATCGAGACTACTGAAGACGTGACAAGGAAAGCTAAGATTATGAGACCTCGAATATTGCAAATTTCTCATTTGTGGCACCTAACCCAGTCCTAAAACATCATTCAGACTTGAGATAAGAAGCTATTTTCTAGATCTGTGCAATAAAATTTGCGGCACATTGCGTTTCTACGAAATGAGCTAAGTTTCAAATTGTTCTATTTTCAGTTATTTCCTTGTGTGACACGACAGGCCGTTGAGTCCGTGACGGCTACTTCTTCGCTCATTATCCTCAATACCATTACCTAAAATATAATATGATGAATTAAAAACCTTAACTTGAAGATATTTGTTCCATTATAAAAGATTTCAATGATCTACGCGGCTTCATTTAATAGTGTTTCTATACGCTGTTTTGAAATTTCACCGTACAGTATTTATTTGCATATCCCAAGGTCGGGAGGTCAATCGTTATTTGTTTATTTAATTATAACAAATTTTTCATCTTATTCACGGTGTATAATTTACCTTTTCATCATTACTGTTTCATTAGAAACACCGACGCAGCTGACACTAGTTTTTAGCTAATTATATCTTCTTATAACAAATTTAGTAAAGAAATCCTCGCTTAGTAATGGTATCTCGAAACATGCTAAAAAGATCCAAAACTGATAAGTGTTCTTTCCTGTAGCTGAATATTTCTAGTTTTTAATCGAAGGTAATTTCCCGTGGCATATTTTCTTGTGGCCCTGTTCTTTCAAATGCATAAAGTAACGTGGCCCCAAGAATGAGAACATAAAATAACATGACGCACCCCAACTCAGACCCAACCTGGCCCTAAGAGTCTTGAAACACGTAGATTTCCATCGCTATCTTGCATCTTCACCCCTGATGATACGTCCAAGATAGGGCGCTAAGTCTAACTTCCATACACTTTTGGTTCTACCTACACATGAGCTCATCATAAAAAATTACACAATCAAATTATTTTTCGATACATCATATCAACACCGCCCACCTTCACTCGTGCCATGGCCATATGCAGCATATTTCCCCTATTCCCTGCATTATCTTCAAATTAATCCTTACAAATTTCATATTTTCTATACCTCTTCCGATCTACAATATTGCTCTATGAACACCGTACGCACTTCTTAACATTTTACCCACCGAATACCCTTTCCCCTCTTCCCTAGCTTGGGTCCGATCCCTGTGTTTTCCATAGCATTCTCAGATTCACTCTCAAATTTGCTATAAAAATGTAAACTAAATAGCTTTATAAACTATATCAAACCTGAAATAGTTGACTAAAAACGCATGACCCCCCCCCCCCCCCCCCCCCCCCCCCCCGCCCAACATGTTTGCATAATTTCATGCAGCCCCTCGTTTTTGGTTGAACAAAAAAGGTATGGCCCCCTCCCCATTTGCCCCAGACCCACCCCCCTCTGAATCTGAATCATTGTACTAAATACCAGTGAATTAGACTAGAACGTCTCTTTTAAGGACTCATACAAAAAAATAAAATAAAATAAAATAAACAATTGATGTTTATTATGAAACATTGTATTATGAAATATTTATGAATATGTTGTTGCATTTCACTTGCACCAAGAAGATCGGCGTTTATATCTTCTAGTTAGTTCTTTCCTGTAAAAAATGGATTTTAGCCTTTGCAGCTTTAAAAGCATCAGGAAAATAACTTGCGGAAGCTCAAGAGGGTTTAATGAATTGTTTAAGTTAAGTGGATGCAACCAAGATGTAGCACAACACCTCGCCAGTTGTCATCTACGAAATTCTGGATCTAATAGAAGAAAGCGAACTCATTCTTACACGTGCTGGATATTTTGAGCGCAATGCAAATTGATAATATGAACATCTGTCCAAAACATCGTCATGGTTTAGGTAGATTTTCGCGTGCACCGAGGACATGTCCGTCGCTATCCAGGACACAGTGGTTCAAGAAAAAAGCACTGTAAGGATAGCCATGTGATAAATGTAGTCATGCAAATGCAGTAAAATCAATTTTCAATGTCACGGTGGAAATTGGATCACTTAAGTATTTTCGTCAATGATTTTGGGTCCAATTTTTTTTATTTGAAGAATTTGGAAAACCGTGTTGGCCGAGTTTTAATGTTTCTCTAGTGAGAATGAACAGAGAGAGGAGGGAGAAAGAAAGGAAGGAAGGGAAAAAGAAAGAGAGAGAGAGAGAGAGAAAAAGAAAGAAAGAGTGATTGAGTAAGTATGTAAGTCATGATAAGGTTAGTCACTACATTATATTATTATATAGTTATATCAATATGAAATCAAAGAATAAAAAGTAGGAACAAATGAAAGTGAAAGGAAGAATGAGAAAAGGAAAGACAAAAAAGAGAAAAATAGCTATTAGTAGTTTATGTATGTATTGTAGCTTGGAGAAATGCATTATGTGGGTCATATTCTTTTCTTTGCGACTCTAAGCTTAATTAAATCTCTATTATCTGTAACACAGCAATATGTGTATATACATCAAAATAGCATGTACTGATTGACTGTTTCAAAATCGCCTTGAAAATAATGTCAGCTGCGAACGCATGTAGGTAACCAAAGAATTTGATGTTGCAATAACAGTTGTGATGATGATCATTATCGATGATGTTGATGATAATGATAATAATAATAATAATGTTAATAATGGTTTATTTGAAGCATATCTACAGAATAGCTCTATATCTTCATAATTATTAGAGGAGCAAGTGCCCGCAACCCCCACTTCTATATGATCCTAACTTCACAATCACTCGTTCTGTAGTTATAAATGAATTCATACGTTTGTTTGCACCTGTTGCAAAAATCGTCGTCTCAGCCGAAGAACAGTCAAGACAGCAAAGTATTTTTCGAAAAAAAATGATAGTATGTGGAGTTCGAAAATATCGGAAGGACTAAATACCTTTTCACAAGTGAAAATGATTGATAATTTATATTAAAGGAAATATAAACGTTGAGATATGATATCAATAATATGTACGTTACCTACAACTTAAAAAGAACTAGAAATATTCAGCTAGCTCTACAAACAAGAACACTTCTCAGCTTTGGATTTTTTAGCATGTTTCGAGATACCATTACTAAGCGAGGATTTCTTTACTAAATTTGTTATAATTAAATAAACAAATAACGATGATCTCCCGACCTTGGGATATGCAAATAAAAAAATACTGTACGGTGAAATTTCAAAACAGCGTATAGAAACACTATTAAATAAATTAGATCATTGAAATCTTTTATAATGGAACAAATATCTTCAAGTTAAGGTTTTTAATTCATCATATTATATTTTAGGTAATGGTATTGAGGATAATGAGCGAAGAAGTAGCCGTCACGGACTCAACGGCCTGTCGTGTCACACAAGGAAATAACTGAAAATAGAACAATTTGAAACTTAGCTCATTTCGTAGAAACGCAATGTGCCGCAAATTTTATTGCACAGATCTAGAAAATAGTTTCTTATCTCAAGTCTGAATGATGTTTTAGGACTGGGTTAGGTGCCACAAATGAGAAATTTGCAATATTCGAGGTCTCATAATCTTAGCTTTCCTTGTCACGTCTTCAGTAGTCTCGATCAGTTAGGATTATTTTTCAGATTTTGGGCATTCCAAAAAAACTATCGCTGTTTTTATGCAGAGGTTACACTAGACTAAAGTTCTGAATAGAAAAATTAGCTTTCATGTGCAGAAAAATCCGAGAAAACAGACTTTGAAAGTAGCTCTCGGCCGACCTCGAAAATCGGCGTCTTTCACTGATTTGGGGTCGATGGACAAAAATTCGCATAGCGGCTGGAAAATAGAATTTAGAACAATTCTAACTGCAATTTTGTAGTGAGGATAGATAGTACTTTCGATGGTAGGAATATAAAAGAAATCTATTTTCCGAGCCCAGATCGAGTGGCACGCTCTTAGAGAGACGCCCTCTTAATATGCCCCATTGCCTTTTCAACTTATCTAGCTCATGCGAACCCAAATTAAAACCCAGGGCCTAGTTGTTCAAAGTCCGATTAGTGCTAATCCTGGGTCAACTCTTAATAAGACCTATCGAGTTAATCCTGGATTAGCGCTAATCCAGCTTTGAACAACCCGGGCCAGAGGTCCAAAGGTTGAAACCTTGCTCTGCTAACCACTCATTGAGTCTACAGTGTCCTTATAAGGGCATCGAGACTCTATGCTATCGCCTCCGTAGGTTACTACTTCATGAACGACCTCATGAAGTGGCACTATTATATATAATAGGACGATGTTTATTGTAGTGTGCCACTTCATGAGGTCTTACATGAAGTAGTAACTTCCGTGAGTGAGTAAGACTTCCCAGCATTCATAGCGAACTCAATAAACACGTAAAGCAATGGATAGAACTTGACTCGTTTCGTTTTGCTACTATTTTCTCTTTCTCTACTGTATTGCCCACTTAAAGGCTCAATGAGATCTAGGGGGGCTGAAGCCCTTCAGCAGAAAAAAAACAAAGAGACAAAACTGAAGAATTAGATTCCTTTCAAATTGTTTTCCGTTGAGTTGACGGTAGAGAATCAATAGCGCAGCGCAACCGTGACGTCATAAAAACGAAGACAAAGGCGAAATTCATGGGACAAACAAACTTACAAGTTTACTTTCAGCAGATAATTTTCACAGCCGATCACAGTTGATCTCAGTTTACATGGGCTATGATTGTAACTTCAAGTAAAAATATTAAAATCGGTTCGTATAATTTTCGTGGCGGTTAAACAAAATTCAATGTCTGTCCGAATCTTTAAACTATTTTTAAAATCAGTGCGCTGCGCTAATAGCCCCACCCCCCTCCCCCAACTCAACTTTTTCTTCGGTATCGAGTATTAGAATATACATGGACGTTTTTACTGAATAAACGTATGAAGGCTGTAATTGTTGACTTATAGTAATTTCTATTAGTACAGTTTCTACTATTTAGTGCCTAGTTTGGGTAAGAAGACCACATGCTATAGTTTATTCTGTATTGTATATGACCTTTTTATAAAGCAGTTGTGGACATATTTTGCTACTACAACTGCTAATATTTTGGACGGACTCTTAAATAGCAGAAACAGCTTGTTCTCATTTAACACCCCCCCCCCCCCCCCTAAATTTGCCCCCCTAAACTCAATTAGCCCTTCTAAAATTGTGGCTGGATCCACCCTTGGTAACAGGAAATTAAAAAGGAACAGTAGAACTTCACAATCTATATTTTTTAGTTAGTTCTTAAAATTTCTTCGACAAAGATCACAAAACTTTGGAGTTTCACACACGTTTCGACAATTGTGACACGTCAAACTCCAAACCGGAAACAAATGTTATTGGCTAATACGGTGGGCGCGCGTCACGCCAGCCACAAGGGGCGGAAGGCGTTAAGTATAGTATTTGTGTCAGGCTCTCTCTACTCTTTCTCTCACCAAGAGGGCCTGACACTCATGATCAGGTTAGGTCCAATATTAATAGTCCCCTTCACAGTTCCCTACGCCATCTTGAAAGGTAACCGCGCCTGGCCATCGAAGTGAGACGAACGGTGAGCTTGCAATGATAGAGGCATCTTAATAATTGTCCAAAGTGTTAAGTAACGATGCAGATAAGAACGATAGCACTCAACGGCATGGAATGTAGAAAGGTGATAATTGTAGTATTGTTTAAACCAATCTTCTTATTGGTCGAAACACGAAAAATGGAGAAGTATATTTTTTGTGATAGTTGACTACTGACAAACTCTCTTTTATAGTCTTTAAATCCCTTTAAATCTTCAGTGCTTCAATAACACAGAAATTCTATATGGGGAAAATGACAAATTTGGGGCTTTTTCTTTCTATTGTTTTTGGGTGTTGTGATTGGTTGAAAACCTCAAACTCAAAAGTTGACGTCTTAAGAAGCGACTCATTAGTTCATATTTTGTCACAAACATCTCTCCATAGATTGATAAATCCCCCGCAGTAGAAAATCTCAAAATTCTGATGTGGGGCGAGCGATATGCCGCAGAACAATAGAAAGCGCTATCGTTCTTATTTGGAGCATTACTTAAAAAAGCTTTCTATCGTTGCAAACTTCACCGTCGGTCTCGCTTCGATGCAAAGGCACGGCTCCCTTTCGAAATGGGGCAGGAAACTGTAAAAGGGACTATTCTATCAAGGGGGATACGGGGGGGGGGGGGGGGGGTGGCAAAGGAGGGCTGAAGGCTCACTTTCAGCAGAATATAATATGCATGCACACGATCCCCAGAAATCCGCCACTAACTCTAGTCGCGTAAAATTTTGCATGGACGAAGCGTTCCTAGGCTGCTTCACAGACATTGTTATTGGAGTGGCGGCGCAACGTCAAGCGTTGCGTAAAAAACTGAGACGTTAATAGGCGGAGTCAGAAGGCTCCGGAATCTCGAGGAGCGAAAGGTCTTTTAGACTTTTATTTATTCACACACGTATTTACAATGTTCAAATATATAGGAAAAAGATACAAATATAATAATATAATAACAATTCAACTTCAATGTCATAAATAATTACCGAATTCAGAAATTTATTTCTAAAAACATGAATATTTAATGAGGAGAAAACAAAGCAAATCACTACTGTGACGGTGGTTTGGAAATGTGTTCTTGAAACATTAAATTTCGTAAAATTTTCTTTGATTTTCTTCAAGAATTATTCATGAGTTTGAGAAGTAATTTGAAACACTTGGGAGAGTTATTCCTCCGATTTCCAAACACCTCAAAGTCAGCGTGTTTGAAATATATATTACACCCCAATTCGGAAAATAATTTTTAAATCCAGAAAATTTTTTGGGTATCTAGAAAATATTCTCCAAATTCAGAAAAATAATTTCATAATCCGAAAAATAATTTCCAAATTCAGAAATCCTGAAATGCGATTTCAGTTTGGCCAGGTGACACACTGATCTACTTCTTTGCTCATTTGCCTTCCTGACCAAGAGAAGAGACGAGTTATTTAAGTGTCGATCATTCAGAATATCTGATTTCTTAAACGAACTTCAAATTTCTATCTCTATTTGATCACGGGAATTTAACGTTGCTTAGCTTTTCAAATAAAATGCGCTTTTTATTTCCGGATTTCTCACGCTTTGGCTAGCGGAAATGCGTTTCCAAACGATTCCAAACTTTAGCCAATCAGAAAACAAGTTGACTCAAACATCATTTTGGCACATGAGCATTACTGTACGCGCTATGTTGAATGTAGGATACTTTTTAAACCTTCATTCTGCTCTTTGACTTTTATGGTAAATGTATTTAGCTCTTATGTCATAGCTTAAAGACAATGCGAAAGTCTCAATTCAAACGAAAAGATACAAGGCTTGTCTTTGACCTGTGCGCCGTCACCAATCTACTCAAAATTTACATCTTTTGGTGCTTCAAAAATTTACATATTTTGGTGCTTCAAAAATATTACCGAATCCAAGAAATAATACTTTAATTCAGAGTATTAATAAATGAAAACTGATGATTTCAAACTTCTATCTTTAAAGTTGTAAAGTACTCACTGTTTGTTTGTGGGACCTAGTTTAAATAATAACTGATACCAAAAACATGTCCTCAGATGCGCACGAAGCTACAACATATCGGAAGCTTGCTTCACAAAATGTATATGCATCAACTGTTAGTTACATAGATAAACTCACAAGTTTTCTCATCTTATGCTCACAGGCAGCTGAGACTGGCAAGTTGCCTTGATTTTCCGCACAATCACAAAAGCTTTTGGATAACTTTTCAATAATTTACTTGGCGACTTGGACCTAGATACTAACTTAGGAATAAAATACGCATTGTCGTAGGGTTAATCAATAATATATTTTTTCCCAAAAAAATGGCGTAATATAGTCTACACAGAGAAGATTCACCGCAACTCTTTGAAATACTCCGCATGGTGAAATGTTTTACATTTTCCCATTGCTTATGATGGAAACGGCATATGATTGGATTAGGTCCAAAACTCTGACAGCTAAATGACACGCACGGAGACTATTATGGGCCGGCAAACCAAACCGCGTAGTGACTGTTTCGGCCTGAGGGCCGAAACAATAAACACGGTCACTGGAATCGCACGTGCGTGTGTTGGTGTGCTGCTTCGCCTGTGGTTTATCACAGATTTATAGCTCCAACTGCTGAGAAATTGTTTACTGATGTTTTGCTCTTTACATCAGTAAACAATTTCTAAGCAGTTGGAGCTATAAATCTGTGATAAACCACAGGCCAAGCAGCACACCAACACACGCACGTGCGATTCCAGTGACCGTGTTTATTGGAACTACCGCTGACTCGCTGCATCCGCTGACCACTTTTGTTTTGTAATTTTTGCCGTGAGTCTTTTTATTTTGCCGTGAGTTTTGTAATTTTTGCCGTGAGTTTTTTATTTTTGCCGTGAGTTTTTTATTTTTGCCGTGAGTTTTTTTTATTTTGCCGTGAATTTTGTAATTTTTGCCGTGAGTTTTTTTATTTTTGCCGTGAGTTTTTTTATTTTGCCGTGAGTTTTGTGAATTTGCCGTGAGTTTTTTTTTGTCTTGCCGTGACAGTTGTGGGCCACCGTAGTCGACCACTTTACTTGTAAGTATTAATTGGTTTTCAAATTTTACACTTTGCGACAGCTAGATTTTAATAAACATATAGTATCATGTTTTTTAACACATGCATGATTCCTCGTTCTTGGATCAAAACATCCTCGTTTTTTAAGGCATTATGGAAATGGAAATAAAACGTTCATTACTTTGATTACCGGTGGTAGTAGCACGAGAAGCAGCAGATCAGCATCAGCAACACTTCGCATCTATATGTACTTTATTAGGACAATTTTACGCGACTAGAGTTAGTGGCGGGTTTCTGGGGATCGTGTGCATATATACTTTACTAGGACAATTTTACGCTACTAGAGTTAGTGGCGGATAAAAATTTCTAAATTAATACAAACAGAATTAACTGCGCAATTTTTTTCTAAAAAACAGACAATGATAATGCCATAATATATCAGTATCTAACGACCGATCGCAATAAGAACATTCAAATGGCTTTTCATCAGTGTGAGTTCGTAGATAAATACTCATATTTGTTTTCCTTGTATATGCTTTATCACAATAAGATCACTTATCTGGGTTGTCACTGATATGTGTGTGTAAATGGATTTTCAACGACGTTTTCCTAGTAAATGCTTTATCACAAAACACACATTTATATGGCTTTTCACCGGTATGTGTTCGTAGATGATCATTGAGATGATTCTTCTGTGAAAATGCTTTATCACAATACGAACACTCATATGGCTTTTCGTAGGTATGTGTTCTTAGATGGCGATTGAGATCACCTTTTCGTGCAAATGCTTTATCACAGTACGAACATTCATATGGCTTTTCGCCCGTATGTGTTCGTAGATGGATTTTCAATTTTGTTTTCGTAGTAAATGCTTTATCACAAGACGAACATTCAAATGGCTTTTCGCCCGTATGTGTTCGTAGATGGGTATTTAATGCTGCTTTCTCTGCAAATGCCTTATCACGATACCAATATTCGAATGGCTTTTCGCCAGTATGTAATAGTAAGTGGCATTTGAGAGAAGCATTCTGTGTAAATGCTTTATCACAATACGAACATTTATATGGCTTTTCACCGGTATGTGTTCTTACATGAACAACAAGATTAGTTTTCCACTTAAATGTTCTACTGCAGTAAGAGCAGTCATAACTCTTGGTACTATTTACGTGCTTAGTTTGTACATTTTGCACAATCTCCTTTTCTATTATCTTGGTAACTATGGTACTCAATGACTCATCCATCTCATAGTCTTCACTAACTTCATGAAGGTTCTCTTCAACATCAGTGTTATTGAACGTGTTCTGCTCATTGACATCAATAGTACGAACATCATCGCTTACTTCCTCTTTTATTTTGTTGCTTTCGCTCTCTCTATTTTTCATTTGTCGTTCATTGTCCACATACATTGAGGTACATTGATTGACACAGCCGTAGTCTTCAGTCTGTGTAGCCACACTGCACAGTTCATTTCGTAAATCTGGTACATCACTGGCCTGTACTCTAAGGATGCTATTCTACATTAACAACAAGTATAAAAAATTAGAATCATATTTCTGCTACATAAAAATAATCTGTAAGCTTATGCAGTTTCCATTGCCTTAATGACCTCAGTTTCTACAGGACAGTCCATACTTATGATTGTATCAATGGTTAGGGCTCCATGAGTACTAAGCAGCTTAACAGTACATTATTACTTTACAAAGCAGATCAAAACAGAGCACAGCAATACACAACACAGCACAGCATTGCCTTAATGATCTCAGTTTCTGAAGTACAGTCCATACTTATGACTGTACCAATGGTTAGGACTCAATGAGTACTAAGCATTTTAACAGAACATTATTACTCTCTAAAGCAGATCAAAACAGAGCACAGCAATACAGAACACAGCACAGCATTGCCTTAATGATCTCAGTTTCTACAGGACAGTCCATACTTATGACTGTACCAATAGTTAGGGCTCAATGAGTACTAAGCAGCTTAACAGTACATTATTACTTTACAAAGCAGATCAAAACAGAGCACAGCAATACACAACACAGCACAGCATTGCCTTAATGATCTCAGTTTCTACAGGACAGTCCATACGTTCATACTTATGACTGTACCAATGGTTAGGGCTCAATGAGTACTAAGCAGCATTATAAAATAACTAAGATATAATGCGCCCTCTGATTGGTCCAATACCGATTTATATAACTCAACAAATATTGTGAGAATATAACGTCAGCTGCACAAGCGATGTTTTGTTTGCTTCTCTTTTTTTTTTATTAATTCTTTTCAGTTAATTGTTAGATATATCTTAGTTTTTTTATAAAAGAGATAGAAAACTTCCCTTGCTTGTGCTATGTTGAGATATACAAGCACATGGAAAATTGCGCGAGTCCCAGAGAAGTGCTAGGAGAAGGACAAGCCGTAGGCAAGGGCAGTTTCCTATCTCTCTATTATCGTACATTAATACTTTACAAAGCAGATCAAAACACAGCACAGCACAGCACAGCACAGCACAGCACAGCACAGCACAGCACAGCACAGCACAGCACAGCACAGCACAGCACAGCACAGCACAGCACAGCACAGCACAGCACAGCACAGCACAGCACAGCACAGCACAGCACAGCACAGCACAGCACAGCACAGCACAGCACGCCAGGGAAAGGCGTATAGAGCAGAGCAAAGCAGATACTTACCTCAGGGTGAGGAGAATTTTTGGGCCATCTGTGTTCTCCAATCCCAGTGTTGTGACAAAATAAAACCTTTCCAGATTCACAAGCATACCCTAAGTCCATATCCTCCCTTTTTACATGCTCACCTGAGTCCATTTAAATACTGAAATAAATATGAAAGGAACACTATTAGCACACAGCATGGAGATGGAGCTAAAATATTTCAGCTTCAGCAGTAAGAAAAATTCTTTCCCTTTACAATACCCTAAAGTACCTTGTTAGTATATACAATAATTATCAAGTTCTTGGTTTGCCGAGACAAATGCAGAGGGTAATCACCTTGCAAATAAAAGATCTATTAAGCTTTGGCAGCTGTATTACATAAAGGGACAATCACTACAGAAATAGTTTCTAACTAAGTAGAAGCCTAAAGATTTAAATGGAATTTAGAAGTTGATCTTAAGGTGACTGCCTACTTTTGAAAATTGATTTAAACTTTTTTTAAAACATTGATTTTCCGAATTAATGCTGATTCCAAATCTGGAAAGAAAAATTGGGTGTCCCGAGCTTGTTTTCGAGATAATCAGCATTTAATGGAAGCCTACGCACGAGCTTTTGGAGTAAAATCTGCGCCACCGGAAGTGATTAGGAAAAAATAAGATCCATAAGATCAAAGTTATTTGTAGACTATATGATAGCACAAATGAAGGCTAGTCAATCATTCTACAATAATACATGGATATTTTCAACAAAAAGACAAAAAGATAAATTGTTTTCTTATATTTTGTAGTTTTGGTGCTCTTAAAAAATCTCATAAAGTCGAACAAAAATCTTTACGAAAATCTATTTTTTCATGTGTTGCTGATTTAAACTTTTTCTTAAATGTTGATATAACATAGATTTTTGGGATTTTTTTCGAATGAGCTATTAAAAAATAGAGAGTCCCGTGCAAAATTTGAGGGTTTTGCCCTGTTGAAGCTCAAAACGCGTATGGTCCTTCAATAAAATATTGTAGATTTTTCAGCGGTTTTTGAGCGCGCGCTCATCGTGGGCTCAATTCGAACGTTCAAAAGTAGGCAGCCACCTTAAGGAGAGAGCAAAACTTAAGAATGTGACTCATATATCAAAATACCTATATAATCACTGTATATATTATCGAAATAAATCAGTAATAGAGTTCTACCCCAAATTTTTTAACCTTGGGCTTCCTGAGGGGAAAAACAAGATGACCCAGACAACAGACCTTGAATCAATGAATTTTGCTTTGTAGATATTCTTCAGTTTGGTAAACTACCTGGTAAACTACTAAAGCATCAGTAATCGCATCACTTTACCAAAGTTATTCAATACACTGCACTATTTAGATGTTTGACAAGCTAACTAGAACAGGTAAAGAAGCGTAATTGTATAGAATAATGCTCTTATATTATAATTTACTTGTATGTTTATCTTCGCTTCGTTGTTTTTACAGATTATTTCGTGAAGGCGTCGTTTCCAAATGACTCGAGTCATTAGCACTTGAATACTTTGAACAGCACTAAATACCCACTAAATAACGCAATAAATCATGACTGACCTACCTGATGTATCAGTTGACCAGAAAACGATTTGTTTGTGCAGAAAAATCGCCCAAAATGACAAGATATTTGCCAAAATAATCAAGCAAGCACAGTCACCAAGGTGAGATGGGAAGGACCACAGGGAGCCCAATATAAATAGTCTTCACTGACAATAATCCTAAAAAAAATAATTTTTGTTTGTTTGGGAATAGTACATGCATATCTTTTAGAAAAGTTGTTCTTACAGAACGTGCACTGTAAAACAAACATCCTCATGTTCAGTTTCAAAATGTCGTTTTTAAGTGACAATATTTTTCGAAAACAAAGAAAGCGCCATTGATTGACGTTTTTCTCTTAACATTTATTTAAAACATGCAATTCATGCCCGGAGGGGGGGGGGGGGGGTACTCCTCCAGAATTTGGGTAGGGGTGTTCCGCTGGGATTCTGAAAGGGGTACCCTGTTTATGACAACAACAAAAATTAATTGCACTGAGTTCCCGTTTCAATTATCATGTCATCTCGCGTGACGTTTTACGACCATAATAACCAGTTTCAGTCAATATGAAAGTAGAAACCCTGAATATGACAGGAAACTCAGGAAGAACTTGCAACTTAAGTGAAATCGCATACCCTGTTTATGACAAGAAGCTCGAAAAACCATACCCTCAGTTCAGCGTATCATCCCCTCATAGTCCATATATGGGGGTACCCCCCCCCCCCCCGGAATTCATATCAAACCACACAAGAGAATGTTACATTCATGCTTATGATTTTGTATTCGCTCAATAGATTGTCAATGTTTATGATCATGAGTGATACATCTTGAAGATATCAAAGTTTATATTTCCAATATGCTAATAAGTGTGATGTCATTGTAGGCAAGATTAAATATACAGAACTTTTCTAGGGCAGTAAAATATTCTGTATATAACATCATTGTCTTACTCATGAATTATAGAAAGTTACTAGCAATTTTTTTTTTCTCATAGTAATCAGTGTTGCAATTTTATTCTTATTTCTTCTTCAGTGAAACTGATGAATTCTGTTTCGATCCTATCATATAGGTAGCATAGTACTTTTCCACTGCTTTATCCATGTTGTCCAACAAATCTCTAATGTTTTCTTTCAATGCCATCACAAAGTGCAGTGTTACTGAGTTGAATTTATGAGACAGCTCAGTACAGTTTGGAGTTTCCGACTTCTTTTAGAAAATAAGCTATCATCATGATCTTTGTTTTTATGTGTTCATAACTTTGTAGTATTTCAATGGCTTCATTTTTGCAACTCACAATATTTGCATTGTCGCGATCTATCATGACGTATAGGGGGGTTGATTGTTGTTTCAATGCAAAAGGGGGATGAGGGGTGAGAAGTTATTTTACGTTTAGCACAGGTGGGCTTAGCTTCAATTTAAGTCCAATTTGGAGAATTTTAAAACCCCCCTCCCTATAATTATTGCACAGTCCCTAAGGGCACCGTAGACTCAATGAGTGTTGTTTAGCAGAGCTAAGTTTCAATCTTTGGACCTCTGGGTTTTGGGTTCGCATGAGCTAGATAAGTTGAAAAGGCAATGGGGCATATTAATAGAAGAATGGTTCAAGTGAAAATTTATTAAACTTGGAGAATCCGAGCATCGATCCCGATCCCCATGCTAAGCGAGCCCTCTACCATTTGAGCTAGTGTAAAGAGGCTCATTATGAACCAAAGGCAAATAATTGTTATAAACAATCACTTTTTCCAATTTGGTTTTCTTCGTGTATTTTATTTTCAAACAAAGTCGTTTACAACTTTAAAGTGAATTTTTTTATTTATATCTTTAGGTGTCGATCTAATCACACGATCCAGTAATTTCATGAAGAAGATCTGTGAACTGAAAAATATGAGAAAACGATATTAAATGAATGATTAAAACAGTACATTGTCAAATGGGTGTAGTAGTCCAATATGAGTTATTATGTTTATAATCCATTTAAATTCACAGACTTACGAAAGGCAGATTCACATGTTAGATAGAGGATATTACAAGGGCACGCGGAGATACGAAATTCATCTTCGAGTATTGAAAAGATCTCGAGTTATTCGAGTTCGCTATCGTATCAGTGCTGCAAAAAGCTTTGGAAAAGTTCCGCATCGAATCGGATACGTTTCTCTCATGTATACTAGTCCTAAAGCAAGTAGGAACTCCGTTCCCTAACACTTAATCTCTCGATTTTATAACTTTTTGAAATACTGCAACCAACGTCCCTTAATTGAATCCCAATAACTTCAATCTACTTTCTATTCAAAGTATTTTATACTTTGAGCTTGAATGAATATCGCATGAGTGGTAAACGTAAAGTGTCATGCCGTAGCATTGAAATGGTTTCCATTGTCTTCAAGTAAATTAAGCCAATCACAACGAATTTTGCATATCGTTTCCCACTCATACGAAAACCGCTTGAAAGTGTCGAGGTTTATTCTCACCTTAATTAGGCACAGTTACCCCATTTCTTGTCCTCGTCGTAGTTTGTAGTGGTAGAACACCAAAGACGGTCGTGGTTTTTCCTAATACACGTGTTGAAGATATGACCCCGGTAAACGAAAGGAAAAGCACAGCCTTCACGTACGGTGGTTTTCACACCGGAATAAAATCCTGTACCAAAAAAAAGTAGTACTTCAACGTGACTTAAAACTAGGGAAGAAATAAATTTTATCGATATCCTGAAACAACCTAATTTAATTAATGACATGGCTAACTCACGCACATTTTGAATAAGCCTTTTTATAGTTTAAGAATCGATTCCACTGCGCATGTGATTTTATCCCGAATTTCTCACCTTCTTTCGTTTAATTAAGAACAAAAGAAGGTTTAGAGAAAAGAAGGTGAGGAATTCGGGATAAAATCGCATGCGCAGTGGAATCGATTCTTAAACTATAAAAAGGCTTATTGCCGGAGAGTATTGTGTTATAGTTTAAAAGAGGGAAGAAAATTTACATGAGAAAAACCCTCACATCAAAGTAGAGACATAACAGCCGTTATTCAAATGTTATACCAAGTCCAGAATTCAATCAATCCCGAGACCCCCCAGGTTTTGGAGGAGAGTGCATAAAACTAAACTCAACTTCAAATCAAGATATTTATATATACCAAGCAATTATTTCTTTCAAAAGTTATTACAGTTAGTTTGTTGCCTGTACCTGCACACTTTCCACTCTTGTTGTCCTTGTTGTATTCAGCTGTAGTAGAACACCAAGGTCTGTTTCTATTCTTGGTAATACAGCTTTTGTACTCTACTTCTAAATACGTAAAGGGAAAGACACAGTACTCTCCATCAAGTGTCTTCACTCCAGATGAGTCGAAACCTGCAACAAAAGTGCACACTGATATGACAAAGATCTAGGTTTTTTCCTCAGGAATAAGCTAATGAACAAATCTTCGCCTGTTATTCAAAATTTCATTCATAAGTCAATGTAAGTTTAAATTTGGGCTCACTGAGTATACATGATAGTGACGTATAAACTTTACAACTTGTATACAGTATTGGGGATTTTGCCTCCGTAACTAGTCACTTACAGAAACCGCGTAACACCGTATCGAAAAGACTTGTGGTTTTGGCAAATAGCTCCTGTACGGGATTATACGGGGCGGAATTCAAAGCTCCCCTTTCGTGAAGTTAATGTAGTATTTAAAAAACGAAAAGGAGTGTTTTCTAGGTATAGAGCAGGAGGCGCAGCCAAGTGGTTTTAGACATGATAAAACACGATCTACGAGTTTCTTTTAAATTGCTTCAAAAACTCATGAACAATTTAGAAGATTTTGGTTCAACTGGAGCCACCAACACGTCACGAACATGGACTTTTATACATCGATAGCAGTTCGTATGTACCTGTCATGCGCAGTTGTGGTTTATAGGTCACTATGATGTTCCATCATTCCTAATAAAGGCTCCCACATTTTAAAGACAGCATGCTATTATCAAGGCAAGATTGCTAGTTAATAGATCTTATTCGTGGTGTGACAATGTTTTCCCAATTCAACGTGACAAACCTTTGGGGGAATGAAGAGCTATTATTTTAAAGCTCGTCGTGATATCATCGTTATTCCTTTCGTATACTTTGGGATACTCATGAATTTTTCGAAGAGTAAAAACAAAAGAAAATGAATCCCCAGGAGGTTCGTCACGCTGAATTGGGAAAACATTGTCACCACGAATAAGGTCTATTAGATTTCGTAAGTCGTCGGTGATCGTATGTGAGACAGACATTGATGAGGCTCCGAGTCTTCATCTAAATTTGGATATACCTTTATCTCTAACAAAGTCGTCTTTATTAGTATATTCTGTATATAAAGAATACTAATGAAGAGGACTTTATCGGGTATAAAAGGTCCATGCACGTGACGGGTGTGGTGGATCCAATTGGCCCAAAGGCTTATGAATTATTCATGAGTCCTTGAAGAAATATCAAGGATAATGTTCTAGCTTTATTTTTACCAGCACAGTTTCCCCGCTTTTGATCTTTGTCGTAGTTGGCTGTTGTAGAGCACCAAGGACGACGTTGGCCCTTGGAAGTACAGCTCTTGTATACCATATTTTCGAAAATGAATGGGAAGGCACAGTATTCTTTCGAGGTTGTTTTTACTCCGGAAGACGTGAACCCTAGAAGATAAGAATGAAAGTATTTGGAATGTATGAAGCTAGGAGGGAGGAGGGAGGAGGGAGGAGGGAGGAGGGAGGAGGGAGGGGGGAGGGGGAAGGGGGAAGGGGGAAGGGGGGTGGGGAGCAATCTTAGTCAGGGACAGACGATAAGTGACAGGTTTTTGTAAACCTTCTTCTTTAAACCTTAAATTGAAAGTAATATTCGACGGCCCCGACAAAATACAAGGATTACGAGGCAATTTTATATTCTTTTTGCAGCACAAACAACTATTGAAACAAATATATAATCAATTTTTCCTCGATCAGAGTTTTAAATTCTGAGATATTCTAGATAATAAGTTAAGCTTGTGGGACATAGCAACGGTAACTGTGGGGAGTCATAGGCATACACGACTTTAATTAATCTGTTCTCGAAAATCAGGTGTAAAAAGTCTTTGAAAATCTTAAGTCTGTTCTTGAAAATGTCAGTGTAATTAACGATATTAATGTCGTTTATAGTTCCCATATAGCTAGTATCGCCGAATCCAGCAGATGACAATAATTCGTGATATACCTGCACAGTTTCCCCACATTTTTTCACTGTTATAGTTGGATGTCGTAGCGCACCAGGGACGGTTGTTATTCTTGGTAGTGCAACTCTTGTATAACACACCCTTGTAGGTGAATGGTAAGGTACAGTATCTCCCGGCGGTTGTCAATTAATGTTCTCGAACCTACCAGTAGAACAATTAAAATTCACTTAAAACTCTAAAAAGCTGCCTTCACATTTCATCACTACCTTGAAACAACCTCTGGGCTGATGTAAGTCGGTCCAAGGTTGACTAACAGAACGAACTTTACCCTGAAACAACCCATTCCGGGCTGATCAAAGTCAGAACATGACTAACTCTCAGACTGGACCCTGGAACACCACGGGGCTCTGTGCTGATCAAAGTCAGGACATGGCTAACTCATCACATATTTATTTAGAATTTAGCTTTAGCTATAAGTTTATAGTAGAGAGGAAAACTGAAAAAGTAGGAACTGAAAACCCTCGAACCAAGGTACAGACCCCCCCTCCCCCCCAAAAGACTCTTAATAAATGTTATGCCACGTTCAGGAATCTCAGTAATATATCGAGAAGATTTTCAAGATTTCCGAACAGAGATTAAACAATTTAAAGACATCAAGTTTGTCAAATAACAAACCTACACTCACCAGCATACGTCGCAGTCACAAGAAGAACCACAAGAAACGTCAAAAGGATCATGTTGCTCAGCGTAAAGATTAACCTTTTCTTCCTCAGCTAAAGGAAATCAAGTGACGATAAAAAACTTGACACAGGCTTTATATAAGAAGGGAAGGATTATCCAAACAAAAGTATTCATGCATGAGGATATTTGTACGTTACATCATAACCACCATATGTTGGTGGAATTTCTTGAGGCTCTTTTGAGAACGGTTGCAAAATGACATGTGCACGGCGGATCAGATTTAAGTTCTTTCTTTATCTCTCTTTATGACAGTGTGGGGTTTGAAAGGTTTCTTAAAAAGAGGCACTTGTATGAACACGCCCCAATTTTTGAAAATCCGAATAATTGAAGTATTTGAGGATAATATGACTCAATTATGACTTTGTAAACATGATTAGTGAAATGTTTAGGCTGGGAGTCACTTGCAAATGAGCCTATCTTGGTTTTAAAAAAGCAAAAAGAACGATAGGGTTGAGTAAATGACGTCATTTACTCACAATTTAGATGCTGAATAAAATTGATAATTTTTATCCCCCACTTTTGACTGTGAAGGAAACATGTTGCTTGGCTACTATCTAGGGCCATATAGATAAGTTTGAACTAGTTTCAAGTCATTTCCAATTTTCATTGATTTTCATCAAAGTGTCCCTTTGAGGTGTGGGATTGTTTGACTCTAGCCTGAATATCGCATATGGATTTAGGCACAAACATGCAGAACTAAAGGACAAAGTCTAAGAACATGCAAGAAATAGCTAGAAAGCAATGAGCTTGCAAATTATGTACGGGATTTATCATGAAGATGCTGCAATGAAACGTTTCACTCAACAATTTGTTCCGAAACTTGATACAATCGTTGGTTGTACCTCGTTCAAACTTCTTGCGAAGTTTCAGCGAGATTTGGGGCCATTTAGTGTTTATTTTTTCAAAATCCTCTGCAGTTTTTTCATGATATATATAGCTCCCATACATTCCCTGATAAACCATACACCGCGGAAGCTTATTTGGGCTGCCTGTGTTTTACCCAACTTTATCATTCACGATTTGAAAAGTGTAGAATATCCATGTGTTCCCAAGGTTGTCGAGAACCTAGGAGATTCTCGAAATTCAGTGGCTCGTAATTCTATTCATTTTATCTATCTTTTTTTTTGTTGTATTCGTGAAATATTTAATTACAAATTAGCACAGTAGTATACACGTAAAAATCCAAATTACTAAGTTTATGCCAAGAATCTTAAGACGTGCACCCGTGCGTGGATTCCATAGCAACTTGAGATTGACCTTTTTTAGTACAAAATATTCATAGTTCTAAAGCTGACTATTTGACTATATCATCACTTAATCTTAAAACTTTGAGTATAGGTAGTTCAAATGTTCTCTCGTTATTTGAAGGCTTTATTGCAAGCATTTGATTAAAGCGGTAACCCAAAATGTAATGACATTTGTTTTCTCTGTGCTGTGCCGTGCCGTGCCGTGCCGCGCCGTGCCGTGCCGTGCTGTGCTGTGCTGTGCTGTGCTGTGCTGTGCTGTGCTGTGCTGTGCTGTGCTGTGCTTTGTTTTGACCTGCTTTGTAAAGTATTAATGTAGGATAATGAAGAGATAGGAAACTGCCCTTGCCTACGGCTTGTGCTTCTCCTAGCACTTCTCTGGGACTCAGTAGCTTTGTAAACTGATATCTTACTGTTTTAAATTCAAACAGAATTGAAAATCTCAGTATGAATATAGTCATCAGAAGGCAATCTCTACATACTCAACAAATAGTTTACAGATAATTTCATTTGTGGTCTATTTCGACTGAGGAGAAGGCGTTTGACCGTGAGGATAATTTGAAGGGCGCGTTACGAGGGTCAAATCGAAGTCCGTTAGTTTCTGTGACAAAACAAGTTTATTGATCACCCTTATGCATTTTTGATTTAAAAAATCATCGTCCTATGAAGCGAAGATCAATGATAGAAAATAATAAGCACAGTAGTATATTTTAGAGTGATGTAGAAAGATACGCGTGCTGTAGGTGGATTTTTCATACGATTATTCGTGAGTACATTAAGGTGCATACGTCCTATGATCAAGCAACGGAGCGAGGGTCAATGATAGTTGGTTGGGTGAATCGATTTGATTGGAAGAAAACCTCAGAACTGATACAAAAAATATCAAAATTCTTTATTAAGTTTCTATATTCAATATATTTTATATTTACGTTTTATCGCTATTTGTAAAGTCTATTTATTTATTCTAAAAAACTGAGTTGTCTTTCTTGGTTCGATTTTTGTTTGGTGACTCTTAAGAGCCGTTTCCCTTTTATACTAATCTTCATAATAGATCTCCTTAGTTTGGGCAAAATGTTTTCCTACTTCACGTGTCATTCTCTTGAGAAAAATATTCTTTGTTTGAGTTCCATATGAGTATCCATATTCATGTCGCAGCCGTTAAATAAAGAAATGATACTCTAGGGAAGACACGAATAAGAAAACATTACACCCAAACTAGAGGTCTATTACGTGGCAGACAACTTGATATTATTTGAGTCGTCTGGGTTTTTGGCAGCACTGGCCGTCCTTCAATCAAAATTTTCAACGGCCTGAGCTAGTAATAGTTTTGATCGACAGAAGCCAAAAACCCAGACATCTTGGGCTGATTTGATATCGCAATTATGAAAAGGGGGTAGGGGGGTAACGCCTATTTTTGAGTAGCGCTGCCACTTAGACGTAGCTATTAGGTACTACGTATTATTACACATACATAGCCTGTATTATCCTTATACTTCTATTTCCATATTTCAATGTCACCGACAATTATCAGGTATGTGTCTACTCTAAGGTTTGCTACTTAGTCTCATTTACTATTCCATCATCTAAAAAATATGACCCTGACCTTGGGGAAACCAAACCACGCCCTCGTAGACCTGACTGGTTTCTAAAATCTGACTGGCATTCTATATATAATCATTTGTTATTCGTATAAGTATTCCTTTGTACATATTTTGACGTTTTCTGTCTACAATTTTGGTGAAATAAGTCAATATGACTTAAAGTCACAATTATGCAATCCCAGTTATCTTACCATTTTCATACTCACGTGACCCAGACATTGGCTTAAAAATTGGATACGACATCAGGGTTTTTGGCTCTCGTTAATTAAGATATTCAAGCACTCTGTGTTAATACATTTTATAAGCCAAAGACCTAGATGTATAAGGGCTTAGGACTGTCACGTGATGGCAACCATGACGAGAGGGAGGCGCAATAATAGAATCTTCTCCCCTGGGAAACTTGAAAGTTTTCTCATGTAAATCAGATTAGACCAGAATTCAATGAACTCTTCTTAAAATTATCTTAAGTGAAACGTGGAAACACAAGGGAAATGTCACAACTTCGATCGAGTAAAAGTGTGATTTGGGGGGGGGGGGGGGGGGGGCGGCATATTAGCCTCGCATCTAGCGATAATTTTGAGAAACGTCCATCGTCCCTGTCTGCTGTCATGACTGCAAAGCCTATATTTGACTGTTTTGTTCGCGTAATCATGAATTGGTGCAAGAACAAGAATGTCACATTTCAATCAAGGGATATTATCTGCGCATTTTACAAATCCTTCTTGCTACGGCACCTCATATCCCAAGGGATCCACAGGGAGAAGCATGGACATCTCATCTTCTTGTCCTGACCACCACTTTCTTGCTATTTCTATTATTTTACATAAGTATTCATTTTACACATAGGATTCTTCGGTGAAAAGCATTTTTTCCATATCATCATGGCTCGGAGAAGTGTACCCAGAATGCAAACGTGATTCTGAAGACGCCCGAATTTCCTTGACTTTGGCTATCTCTTCAGCTGTTTCTTGGCTTATTTTGAGTCCATTCGTTTGCGCTTGAACACTAAGCAACTCTTTCAAGTCCCTAATTTGAGTGATATTAGTCTTCGTTTCTGAGACGGCCACGTCGGCTCCGACGCTAGAACGATCGTCCGAGCTTGAAACGGACGATGACGAAGAAGTTTGACTACTTTTTCTACCACTCAAGGAAGTTGAAGTCCCTGTACTACTCGCACTGGTAGATAAAGTTGCCATTCCCGAAGGATTTCCTACTAGCTCTGGGGTATGAAGAGCGACTACCGGAGGCTTCTCAGACGGGCTAAACACATATAGAGGTACGTTGACTGTAGCGCCAGGGGATATTGACCTACCTGACCATGAGATGGATTTTCAGTTCCCCATTGAGTCTTTGCTTGGGTTGCTTCATGTGGAAAAAACTCCGACGTTGGAAAGTGCGTATTTCCACCATTAATTAACAATTGTCTACTGTTGACTGCTTTAATTTGTGGTTTGATTTGAGTCTGAACTTTTGGTATTTTCTTGATATTGTCGCTACTTGATCTCTTGTGGTGTAAATTGAGACCAAAAGGCGAGTGTTCAAGTCGACGTGTGCTTGAACCCCCAGAACTTGTACTTGTATCATCCCTGTGATCAGGCCAAGTGTGTTCCTCCTTCTTAACTGGAGATAACGGAGAGTTGGGCGTACAAGGTTCGCTTTGAGAAAGATCTAAAGGCTCAGGTCGACATTTTCTATCACTTGGAATACTAGATGAGCGAGTGAAGTGTTTAAACTTAGAAAGGTCCGTCTTACTTTCTTCATCATATCTATCGTTTCCTTCCGTGGATGTGTTTTTCACAGCATTCTTTTCATTAGCAATTGTTTCAGAGGATTCACTTTTACCTTGAAAGAAAGCTGGTTTGCTTCCAATTTTTCGTAGCATGTGTTGATGGTAGGAAGGAGCAGCAGGCTGTCGTCGTCGATCAACTGCTTGAAACACTTGAACAGGCGTTAAAGTCGGCGAAGGAGAGCGCATACTAGAAATATCCGGCGACGCTCCACGATCTTCACTACCATTACTTGCTAATGATTGTGTTGTTACAGCATATTTAACAGGTGGAATACGATTAGCAGTTGTTATCACAGAAGATGAAGGACAGTATTTTGGGATTGGTTTAGCAATATTTGCATCAACAGGCAGCGCCTGGACAGTCAAAGGAGAATGCGCTCGTCGTAGTACCGCAGTTTCTAGCTTTTTCCCACTTGGCGTAGTTTTTGGTTGTTTATGTTCAATTAATTCCGCACTAGTAGTCGTACTACTTAGTTGACGACGAGACCGAGGCATTTTCCTATAGCCTTTTATCTTCATTTTCGTAGATTCGGAGCTAAGTTCTGATGGTTCTGAACTTCGTCGGCCATCAAGGACACTGTTGTGTGTATTGGGATCATAAAAGGCATCTCGTAGTTGATTAGATATTTCAATATTTGGTCTTCGAAGTTTAGGCGAAGAATTAGGCGATACACACGGTGAATTCGGCGTACTAACACTACTTCGTTCTGGCATACCTGCTGATAAGAGGTTTTTTGATCTAGTATCAGCATTGTACAAGTTCGAGTCACTAAGGTTTAGCGAGCTGCGCTCATTCCTCGGGCTGAGAGGCTCAGGTGATTCCAAGCCATCGTCCGCAGATGACTGCCTATTAAAAGTTCGGATTTCGATACCGTTTTCCGGTTCAAGTGGTTCTTGATTTAATACTATTTCACTACGATCGCCCAGGATTGTTACAACATCCTCACCAAAGATTTCAATACAATTCTCGATCAAGAATTGAACGAATGGCGGAACGTCACTCGATTGCTCTGTAGCTGCAATATTTGATCCCTTGGGCGGCCAAAGCATGCTGGGTGCAACACAAACCGCCAAATTATACGCATTCATGCTGTTGATATTCGAGTTCTCGGCGATGTGGTATAAGACGCACATAAATCGCTTGAGAATTTCGTAGTTGTAGACATTTAAGTTTTGTAGAAACCTAAAACAAAAAAAAGGTAAAAATTAATTAAGTTGCTTAGGAATTACGGTATTTCTTGGCGTTTGAGTGTTTCTCTAAGAATAAGGTCAAACGTCGAACTTCGCAAAAGGCGTACGTCGCATTGAAACGATGGATTATAAGGCGGTCTTAAAGGGGGACTAGAACGAAAATCTTCCGAAATGTAATTTTGCTGAAACTTCAATGGAAGAACCTTTAAGGGTTTGATAGATGTGTTGATCTTCACAGTGAATGAGCGATCTAAGCGAACGCTGTAAAGAAAGACTTGAAAAAGTGATTTCAAGCTTCAACGGGAATCGAACCCATGACCTCCGCGATGCCGGTGCGATGCTCTGCCAACTGAGCTATGATTGGCTATTCCACCACAGTTCAGCCCATTCAATTTTCACACTTTAAGGGTTTAAAAATCACTGGTTGAATTTTTTAGTTCTTTATATACCAATTGGAAGTATTATATTTTGGCTCATATTAGTCATTCCGAGTTAAAAAAAACAGTGCATTTTGGGATCTTTTTAGAAGACCAATAGACGCCATCTTGTAAACGTCCCCTAAAAGAGTCCCATGATGCACAGCAATGCTTACTCGACCCAGGTTTTCCCTCTATCTTGAAATGACCAATAAAGGCTTTGCAGCATCACGTGATGGCAGCCATGACGGGAGGCAGAAACAGTTGAATCTAGTTTACATTTTTGCTGTACCTGCTACCATGGAAGCCATCACGTGATGGTGCAAAGCCTCTATAGCGAGATTTAGATGTTTAGTCTAAGCTGCTTCGGTTAATAGGCCTTTTGAAGCTCAGTAATCACGTGCTGATTAATTCACTGAGAGCAAATGAATGAACTTCTTGATTCCCATGGGTGAAATATTACTGGTGAGCAAACAAACTTTCCACAACCTGTTTTGAGAGATCTTAATAAAACTTTCGTGATACACTGGTTACACATATTTTTATTGAGTTCTTTACAAGTACTGCTAAAAAGAATCCCCAGTTTAAAATAAAAACAAAAATTGTGCTCACCAGTACAGACACGTGACCGTAACCTACAAAGGCCTAATGCAAACACTTTCTTTAAAGTGCTAAGATTCGAAACCGTCCACGACCATGCTCCTTATCAGCCGCACTATTTTACCTTTTACCACTTTCTATATTCATGAAATAGTACATATTGCTTAGGATATGAAAGTAACTGGTAAACGTATGCAGCGAATTTCACGATGTTTTAAAAGTACGTACCATTTAATTTGCTTTATTCGCTCGTCCCGATCTTCTACGTTATTGGTTGCAATTAACTCCTCGTAGTCATCGCTATCCAGTATAGAATCGGGAAGTCTTCGAAGAAATTCCTAAAACATTTAAGAGAATAAAGTCTAACAGGGAAGTTTATAGGCTTCTTGTCAATCACCCATAATGCCTAATCTTACTGATTTTTCGTACTTAATAACCATTTTTGGGTTAACTTTTCATACCGTACTTTTTCTATGTCGAAGAGGTCCGTATATCATAGCGTGGTTCACATAAGCAACGCGAGTGTTCACACGTAAAATGCAAATACAAAAAAAAAAAAACATTACGGTATCGCGTTTTCAGTGTGTTGCTCATGTACCATGTTTTGATTTAAACGAACCTAGTATAGATGCTATGTCATTACGATATCATACTAGGTGAGACGGGCGAAGCTTGCGCAAGCAGAAAAAAAGGCCTTAACGATTTTTACGAACCTTTAAGATAGAAGCCGTAATAACAACAGATACTTCTTCGAATAATACTTCTTTTCCTGCAATAAAATATGTGATGCAATATATTATCTGTCCTTGAGTATTGAATGTAAATGAATGATCATACGTAATAGACCTTACCCAGGGGGGAGGGAGGGGAGACTCCGATTGGAAAAAGGGCGGAGATGCTCATCGTTCTAGGGCTCCAAATCTGCAATTTGGTACCTTTTAGGGTGTGAAAATCTAAAAGGACCATTACAGAGTAAGCCAGTGCCTCTGGTTGTTTACGAGGCAATGAGATACCTGAGATTATATGACGACAGTCAGAATGACAGCTGTAATTCAGGGTTTTTAATTACCGTTCATTATCTGACTTTTGGCATTTAGATCATAGATACTTGGTACCACCCACCTGGTAAAGATCCAGGTACCCCTTAGAGGTCAAAATTTCCAAAGATGATCACAGCCCTTTTTCAGTTATATAGGATTCAAGACAATTTTGAGAAGGGTCGATTTGGAACTCGAATAAGGTGTATTATACAAAGATGAATTAGATGAGCCATAACCATCAGGTAATTGAACATTTACTTTACCTGAATCAAGGTCAAGCTTAATTTCTTTAGCCCTTTTGGCACTTGCTGACTTACGAAAAATACCATTGACCCCAGGACCATAACGAAACATGTGTCTTAGAATGTCCTGTATTGGTTTTGGTACAGGTTCTTCTTCCGTACACAACACGTCTAAAGGCAACTCGAATAACCTACAAATGATAAAGATACAAACTTAGTTACATCGTAGTAATTACAAGCACTGACTAGATGAATTAGCTACTCCGAAGTTGAGGGGGAAAAACGTGGGGTTGTTTTAAGGTACAAAACAGACGCCAACTAGGACCAGTCCCACAATGTCAACTCGACCCAGTTTTCGCCTCTATCTCGGAATGGCTAATAGAACAGCTCTTTGCTAAGTGAAGGGAAACAATAGATACAGCTGTACTCTCAAAACAAAACACTGGCAGAATGCAGATAAAATGCATGCACAACTTCCGCTTCCATTCACTCGAACCACAATCAAAACTCGACGCAGTTTTCCCCTTTATCTGCTCGGAATGGCTAATAGAGCGGCTGCTTGCTAAGTGAAGGGAAACGTTTCTGAGCTACGAGAGACAATGGCAGAATGCAGATAAAATGCATGCACAACTTCCACTTCCATTCACTTGAACTTCACATTAAGCAAATGCCAACGTTATTTAATTACACTTTTTGATTTGTATGCGATGTATAATATAGTATATTTCCTTGCTGTAGCAGTAAGAAGTATATATACTACATTAAAATAACGTCGTCCGGTTAAAAAAGTAAAATCAACAAAGCTAAGACCAAGGGGTATTCTGGGCAGTTGATATCTTAGGCGGCATCTGTAGAGTGTTTGCATACAGACACATGCATGATGAGAGACAAAATGCCTGTTCGGTAACTTTGAATCAATGTTTGAGAGCAGCAGAAGTACATATGCATAATATTAGCGTCAATAACTGTTTAACCAGAACACCCGTCGGTCTTAGCTTCAACGATCGAACCTATATTCATTAAGACAACGTTTGTTATCTTTGGTGTTTAGCTCTTATTAATCGTTTTACTTACTTTCCTGCTGGTGGTGATTGTGAGTCAGAATTTTGATTTTTAGAACCCGTCGTCTTTTTATGCATCGCCCAGTTTATGATTGGGGACTTTTTGATCGGGTTCTTCCACTTCCGCGAAGACTGTTGCCCTTCTAGACATTCAACAATTAACACCATAACATCAGCATATAAATAGTGATATATTCTCTAAGGACATGCGACATTATATGCCACGAGAACAAACGATCCACTTGAGAATGTAGAGTGATGTAATATTGTGGTTTTGGTCTCCAAAACATTTCCCCAGCAAGAATAGTATCCAAACAAATAAGCGCAAGTGCGCAAGACGTATAGTAGGCGGAAAGCAAGACAAGGACTTTTAAAGGTCCACTTACACTAAATAATACTAATTTGCCCTATTTCACTATGACGTCAGAGCTTGTTTATAAGGAAGGCAGAATGATGAAGAGCAATGAGAATTTGAGCGAATCCTACTGTGAGCTGAATTAAAAGCTTTGATGTGTCTGGTTATCGAGCGTTTTAGAAAACGTTGTTTATCGTACGATATCTACCTATTTCGACTACGTCTTGTTGAATATTCACCAATATTCACTTCGTGAGTAATTGTTAAGTAACCTTTATTTGAATAAGGTGGTCCATTTAGCCAAAACGCTGGTATCAAGAGGGCCACTATTGTTTTTCTAAATTCTAAAAAAATTAAAAATATTTCGCAGTTTACTTTTAGTTGTTGCTGTTTTGTCTGCCTTCCACAACTATAATTCTTTGCATCAAAAAAATTCGTTTTAATGTAGCGTCATAGTGAAATGAAGCAGTTGTTAGTTATGTGCTATTCATATAATCCAGCTAATTCTTACCACTTGAAGAAACTTTGGATGTTTTTTTACTTTTGGTAAGAATAAACTGACACTGTGTACTAGGTGATAGGGGGATCCATGGACGGAAGCTGTTGGTCAAAGTCAAAAATATTCCCGCCATATTCATCTGAAGTAGACGCCTCTCTTATGTGGTTCATCTTTATTGCAAAAGGGAACTCATGACCTTCAAATAACAATGACAAACAATATGTCAAATCAGTTTTTATTAAAATAGGAGTGCTTATGCGATGATATTGTATTTAGTATTTTGATTGATGACGTGCATAAAAAGACAAAGAGGTGACTGCCATGTTGGATACACGAGACACTATTGCTGGGTTACAAGCATATCCCAAGAGAGTCAAAAGACAAAAGAGGTGACTGCCATGTTGCATATCCCAAGAGAGTCAAAAGACAAAAGAGGTGACTGTCATGTTGGATACACGAGACACTATTGCTGGGTTACAAGCATATCCCAAGAGAGTCAAAAGACAAAAGAGGTTACTGCCATGTTGGATACACGAGACACTATTGCTGGGTTACAAGCATTCCCAAGAGAGTCAAAAGACAAAGACATGACGGCCACCTTGGTGCGAATTACGATGGATGCTAATGAGAAATCTTTCGTTAAATAGCACCAACATGGCCATAACATGCAATCTCTTCCCATGAGAATAAAAAGACAAAAGACGAGGCAGCCATGTTGGTTGACATGACAAAATACACAAAGACCAAATCGACCTTTTGTCAAAGTAATTAAAAATGGTGGCTATGACGTCACATGCACCCCAAGAATAGGGAGCCATTTATTGGTGGTTTTGATGTTTGAGAAACTTCACATAAACTTTTTAACAGGACTATATCTCCCCCTCTACTCCCCCAAGTGGTTACCAACTTGGAGTCCACACTCCACACTCGAGTAATCGAACTGTTCAATGAGATCAACTCTTTAAGAATAAACATTTCTTACGTTACATATTTTACAAATAACAATCCATAAAAACAAGAGCACATACCAAGTAAAGGATATGCACAATTTTCCTTGCCAGACAACACCCATAAATGGTACTCACTGGCATCATCAGTCTGAAAATCAAAATATCTTGCTCAACAGAGGCTTTGCACCATCACGTGATGGCAGCAATGACAGGAGGCAGTAACAATTGAATCTGGTCTAATCTGATTTACATCAGAAATAATTCAGTTCCCAGGGGAGTACGACTCCTATTGTTGTGCCTCCCGTCATGGCTGCCCTCACGTGATGGTACAAAGCCTTTATATACAGCAGGAAAGATAATAGTTTATTCTTAAAAAGGTTAAGATGGTGATAATTATGGAAATGGTAGTGATGATGACAACAGAGGCTTTGCACCATCACGTGCTCATCCCATAATACTGCTCGGTCTTCCTGTGGTTAGATGGGAGAACAATAAAATCTCTTTGCTCTTGGGAATTGAATTCTTTCTCATGTAAAACGATTGTATTGTTCCCTGCCATCTAACACGGCTGCCGTTACGTGATGGTGCAAACCTCTATAGTCATAATGATGATGATACTGTATTTTGCTACTTCAACCATTATTTCATAGCTGGAACCATAAAAAGCTAACGCATGAAAGAAAGAAAATTTGCAGGCCAAATATCCTAGTTTGCCTTTGTTATTGATATTTAGGGTAATATAAATATAATATCATGAGTATGTAGAGGCAGTGAGCAAGATTGACAGTCGTCAGCTGAATGGTAAGACAGAAAAGAAAGGCGAGGCATCACCATTTTCTTTGGGTGGAAAAAGAATTTATTTAGGGTAACAATTCAAGGGAATTTTTAAAAAGTAGCGGCATTTTGTCCCACCCCTCCCTCCCTTTGTAAAATGCGCCTCACGCTTCCTAACCTACGGACTCGTATGCTTCCCATAACTCCTTTGTCTGTGGGCCTTTGTGAAGCATTGTTGTGCATTGAATATATTACGATACGGATTTTTCCCAAACTTTGTCTGCACGTTTTTTCGGTATATATTTTCTTCTGTACTGACATTATTTACATATAATCTAAAACTCATTTCAAGCTTGGTATGCAGCATGCCACATGCAAACAAACCTTCACAACAGTTTTTGAAATAACTGTAGTTTCAAACTATTTACACAATGAGAATCTTGCAAAAATATCCTAAATAGAATTCCATTGTATGTGTATACCTGAATCTCGAATTGTTCAAGCGACATCTTCACAACAGCCGACGTATCATCAAAATTGGAAATGGCGAAGGACTTTGACTGTAAAAAAATAAAACCAGAATTTTTTAAGGTACTTTTTTATTTATTATTTTATTTTATACGATTATTTGTGGGGGGGGGGGGGGGGGGGGGGGGGGGGCTGGGGGATTTTCGTTAAACTTTTTAAAAACAAGGACTTTGACTGAAACAAATTAATAAAACCAGAATTTTTAAAGGTACGATTTTGAATAGGTGGGGGGACTGTTACTGACAGTGTGGCTTCTCTCATAGAGCATAGTGCTGCTGTTTATGCTAGATGGTACTTACTGCACCGAATGAATCAGCTGATTCCATATCTCGGTTATAAACTTTCAAGGTGACAACTTTAGGGTCTTCTGCATCTTTTTGAATCTTGATGTACCTTGATTTAAATACATTATTAAAAACCAACAATTTAACCCAAAGCCCAACTCGTAGACCAAAAGGGGTAGCACTGCAGTTCCGAGTTCTGTTTGCACAGTCTTAGTCTCGTTTGTGCGTTATAATATTCACCTATCCAACTAAAACCAGTGGAATTTTAATTAACTTCAAGGGCGGATCTAGGGGAGGGGGAGGGCAAAGAGGGCTGAACCCCCCCACCCCCCCCCCTCCTCCATCAGAAAACACAAAACAAAACAAAAACAGAACTGAAGAATTAGAGGCTCTTTTATTGTTTTCGGTTGTGTTGACGGAAGAAACTCAATTAGACTCCCCACCCCCCCCCCCCCCCCGCCCTAAAATTACTGTTGGATCCACCCTTGAACTCGTATTGTTCCGTAGTCACACACTTCTTACTACACAATGGTACTTAATAAGATAAACACACTTTAACACAATCGAGGCTAAGACTGAGCACAGGCGAACTCGAAATGGGAATATTGCTTTAGTCTTAACCCTAATAATAAGCAACAAATGAATACCGACAATTTTGAAATTAGATTGAAAACGCTAGATACCCGCCGGTGTTTTGATTTCTTAAAACCGGGTTTTTTCGCTGCTAGAGGTACATCAGTAATATACCACTAATAAAAGTAGATCAGCCAATCAGAGTGCAGGATTTATGATAGACCATTTGTAAGTATCAAGATACCACCCTACTCCTGTGCGTCATTACCTTGCGCGCGCCCACTATTCCCGTTTCGTTTTTAGTGATCAAATCAAAGAGCGCGGGCATAAGTTGATGACGCACGGGAGTAGGGTAAGGCGAATTTAAACTGCGTCTGGTTACTAAGAATAGCCCAACTGGTAACATACATGGCGCGCGCGAGTTTCCCTTTCTTATTTATGCTCTGTTGTAAGTATAGACTAAGGAATATTATTTGACTTGACTTACTTGGTTAAAGCAGAAAACCAAATATCGCGTGTCTCAGCAGTGCTGTGAAAGAGAATGACATTGAATCAACGTTTTCAAATGTATTGTATAGAACGGTCTGAACCCAGGTGAATGAATGTTAATCGAAGTAATTCGAAGTAATCAAAGTACTAATTTAATAATGTCTTAGTGCGTAAATTGTAATTATTGTCAAAATGCACGAGTTTTAGTAAAGGAGAGAGGAGTAACGATCCTTCTTTTAAAATTTCTGGATCCGTCTTTAAACCATGTTTACTTTCTAATTTTTTCCACTGTTACTGAATGTCAAGTAATGGTTTTTATTGATTTCTGACAAACCAAAGCTTTGCCAAAAAGATGAACATCAGTTTCACCTGAAAGTGAAGACAGAGTTCGTCGTAGGCCACCCAAGCACAAAAGACTTCTCGGCAGACTTTGTTGACTCACAAACTTCTTCAGTACAATTAGTTAACCACAGCTCACTGACTCGTATACGATGCTTGAGTTTGTATGTTGCAGCTGATCTGTAGTAATGGCATAAGACAAATATTCATTGTGAATAAAGTATGAAGTGCTTTCAAATTTATTCAAAATATATAGTGAAGGATTTCAATTCTGTTCTACCACTCATTCGCCTTGCACAGAAACAGAATAATAAAATTGATTTAGTGCATGGGTCCAATAATAGTCGTCAGCAAAAATGAGGGGAAGTATTTTATTTGAAAAAAACAGTGTGATAGTGGTGGTACAATTCCAATTAAATTCTAAAGACATTTCTATTTAAATAAATGAATAAACAAACAAACGAACAAACGAACAAACGAACAGACGAACAGACGAACAGACGAACAGACGAACAGACGAACAGACGAACAGACGAACAGACGAACAGACGGACAGACGGACAGACGGACAGACGGACAGACGGACAGACGGACAGACGGACAGACGGACAGACGGACAGACGGACAGACAGACAGACAGACAGACAGACAGACAGACAGACAGACAGACAGACAAACAAACAAACAAACAAACAAACAGACAAACAAACAGACAAACACACAAACAAACGAACAAACAAACGAACAAACGAACGAACGAACGAACGAACGAACGAACGAACGAACGAACGAACGCACGAACGAACGAACACACAAACAAACGAACAAACAAACGAACAAACAAACGAACGAACGAACGAACGAACGAACGAACGAACGAACGAACGAACGAACGAACGAACGAACGAACGAACGAACGAACGAACGAACGAACGAACAAACAAACAAATAAACTAACTAACTTACTAACTAACTAACAATTAAATAAATTTATTTAAGTGTCGATGTATTTAGTTTATGCAACTAATTGGGGACACTGAAATGAAACTGAAATGAAGACAAAATAATCAAAGATACATAAGGTGTTTTTTAAGAATCCCAACTGGCAAGGAGGCAAACCAGTTGGCTATTTACAAGCATGGTCGAGAAACTGAATATGAACTAATCAGAGATCAGGACAAATACAGTCTCAGCTAGTGGCCACAGCGGGAATCGAAGTCAGCATCACTGGGTTGTGAGACCAACGCTATGACCACACGATGAATATTGTAAAGTGCACTTAAATTACGACTTGTTCCTGTTAGATTATCTACATAGCCCAAGCAAGCTCACTACAATGTATAGGATAATGAAACCTAGCCCAGTAAGACAAACAGAAACAAGATACTTACTTGGATTTGGCAACTAGGAGTAAATCACTAAGAAGAAAAAGGTGGCGCTCTTGTGTAGACACTCCCTAGGATATAATGACTGGTTAGTCACAGGATTTGAGCAAGCACGAACCAAGTGACATCGTTTAGACTATCACAATGGCAACTTACAACAGTGACTTGAGCACATCCTTCTTGTACGAAATGCCTCGATGGAAGGGGAAAAAATTGAAGTAGCATCAGTAAAAGCTTTCACCTTTAAGCTTCCTCCGTCATGTTGACTCCTAAAGTAGAAACGTAATTAACCTTAATTACCTAAACGAACTTGAAATCAAGTTTCAAAAATTTAATTTCATTCAAAAACAATCTACAAGAAGGATCACATAAAAATAAGATTTGAAAATTTCATAGTTTGCGCAAGTTGTAGCAAAAATAATGATTTTTAAACATTTGTAAAAATACAGAGTATGTATAAGTGTAGCTGGACAGTTGGGCAGCACACCATACATTTCTTTGTAATTTTGTCAGGGTTTGAATGCTCATAACATTGTATCTACAAGGCCAACCATCCTGAAACTTGGTCAACCAGCTTTTGGTATCTTGTCTTTCTTTTCATGAAGTTATGGTTTTTGCAATATTTACTGAATAGACACGTTTCGAATTCTAAATTACCGAAGTGTTTCTTGATTACAGACTCATTTACTCAGGATTAGCCTCGAGTTTGTGCAGAATATTCACGTGTTCCAGTCAAGGTCCGTCGACCTAGTAATCAAGGAACATAGCGGTAATAGGCCATTTGCATTATGGCGTCATTTACTACCACTACCAGGCTCTATTGCACACTGTCTTTTGTACTGTAAATTAGCACCAATTGTCTCACTATTCCCATGAGGAACTACAAATTTGAATAAGAAGGAAAATTCGCGAAGCATTTTGGTAGTGGTAGTAAAATGACGCCATAATGCAAATGGCCTATTTGGAATTCGAAACTGGTCTATTGGTTTTTCAAACTTGGACATAATCCCAAACTCGTTTTGGTAAAGGCTAATTGTAATACGGGTTATGATTTTAATTTGACTTGTTCACTCTGGTTTAGTTTTTAAGAGGCATTAATAATAGCTCTTACTAACCGAGTGCGAGGTCCGTACCATAAGTTTCGGACCGCAAATTGACCAGTCATAAGGCGTGATTATCTTGCTATAAGATAATTAGCAATTAAGCCCGAATAAACTAATAGGATATAAGGACGAGAGGACTCATCGTTATAGTCAAATCCAACTAGTCGGTCAAATAAACTTTTCGTTATTAGTAAGCTACAAAAAGTCTAGTTTCGAATTCCAAATTACCGCTTGATTACAGACTCATTTGCACAGGGTTAGCCTCGTATCAGTATTTAAATATTCACAAATACCTAACGGTAAAGTAAACAATGCACAACTTCAACAATACAGACACTTTGAAACTTGACGGACCTTGAATAACACGTGAATATTCTGCGCAAACTCGAGGCTAACCCATCAAATATGGTCTATCAAAGCTTAGTAGTGTAGTAGCTCATCCAATCAGAACCATGTCTTGATGATTGACCAATTGTTGAATTTGACTGATATTCGTTATTCGGGGTTTTTAATGCCGAATGGATGTTAATTACCCTCTGACTGCAAGATGTGGTTTTGGTACTAGTACTGCTTTCAGCACGGCAGACGGTGCTGATCTCCTTCTGGAAGCGTTCGCACGATATCGCTGAAACATAACAACGCGTGCAAATATTGAACACCAATTTAATGAGATTACGATAATTCCTACTTCATGGTTTTGTGTGTTAATAATCATATTATCCAATTAACCAGAAGACATACTTAGACAGTTGGAAATTTGCTTGAAGGAATCTAAAAACCCAGTTACAGCTCAGTGTCTGGGTCGCGTCGCATTGAACTATACATAACATTTTAATTGAATTCTGACTTGTTTCCCGTCGTTGGTATTTCGCTATATTTGGAGAATGAGTAAAGGTATTCAGTCATTGGATGTCAAGCATTCTTTTAAGAAAGTATTATTAGGAAGGAATTGCCCTACTTTGACTGTTTGTTTATAAGCGGGACAAAAGTGTAAAGGACGAATATAATTTGAACTAATTTTACTGTGCATCTGAATTCGTAGCTCTAATGGTATCTGGTTTTCAAGCATTATATATACTGGATATAAGGTTTCTCGCGCTGTGATTGGTCGAGCAACCGAGACGAGAATCACTGCTGGAGTAGCGAGGTTTTCCAAAGCTTGCCAGATCGGAAGTAATACCAAAACGTTTTTTCTCCCGAATTTCTCCGTCTCTTCTCTGAGATTCGCGGCTCAGCAAATATTCACCGATAATCACATAATTATTTTGAATGAATGCGGTATTTGGTGGCTATTATTGTATTTCTAAATTCTAAAAAAAAAAACAATTTCCCCAAATTTTCTTCGTGTTGTTGCTGTTTTGACCCATCCCCATCCCCATCCCACGACCATGATTCTTACCGTTAAAACAACGAATCGTTTTGTGACGTCGAGGTATGATAGGTCAATTAAAAGTAAATATTTATTTACCGGAAGTAAATCTCCCTCGATGAGGCACAAGTTGTCATGTGGGAATTTATCTTGTACTTGGTTGATCTTCACCTGATAACGAAAACAAACAAAAAGTATAACAGTTACTTTAATCCAAAAATATTTCAAGTGGCATATCCAAAATGCGAGGCAAACGCAAAACTATGACTAATTACAACCATTACAACCTAAGAACATTAAACTAATATGATGAACCCGTACGGAAGTATCGATGTTATAAAGTTAATTGTAAGAAAAACACATTCCGGCCGTTAAGATGCAACCAATTCAGTCAAGTTGATGGGAAAATAATTAGCGAATTTAATTGGTGAGTATCTCGACTTTGGTGAGTATCTCTTTGCTCACCAGCTCCTGGTCGATAGGCTGAGGAAGTTCCGCATCATCGAAGGGAAATATCAAAGTATATGGTAGAATACTGAAGGCGAGTTGTGTCGAACAGTTCGCAGATGTAAAAAGATCAGATCTCTTCATGGCTACAACCATATTTGGTCGATTCAACATATTGTGAAGATCACCAATTCATACATTATTCTGATCCTGAAGCGTTTGTTTGATGAAGAACAGTGAATTACTGAACAAAATACATGTTTTCATCGATCTCTGAGGTGATGTCTTCAGAATATTGTGCCTTTTTTATAGGTCGTCTAACAGCGACTGTAAAACGTAGTTGAAAACTGATATGCATGTCTGGCGGATCCCCTTCACATTGGAACGAAATTGGTTCCCCTTATCACGTCAGTAGTTTGAATCTTTGAGGTCAAAAACAAGAGTTAATTTTGGTCTCTTGCTCGCTTGACTGACTTGAAGCCTTGACAAGAAGTGTGGCGAAAAATGTGAAAAATAACATCTCCATACTATCATTAGCCACGAAATGAATGTTAGAAACTGATCTAACGAGACCGATTACAGACAAAACAATAAGCAGAAAAAATAAACAAATAAGGACATTCCAAAGATAAAAAAACCTTAAGACCCCTTGTCACAAGCAAATATTTAGCAAAAACTATTTTAAAAAGTTTAGTCTTGGAATAATTTGCGCATATTGAAAGTAAGAATCAAATCTCTCGTATCTGTGATGATGATGAATATGTCATATCTGTGATGATGATGAATATGTCATATCTGTGATGATGATGATATGTCATATCTGTGATGATGATGAATATGTCATATCTGTGATGATGATGAATATGTCATATCTGTGATGATGATGAATATGTCATATCTGTGATGAGGATGAATATGTCATATCTGTGATGATGATGAATATGTCATATCTGTGATGATGATGAATATGTCATATCTGTGATGATGATGATGAATATGTCATATCTGTGATGATGATGAATATGTCATATCTGTGATGATGATGATGAATATGTCATATCTGTGATGATGATGAATATGTCATATCTGTGAGGTGATTAATATGTCATATCTGTGATGATGATGAATATGTCATATCTGTGATGATGATGATGAATATGTCATATCTGTGATGATGATGAATATGTCATATCTGTGATGATGATGAATATGTCATATCTGTGATGATGATGAACTGTCATTCTGTGATGATGATGCGAATATGTTCATAATCGTGATGATGATGAATATGTCATATCTGTGATGATGATGATATGTCATATCTGTGATGATGATGATGATATGTCATATCTTTGTGATGATGAATATGGTCTATCTGTGATGATGGAAGGTGAAGTATGTCCATATCCTGTGATGACTGATGGGGAATATGTCATATCTGTGCTGATGATGAATATGTCATATCTGTGATGATGTATGAATATGTCATATCCTGTGATGATGATGAATATGTCATATCTGTGATTGATGATGAAATATGTCATATCTGTGATGAGGCTGAATATTTATATCTGTGATGATGATGAATATGTCATAGCATGTGATGATGATGAATATGTGCATATCTGTGATGTAGGATGAGAATATGTCCATATCTGGTGGATGATGATGAATATGTCATATCTGTGATGATAATGAATATGTCATGTATCTGTGATGATGATGAATATGTCATATCTGTGATGATGATGAATATGTCATACTCTGTGATTGATGATGACTATGTCATTCTGTGATGTATGATGATATGTCATATCTGTGATGATGATTGATATGTCATATCTTGTGATGATGATGAATATGTCATATCTGTGATGATGATGAAATATGTCATATCTGTGATGATGATGATGAATATGTCATATCTGTGATGAGGATGAATATGCTCATATCTGTGATGATGATGATGGAATATGGTGCCAGTATCTGTGATGATGATGATGAATATGTCCATATCTGTGATGATGATGAATATGTCATATCTGTGATGATGATGAATATGTCCTATCTGTGATGATGATGAATAGTCATATCTGTTGATGATGATGAATATGTTCCTATCTGTGATGATGATGAATATGTCATATCGTGATGATGCTGATGAATCTGTCATATCTGTGATGATGATGAATATGTCATATCTGTGATGATGATGAATATGTTCATATTCTGTGATGATGATGAATATGTCCTATCTGTGATGATGATGAATAGGTCATATCTGTGATGATGATGAATATGTCATATCTGTGATGATGATGAATATGTCATATCTGTGATGATGATGAATATGTCATATCTGTGTATGATGATGAATATGTCATCTGTGATGATGATGAATATGTCATTATCTGTGATGATGATGATGCTATGTCATATCTGTGATGATGATGAATATGTATATCTGTGATGATGATGAATATGTCATATATGTGATGATGATGAGCATATGTCATATCTGTGATGATGATGAATATGTATATCTGTGATGATGATGAATATGTCATATCTGTGATGATGATGAATATGTCATATCTGTGATGATGATGAATATGTTCATATCTGTGATGATGGATGAATATGTCATATCTGTGATGCTGATAATATGTTCATATCTGTGATGATGATGAATATGTCATATCTGTGATGATGATGAATATGTCATATCTGTTTGATGATGATGAATATGGTCATATCTGTGATGATGCATGAATATGTCATATCTGTGATGATGATGAATATGTTCTATCTGTGATGATGTATGATATGTCCATATCTTGTGATGATGATGAATATGTCATATCTGTGATGATGATGCTGAATATTTCTATATCTGTGATTGATGATGAATATGTCATATCTGTTATGATGATGAATTATGTCATCTTTTTGATTGATGATGAATATGTCATATCTGTGATGATGATGAATATGTCATATCTGTGATGATGATGAATATGATATGTCATATCTGTGATGATGATGACTATGTCATATCTGTGATGATGATGAATATGTCATATCTGTGATGATGATGAATATGTCTATCTGTGATGATGATGAATATGTCCTATCTGTGATGTGATGAATATGTCATATCTGTGATGATGATGATGAATATGTCATATCTGTGATGATGATGAATATGTCATATCTGTGATGATGATGAATATGTCATATCTGTGATGATGATGAATATGTCATATCTGATGATGATGATGAATAGTCATATCTGTGATGATGATGATGAATATGTCATATCTGTGATAGGATGAATATGTCATACTGTGAATATATTCTGTGATGATGATGAATATGTCATATCTGTGATGATGATGATGAATATGTCCTATCTGTGATGTGATGAATATGTCATATCTGTTGATGAGGATGAATATGTCATATCTGTGATGATGATGAATATGTCATATCTGTGATGATGATGAATATGTCATATCTGTGATGATGATTGATGATAAGTCATATCTGTGATGATGATGAATAGTCATATCTGTGATGATGATGAATATGTCATATCTGTGATGATGATAGGTCATATCTGTGATGATGATGAGACTATGTCATATCTGTGATCATGATTGTCATATCTGTGATGATATGAATATGTCATATCTGTGATGATGATGATGAATATGATCATATCTGTGATGATGATGAATATGTCATATCTGTGATGATGATGAATATGTCATATCTGATGATGATGAATATGTCATATCTGTGAGATGATGACTAATATGTCATATCTGTGATGATGACTCTGTCATATCTGTGATGATGATGATGAATATGTCATATCTGTGATGATGAGCTGAATAAGTCATATCTGTGATGATGATGAATAGTCATATCTGTGATGATGATGAATATGTCATATCTGTGAGTGATGATAATTCATATCTGTGATGATGATGATGAATATGTCATATCTGTGATGATGATATAGTCATATCTGTGATGATGATGATGAATATGTCATATCTGTGATGATGATGAATATGTCATATCTGTGATGATGATGAATATGTCATATCTGTGCTGATGATGAATAGTAATACTGTGATAGATGCTGACATATGTGCCTATCTGTGATGATGATGATATCATATCTGTGATGATGATGAATATGTCATATCTGTGATGAGATGATGAATATGTCATATCTGTGATGATGATGAATATGTCATATCTGTGCTGATGATGAATATGTCATATCTGTGATGATGATGATGAATCTGTCATATCTGTGATGATGATGAATATGTCATATCTGTGATGATGATGATGAATAATGATGAAGTCATATCTGTGATGATGATGTCATATCTGTGATGATGAGGATGAATATGTCATATCTGGTGTGATGATGATGAATATGTCATATCTGTGATGAGGATGAATATGTCATATCTGTGATGTGATGATGAATATGTCATATCTGTGATGATGATGATGAATAAGTCATATCTGTGATGATGATGAATATGTCATATCTGTGATGATGATGATGAATAAGTCATATCTGTGCTGATGATGAATGAATATGTCATATCTGTGATGATGATGATGAATAAGTCATATCTGTGATGATGATGCATTTGTCATTTTTCAATGTCATTTTAACTAACAGCGATTAAGATTATTTTCGATATTCAATTCAGAACATATATAATAGATAAGTCGCAGTGTCTACTTATATATAGACTACTTTATAAAAACAACACTTCAACACCTTATAATCGAGGTGGATTAAGATAAGTCAGACTCTCAAATGATAAGAGATTTCCGGTCTACATAGCTTCAAGTTTCCGACTCATTTTGAATTCAATAACTCTTGAAGGACAAGAAATAGTGACGTCACGTAATTATGCCGGACTGGACTTGTAATCATGCTCGTAGATTGACCAATAGGATGTCAGGAACGGATGGGTAGGTAAAGATGTGCTTCCCTTGAATGTAATTGGTGTCGGACGAAGGCAATCAAGTTCCTCTCTCTTACGTACGACATTTCCAGGCGATAGAATTAGAGCAGTTTTCGTATGTTTGTGAAAATCTCAGTGCCATTCACCTTTTTCCGTACATTGGTTCACTGGTCAATAACAAAGCACTAAAACGAAGCGCCAAGGTACTTTCAAAGGATTATTCAAATTTTAACCTTGCAACCTCGACTGAATGCTTTGTGTTTGACCAGTGAACCGATGTATGGAGATGGTGAATGAATGCTTTGTGTTTGACCAGTGAACTGATGTATGGAGAATGGTGAATGAATGCTTTGTGTTTGACCAGTGAACTGATGTATGGAGAATGGTGAATGAATGCTTTGTGTTTGACCAGTGAACTGATGTATGGAAAATGGTGAATACGCAATTTTTTCTCGTGCAATGTGATTGGTCTGGCAGTGCCGTGACCTTGGTGGTCACCGTGTCTACGCCGTGTTTCGGGTATTTGATTTGATGGAGAGTAAATTATCGTGTAATGTGATTGGTCTGGCAGTGCCGTGACCTTGGAGGTAACCGTGTCCGCTCAGTGTTTTGGGTATTTGATTTGATGGAGAGTAAATTATCGTGTAATGTGATTGGTCTGGCAGTGCCGTGACCTTGGAGGTAACCGTGTCCGCTCAGTGTTTTGGGTATTTGATTTGATGGAGAGTAAATTATCGTGTAATGTGATTGGTCTGGCAGTGCCGTGACCTTGGAGGTAACCGTGTCCGCTCCGCGTTTTGGGTATTTGATTTGATGGAGAGTAAATTCTCTTGCAATGTTATTGGTCTGGTGTATGCCTTGCTTTGCCACGACCACATTCGTTAGCGTGCTGCAAGCTTTTCACAGTCATAGGAAACCAGCTCTAAGTGTGACTTAGATATGTACTAGCATATAAGATGTGGCATTGAAATTGTTCTATTGCACGTTACGTCATCGCGACCTCTCGGGGGAACGTTGGTGCCATTTAACAAAATATTTCTTAGATTCCTATTAGCATCCATGGTTAATAGCACCACAATGCTTTTGTCTTTTGCCTCTCTAGAGAATGTTTGCAACCTATCAATGTGGAAGTTCAGTTCGTGTCTACCCTCACACAAACGACTGTTACATTGCACATTCATTTTACGATAACATTTTAAAGAGATAACCTCTTCATAGTAAAACTAGAGCCATGATACAGATAACCACAGTTAATGGTCGAATAAGTGGACACTGAGGTAAGAGATAACGAAATCAAGAAACATTCAAGGTATCTCAGTTATTGTACGTTACCTCATTTTCAAAAGCCAGTATTTCTTCAGACCTTTCTCGTACAATCTGTAGAGAAAAACGATAAATAAAACCTGATTTATTTCGATCGTGTAGCATTTTGCGCACTTATGGCACTCTATTTGGTCTGGCATATTTTTCATTCTAGAATTTCTGACATTATTTTATGATACTAATTCCTATGCCATCATGTTCATATTTTTATCCACCTCCACGTAGTGCATTCTGGGTAACGCATTGTCTCAACTGCGCATGATCCTTTGGTAAAGTGCTCAATCGGCACACAGCGAGAGGACCAAATAACCCTTACGTGTCTATTCTAGGATTTCGAAAGTCACTCAAGACAAATAACTCCAACACGTTATGTTATCTTTTTGCGCTCGAATAGAGGAAATATGTCAAGACCGTTCGCCGGGGGAGTCACTTCATTTGTGGATGAGACGCTATCGACATGGATTTAGGAAATTGTTACAAAATATTTTGATGCGTGGAAGAGAAACCAATTGACCAATCGCTAAATAACAGAGGGTATCAAAAACAGCTTCTCATCAATCCCATATAGGTAGCTTTCCAATTTTATATTATTTTCTTAACTGGACAGGTCTTGTTGATATGGGATTAGTTAGGCAGGTATATAATTAATAGGTAATGGGATTTCATGCTCCCCAATCAATAAATAATTAGACTCGAAAAACTCCTCTGACTGCCAAGTTGGACTCGGCCTACGGCCACATCTAATTTTGTCAGTCCTCGGAATTTTCCTTGTCCAATTATTTCTTAATTGGACAGAATAGAGTCCTATTACATACACTGATTCGGCAGCTGGGTGACGGTCTTATGTATACTACATGAGAACTCTCTGAGCCATCCTGAAAGGAAGCGTGCCTTTGTATGGAAGCGAGACGAACGTTGAGCTTGCAATGTTAGAGACCTTTCTTAACACCTTGGACAATTATTCACATGTCTCTATCATTGCAACCTCACCGTTCGTCTCGCTTCGGCACAAAGGCGCAGCTATCTTTCAAGATGACGCAGAGACCTGTGAAGGGGACTCTTTCAATCCTCTCATTCAGCCAACATTTGTCGAGTATTTACACATTTTATTATTGTTTCCTTGTCTTTAGGACAAGCTAACATTCTCAGTGCCAACAGCAGGCTAAATGTTGGGAGATTGTTGGGACTTTTCACATTTATCAGGTCGGCCTTCGGGATTTAAAAGGATATCCTAGACAATTACCCGTCTGAAGTTAGTTGCCACGTGGTCAAGGTCTTGCCGATCAGGATGGTCAGCGGAAGTCTTATCAAGTAAACTCGTTAAAATCCTCTCGTAGTCAACCACGTGCTGGATCTGAAAGACAAACGCTTACTCTGAGACTGGAAATAATGATTACAAATATACTATGTTTCGCGATATTAGTCGCGTGATCTATCGTAGTGACGGACCTAAGTCAGGGCGCCCTAACTCCCAGGTCTAACCCTGAAACAACCTCTGGGCTGATCTAAGTCAGGGCACCACTAACTCACAGATCGAACCCTGAAACCTCTGGACTGATCTAAGTCAGTGCATCACTAACTCACAGATCGAGCCCTGAAACAACCTCTGGGCTACGGATAGAATTCAGGGCACGGCTCACTTACAGATCGAATTGGAATTTAGCGTGTTAGGTTTTGCGGAGGAAGACTCTCGCGCAAAGTGATTGCTCTGGCGTGCGCCTTTTCACAGTCATACATGCTCTATAGACATGTAAATATGCACAGTAGAGCAAAGTCGGTCGACCTAGATTAACAACATGCCAAAGCCATGATGCATAAAAACTGCAATACGCATGAAAGTAGCATAATTGTTTGTCTTCCCATGCTCTCCTTCGGTCTTAGCTTTGATGATATAACCTTTTTTAAACAACATTTTTTCAATTAGGTGCATATAACCTTAATGTAGAACTAATCCGAACCCTGTTCATGCGAGATGATATCCCATATACAAATAGTTCAACAATGAAACGTGTTGTCATCCTGAAGAGTTTCCTGGCCACAAGATTACAAACACATGCGCACTAGGTATAGTAGCCTTCATTAATAATTAACTAATGATGTGCAATGTTTGTAAAAAATTAGCGGAATGTGCAAAGCTTAAAAAACTTGAAGGCTAAGCTGTATTCTTTCATAAACTTTCATTGCAAGAAAGTATGGCGTTGGTATTTTCCTAAACGAAATTGAGGATTTTCTATTTCGGCCGACTTATCTGTTAGCACTATACGGATACCTAACATAGTGAAGTTTGAATTTCAGCTAGGTTAACAATGACTACGCAACTGGACATTGAAATGAAATCTAGCGAAATGACAAAGATAGATAAATAGACACAAAAACGTTAGATTTTTAAAGCAAAAACTACAATTTAAGCCAAAGTTTAATAACGAGAATTATGAACGGAAACGACAATCACTTACACTGTAGGCTCGACGTCTACGTATAATTTTCCTACTCCATTTCCTGCTCGTTTTAAAACTCCTTTTAACCCTATAATTCAACCATGAGAATGCTTTAGATTTGTTTCTCCTCATGGTCAGACCAGGTCACGGCCGCTACATTATTCACTGTACGTCTTCAGCAGTAAACGGTTGGTAGCAGTGTATGGTACCAGTATTATATCAAATTACCGCTGATAAAACTAATTGACAAAGTGATGATGTCATGATAGCTTAAAGAAGGACCTACAATCTAGAAATTCTGACCATGTTATGAAAAATAAATTTCCTTTAAAACTTAAAGAATTCCTTAAACGTAGTTTATTTCTCGTATGGTTGAAGGAATGTCGCCAACAGACAAGGAAACAGTCGACAGAATCATTAATGCCTCAGGAATCTGGATTGTGTAACAAATATTTTAAGTAGAGAGTGACATCAGAGACTTGACGATACATGACCTTTACGTTCTCATGCTGAGAATCTCATCGTTTCAATTAACTTACGAGTATCAAACACTTTGAGCACAGTAGAGGACTAACAAACAACTCTACTCAACACCTACCCTGGATTCCAGAGAGAATTTTATCGCGACAATACTGATTGCTGTTCGCTTAGTAAATCCGCTAAAAAATCCCTCTGAAACCAAGGAGATACTCAATACCGGATCCGTTATTTGAATTTCGGTCAATGATTGGTGACCACTCGTGCTTCCATACTTCCAAGACTTTATTTGTAGAACACCACTTTATATCTGTCAAGTTTGAGGTCTAAGCGCCGTCCATGATAAGGACATGAAATATGTTGTATATCTGTTACAAAATTTGGTTGATTAACACTGAGATGCAATGGCAATCTCAAAATCTAATATCGAAGTTTTACTTCTGCTCCATTAAGGATTCAAACTGCATCTTCTCTATCCTCTCACTAATTTTGTTTTTCCATGGTACAATAGCATAATTAATCAGGTGATAAGTAAGCGGTCTCTTTCTCTCTCTAATAAGTAACAACAGGTGGTCGTTTTCTCGGGTGTTACCGACATCCGACATTTTGTACACTTTACTCAACATCTCTCCATTGGCCGAGAACATTCAACCAATTCCTGATGGAGTGTGAACTCGACGTGACAAAAGTATTATCTATTTGATGCTATATTGTTACTGATATTGTATGAGTGTATTATTAAATATGTTTATAGACATTTGTTTGTCTACCATTTAGCAATGGCTTTCACAGAGTTGGCAACCATTTAGATGTTTGGATGGGACTAAAATGAACAATAAAATAACTGTTTTAAATCTCGCGTTCTGATTGGTTGGAGGGGGTGCTTTATGAGAGCACACAGCACGCTCACGTACTTTAAGTAGAGTCATTCCTATCTAAAATAACGGTTTTAAAATTTATATTTTATAAATTAAAAACTTGCTTGCTGTGCTGTGTGCAGTTATAAAATATTTGCAGAACACTCGAGAAGTATCCAGAAGCACTCCGCTAAGCATCGTGCTTCTCCAAACACTTCTCTCGTGTTCTGCCTACCCACGCGTGCTATTAAACTGCACACAGCACGCGCGCGCGTTTTCTATTTCTTCAAGAAACATCATAGTAATCCAAGGTCTATCGTAGAAGAGAGCCACTATAATTACGATACGTGGCATTTATACGACAAGGGGGAATGTAAATGTTTTTTTTTTTAACTTTTGAAGACACGAGTCCGATGGTGTTTCGTTTACTCATAGTCAATAGAGGGGATGGTTATGAAAGCCGGCGAGCTTCAAAGGACTATGTCTTTGTTCGACTGGTCTGACTTTATGGGCTTTCACCTGATATTGACCGTGCACATAGTCAAAACAACACACAACTCAAGTATAGCGTCGCGACAGTAAGATTATTTGCTTTAGTAGATTTCTTTCATATTTCATCATGTAATTACGGCATATTCAACTCGATTCAGTGCTACATCCTTTAAAACGTAATGCCTGGAGATAATTGTTCAGTATTCGGCTGTGGCAGTTGTAGAAGAAGGAAAGGAATAGGGATATTAAGCTACCTTCTGCCAAAGACGATCTTCACAAATCATGGTTTACTCGATCGAAAAATGTATTTGTGCCCTCAAGTCACGTGTCCTATATTATAAATAGAAACAAAATAGAATACCTAGCCTGCAGAGCAGGCGTTCTTTTGATGGATTTGAGAGGAAGAATCGGGGTTTGGGGTTCCTGTTTCGACCAGGGGCCCGTGAGAAAAATGGGACCTAGCTCGGTTTCAATTCTCGCTCGTACGTTCCAAAGTTCCCCCAAAACCATAAGAACGCCTGCTTTGCAGGCTAAAGAATACCCGATGTTGTATTTAATGCTATTTCTCCTGGATCATATGTTATGAGCTGAAACTTCAACTCTCATTAACATCGACGTGGTCTCTTCATTTCTGGTTTTCCTTCTGACACAATTGATTGTAAGGTAGGGTCACGTGACTCGTTAGTGTAAATGCCCTCATTCATTACCTCATTCAGTGAATGACGAGAGAATCGAGAAAATTTGTTGTAAAACAACTGAGCAAGTTTCGTGGTTTATTTAAAATGTCGCCTTTTGATGGGTTGAACAATGGACCTTTAAGTGTCGTGATGGAAGATTCGATTTATCAAATGATTCACTTACTGGTCTGAGAAGTAACATTTCAAGATGTGTATTTCTAGCTCCTCTTTGCAGGTTTATAAATGCTTGAAATTCTGGTTCATAATCTCTCTTTTGCTTTAAGTACCTAAAGGACAAATAGGAAAAGTCATTAATAACTACGAATATACGTTAATTAATACCAATAAACTAGTCTGTTAACATTCTAATACGTCTATTATACAAGAGACTCTGAATCAAGATCTGTGCAATATAGGTGCCTGGCTTCAGGAAAACTGTCTTTTCCTAAACACTACAAAAACTGAATCAATGTTGTTTGGGGCGCACGCAAAACTATCGAAATACAAAGACTTTAATATTAATTTTAATAGACAAAGTCTGAAGCGTGTTTATGAAGTTATGTATCTTGGTGTTATATTTGATGACACTATTTCCTGGACTTCTCATATTCAGTATATTATATCTAGAGCAGGTAAAAGACTTGGTATGCTGTCCCGCTAACATAAAATCTCACTCCGTATGCTGCTAACACATTATACCTTTCGTATATTCGCCCGATTTTTGACTACTCTCATTCTGTTTGGAATTGTTGCGGTACTGTCAATGCCTCGCTATTAGAACATTTTCAAAGAAGGGCAGCTAAGATAGTTACAAGATCTAATAACAGTAACAAAGCTTCAAGTAACCTAAAATGGACGGCTTTACAGTCTAGGAGGGATGAGCATGTTTTTAAGTTAGTTAAGAAGTGTATATCGGGTAACTTCCCTCAATTTTTCAAAGAGTATTTTCACTTTAATCAGGCTAGGATAACCAGACAGAACAAATTGTTAAATTTGCCAAGAGTTAGAACAGAAACCGCTAAAAAGTCTTTTTATTATAATGGATGTATTTTATACAATAAATTTATCTTATATAAATAGTTTGTAGGTTAATCATATATTTTAGATAGATATAGATTTTTAGATCTTAATATTTTATACATATGTATGTGACGTAACTTTTGTATTAACTTTTGATATTATTTGTATCCATTTATTTTTGTGAATATTTGCCAGGGCTCCCATGAATATCATAGTTTTAATTAGCTCAGAAGGGACTACCCTGGCTTTAATTACTTAGTTTATTTTTAAATAAAGGCTTCATTCATTTCCTCTTTCCTCTCCATACTCAGTCGACTCGAGTTTTTTCCACCTTTTTCCACCACTTGGTCGCGCGGGGAATGAGGTGAGCGAGGCACTTAGGAGGGAAAAGATGGACTAGAGACCTTTAGCATCAGGTCTGCCGAGTTTAGGCCAAGAAACACGCCCGCACACACGGAGAAACACTCAGCATCAATGAATTTTAATATGGCGTCCCTTCCAGCAAATGTCGCAAGTTTGACGGAGAATAAAGCTTGACATCTAACTGCAGCTTGAGGTTTGCGGTACCTAGCAACAACATCTTGCTAAAGGTCTCACTGTTAAAGTGCATATGACACGAAAAAATTTTAATGTTAAAATGTGTACTTTATTGGCATTAATAAGAATATCACGGTTAAATTAGTTTCAAAAACTTGAGAAATTTTACAAGTCTCCAGATTTAGTTGCAAATACACGAAATATGTTTGAATGTACTTAATTTCAGGTAGTACACTTTTCAGTTTTCCAACATTTGAAGAGTACTACGTAAGCTATCAAATGAAGCCCAATAGAATATGCCTTTTGTTATTTTACACGAATTACAATTTATATTTAGTACATTACTACCCAATCTAGAGGACGTGTCAACAAAGTGACGTCACAAATTGGGCTTAATTTTCTCAATTATCTCAAGAAATAAGCTTTTGAAACAAATTTCATTACGATATATTTATTATTACTAACAAACTGTACATTTAAACAATTAAATTTTTTTCGTTTCATATACACTTTGAACAGTTCAAACTAGAACATCAGTTGCTATAAAAGTATGACTGGGAGTTTGTTATTACATAGTTTCCAAGATGCATTTCTTGAAGACGCAAGTAACCAAAGCGCGGCTGTGTACGATGTATTTGACTACTTACATTCGAGTACCCCTGAAGAACTGAAAATAATCATCGTAAGTTGACCACAGAATATCCAATTCAGTGAATATACCTCCTGTGGAATACAAACATAGAAAATCTTTACATTTTATTATGCAAAAAACATGCGCACTGAATGGCTTTTGGTTCGGGCGATATTTTCTTTATCTGGCCGCGGTTCGATATCCTGGGACAACCGATTCCCCAACATTAAAACATGATCAAACAAGCGGAAAAGTAAATGGAAGAGAAAGTAAGTAACCGTTTTAACGAGGGCACATATTTAAATTTCGCTACCCGGACCAACTTTACTGATGTCGTTATAGAGCAGATAACTAAATATCTTCTATTACAGGCTCCAGCATTTACTCAGCGTTAGCCTCTTCAGTGTCTAAATATTCACAAATACCAACATTAAATTAAAGAATGCACAACTTCAACAATACAAACGCTTCACAAATTCCACGGAACTTCAATGAAACACATGAATATTCTACACAAATCGAGGCTAACCCTGGGCAAAAAAGAACTCTAAACTGGAGTATTTTGCTTTGCCTTTTATGATGGGTTATTACTGAGCAAAAAGACACTTCAATTAATCTACTCACCAATCAACGTCGTGGAAGTGTCCCAATTTTTAACGGCTTCTTCCAACTGCAAAGAGATCCAAAAGTTATAATATATATATTTAGGCACTGCCTAAAAGCGGAGCTCCCGATACGGAAGTCACAGGGAGAACAATTTGAATGAAACTGAAAGTTAAAAATAAGATAGGGGGAAAAATCTTCAATTATTTTTTATTCGAGATGAAGATAATTTCTCCCATAATAAAAACCATGCAGTGAAATCAAATCGAAATGCACTACATTGTTTTTTTGTTGTTTTGTTTAGCGCGAGTACATACTCTCACACTTAGGAATTTTGTACACTACTCACCACCACCCCCAGGGGCTAGTTTTGCTCTTGGAAGATTTTTCGACAAAGTTTTCCAAAAAAACCGACATTTTTAGGCTTTGAATCTCTTTTACTTAAAAAAAAACGAAAGATAACTACAGATAATTCAATACAATATCAAGTTCAGTGAAATTTACCTCGGATGTCTTTCATTGAAATCGAAAATCTGGAGATTTAGGACAAATCAAGACCAAAAAACAGACTTGAAAACTGGTTAAGGCGAGCAAAATATAAGCTTACTTTAATAATTACGTATTTTACAGAACGAGACGAAGTTTACATATTCAGTTAAACTTGACAAGAACAACTGAAACAAAATAGAAAATAAAGGCAATGCAAAATGACGAATATCTTTGTCAGTAAATTGGTGTTTGTAAGTGTTTTTGAATATTTTTTACGGCTTTTTAAAGTGAAAGTCTAGGTCTTTCTACAACAACATCTCTCAACAACACAAATTTAAGCTCATTTTTTATAATCAGACTTGCTCGAATAGCTTAATAAACAGTTGAATATTTGGTGTAAATTTATATTTCATTCAATACTTAAATAAATTATCTGTAGAATTAAGATTATTAAATGAAAGTCTTCGTTGTTTTGAAGATGGGACCCCGCGATAGGTGGCGAATCTTTCTTGAACGAAAAACATATGCGGAAAGTTAGTTAAAAACAACCGAATTGCTAAAGATTTACGAAGCTAAATAAAGGACGAATATTTGTTTTAATATGCTCTTCATGTTATATTTACTCCAAAATTAAAATAAATTAAGCTTATCTACAGAAATATTAAAAGTTTTGAGGGAAAGTCTTTGATTTGTCGATTCGTCGAGAAAAAATGCTTGTCAAAAAATAATAAACGATTGTTTGCTAAACCACACACCTGAATTCTTGGAGAACACTCTTAATCCATCTTTGAATACATGAAAGTTTTTCAATTTTCTTTGGTCTATAACTTGCCCTAAAGCGATTTTTTTCTGTGCATTTGAGAGTCGCCTTAGCTAGTAGTTCTGCTTCAAATTCCTTTGTCTTTCACGCTCATTTTCTCTTTGTTCATTCGTGAAGTTTTGACTCAAATTCCTTTGTATATTTCACGTTCATTTTCTCCTTGTTCATCCTTCAAGTTTTGCCTCATATTCCTTTTTCTTTCACGATCATGTTCTACTGTTTATAATCGAAGTCCCGCCTGGATTTGCGTTCTCTATCTCTCTCTCTCTGTTTGCCGCTTTTCTTTGGTGAGTCCTTCGTCTTTGCTTTCCTTTTTCACGCCAGCAGAGTTTTTCCTCCTTCGAAAAAAACTCTTTTACTTCAGGCCTTTCTTTTTTGGCTTCATTCTCCTCTGAGCTTTCTTTCGACATATCGATTTCGGAAAGGGGTTCCATCGTAAATAGAGTTAATATAAATTATATAAGCTTGAATAAAAAATTGTGTTGTTATCTCTCGGTATTTCTATACGTGTGTAAGACGTTTTTTACAAAAGTTTAATAGCCGGATTTACCTTTATGTGTACCCGGATGTTGCAACGCGTCGATATTCCCGCCAAAAAAAAAGATAATCTAACCAGCCAATCGGAATGCTTGTGTACACGCTCGGACGGACGGACGGACGGACGGACGTACGGACGGAAGTGACGTCAGCCAATCCATGAAAAATCAACTCGATAGTTTACCATTTTTTCTTAGGTATGGTGCTCCGCTGGAGCTCCGCTAATAATTTTGCATTACTATTGTAAACTAAATTACTCAATAACTAAACAATACGAATGGAAACAAAAGAAAAGCAAAGAACCAACAAAATAATTTCGGACTAATCTCGCAACGCAAATCTTACACGACATATCTTTATAGCACATTTCTGAAGTAGCTCAAAATGAGAAAGAAAACAAAGAGTGAACTTTAAGAAAATTTGTTCGAAATTATCTCACAACACGAATGTTACACGAGATGATTTTTAGCACAAGTCTGATATAGCTGCATTATTCGTGATTCACTTCCATGGTCTGCGCGCAGTTTGCTTCTTTCGTAATATGTCCTCATAGTTGCGTATCGCCGTTATTGTTAATGAAGTATATCTTTGACAGTATTACTTTACTGATACGATACAATAGGGAGTTTTAGCAGTGTCCAAATAATCGGGATGACCGTGCCACAAATACGACAAAGCCACATAAAGGACTTAGTGTTTGTAAAAGGCAATAGTACACAATGTATACTTGAACATGTTGAAGCTCCAACAAACCTTGCATCCAACATATTTACTTGTATGAGAACACATTCAACGAGGCTGTCAATGTTTTGAATACCTGAGCCAGTACTAGTGTACCGCTGAATTAACTTATACTGCCCTAAATTGGCTATTATAGTTAAAGTTGCTACGTTTGACTGACATGTTAACTCCTCTTACCAGCATCACCGGGATATAAAAGCAAATATTTCACCGTTTTTCTGGTCTCTAGAGAGACTATGAATAACTCTATGACATGTTATACCATGTTATAATAACTTACCATGTTATTCAATCTAACGTTTAGATTACAGATAGTTTCTAGTGGTTCAAATATAGCTTTATAATCCGCTCTTGTCATGCCCCATTTTCTAAAACAATAGAGTATTAATTAGAGGAAATCTGGAATATAACACCATTGCCGCATAAACCTCAAATACAAGGACGGATTGAGGAGTCTTAAAAGGCAGTAAGGTGACTGTTACAGGGTACTTGGCGCCAATTCCACAGAAAACCCATAAAGACGGGAAAAGGCGTGTGAAAATATGGCGTCTCAAACTGACGACAATTTGAGAGATTACAGTACCCTGGACTCCAGAGGTTCCATTTCGCTTCCTGTGGTTGTAACGACCTAGCTCCTTTGCTTTAAAACAGCAAAAGCCAGAGCGAGAATAAATAAGCTCTGAACCCCAGGTTAAAAGATTAGAGCTAGTAAACAGAATGAAAGAATGTACAGAAAAATGTAACCAATGAGTTAGGAACCATCTCCCCAAAAAATGTAAAAACATTTGAAATTAAAAAATAAAAAAATAATTAAAAGATATAAAAATATAAAAAATCACCCAGCTTGCTATGAAATAGGAACTGTGTACGTGTAGTGAGACGAAACTTACTTTAAGGGTTCTGCATAAACTTCAAACACACACTTTAGATCATTAAAAAATTGCTCTTCTTCGTAAAGCAGCTCCTTCACACAACGTAACCTTGGGTCTTTGACTAAAGAGATAGAGATGAAGTTAGTAACGAAACGCTCGTTTGTTGACGCTGGTAAACTCCACATGACTGTATCATGTGAATTCATTTTTACACTAGCAGCGGCAAAAAATTTTACTAAAACTCCGTAAACTATCCTTATTTTTTTGTTAACGACAATAAGTCTTTTAGAATTTCTATTCCTCTGATAGTTTTTCTTTTGATATGAATACAAGTGACTGTTTTTGACCTCGTATCCCATCGTCAGTCTTCATTAGTAATACGGTATTCCTGTGGATATGGCGGGAAACTCTAAAGATTAATTTAAACGCGCGCTTGGCGGGACATGGTAGTAACATTGTCCTTCCTATGATCGAGACCTCGTCGAGACCTCGGCAATGTTTGTTCAGCGAGTTCACTGATACTACCTTCCAACTACGTTTTAGCTAGAATCCCTTATTGCTTCTTTAAAAAAAAAAGAATAGGGAAAAAATCACCTATTCGGCGCTAGCCGTCACGTGGTATAAATTGTGTTGGATTGTGTTACGATCAGCAAGAAGTTCGGACATTGTTCTCGGACTTCCGTACCAAAGTTTACTGACTTTAAATGAACTATTTACTTGGTTAATGTTTAGTTAGTTCCCTAAATACAAATAAAATATTATTTTTCTAGCTTGATTGGAGCTTTTCTTATTGCTGTTAAGAGAGCTAACCAAAAAAATCTATTTAAATGTAATTTTTTAAACTCAATGAATTTGTATGGGAATCCGAGAACAATGTCCGATTTTAGTGGTGACAGCCTCCAACAAAGTGTTTACGACGTGACGCCTATCGCCGAAAAGAGAATAAAATAACAAAAGACAAGTCGGCCATGTTGGATGATATAATAAGAGCCGAGACTAATGTCTAATGACTAATCTTTTGTTAAATTCGTCTAACATGGCAGCTGTGAAAACTATCGACAGAAAAAACTTACTTGCATGAATATTATCTAACTCGAAGTTTGACATTCTTCTTTCAACGTCTTCGATAGCAATTTCAGAATTTTCGACAGAAGAAGCCTTTGCATCCAAGTCTGCGAGCGTTTTTCCTGGTAATTCCCGCACTTGGTAGTTCTCTAGATGGAATTCTTGAACTATCCCAGTCACAAGATCTCGTATGGTCATATTGTAATCTGCACTAACCTTTAACGTAAGACAAAAAATAGAACTGTGTCATTTTTATGGATCTTTATCTGTGTATTTTTAACTTAATTTAAATTTTGATTTTGAACTTAATGCATTGACGACTCTTAGAACTCCAGTATATGCGGGCTTATCCTCGAATCCAGGAGTTGCTTGATTATGGTTATTCTGATTTCTGCTTTTGTTTACCAACCTCTGAAGTGAGGCTAAAGCCCACATACACTGGAGCTGGAGGGGTGAAGCACACGCGTTCTGCAGCAAAATTTCCCGCCAAATTCACAGGTAGCCCAACATTATAGGAAAGAAGAAACATTTGCAACAAATGTTTGGGAAGTAGTCTGAATCTTTTTCTTTTTCCTTTCCTTTTCCCCCTCTTTTTAATCAAGAATATTTTGTTTGAAACTTTTTGTATTTTTTAGTTGGTATCAAGATTGATGGTTTTCACAGCTGCCATATTGGATGAATTTAACAAAAGTTTCATCAGTACTCTCTTTTTTATATCATCCAAGATGGCCACCATGTCTTTTGCTACTTCCTTCTCTTGGGAATGATTGAAAACCAGCAATATTCATAATAAACACTGAATCAAAATATGGCAACAAACCTAAATAACTATTGTTCTGCACTGACTAGTGACTGACTAGCCTCATGTTCATGTGGAAAGTAAAAATGTTTTCACATTTACGAGAAGCTAGGCACTCACTAGTTACTGGCATGTAAAACACTATATATTCAAATTGGTTGCCTATTTCCATTTGGTATATAGCCACGATATGACACACTTTCTGTTTGCAAGGTCGTACATGGCTATGGCTCGTGCAAGTTTTAATCTTTTTTTTTTTACTATAACTTTCATACCTACAGTGATAAAATTATCTATTGCGACACATTTGTTTCAACTAAAAAACACTGACACAGTCCACCTAGTTTCAAACTTGTTAACTGTCGTTATCTGCTTTTTTAAAGCTTAGCAGCCCCCGAATCAATATATAATGCATCCTAAACTGAATATATCTATGCAAACTAAGCATTCCTTCAATACATTAAGAAGTACAAAATGTGTGTGCATGCTGTGCTGTGAAGGCGGAGATTGGCAGAACATGAGAGAAGTGTTAGTAGAAGCATGATGCAAAAAAGTATGCTTCTTAACACTTCTCAAGCGTTCTGCCAATCCCCAAGTGCTTTATAACTACACACAGCACAGCAAGCAATTTTTTTTTATTTCTTTTATAAAATAATAAAAAGAAAATGCAATATAAACTGAGTGGAGGGGGGCTTGAGGAATTAAGGTGAGGTCATCAAATAATTACAAGTGAAAAAAGGGGGCTCAATGTATTTTTCTAACAACCTTCCATTTTGCAATTTTTCTATTTGGGTATTGGGGGCCATTCTAAAATTTCAAAACTAAGCCAGCGATGGGCTAGCCAATTGGGTACATACTCTAATATCTATTATTCCAGCCCACTCGCCCTTCTGAAAAATGAATGCTTCCTTAGTAAACTTTCAACTATCATCTATTGGAAAAATTCCTTTTTTGTTTTTTAAAGCAAAAGAAACATTTACTATGCATAATATATGTTTATGCATTTCATTTAGGATACCCCTGGGGCATGGTATCACATTTTTTATAGTATTATTGATGTGCAAAAGGTAGCCCAAAAGAAAAATGTTGATGTAAATGGCCACAAGAATACTCCAGAAATGTGATCACAGTGGGTGAGTCAACATGAGGTAGGTATAGTTTATATATGATATCATCTAAAAAATATTTAATATTGATTATATAATTAATTAATTGATATACTTAATGTATATGTCTTATTAATGGAACATATGTGGTTTATTCTGTTATACATACACTAATTGTATATGTTTTCCGGCATTCAAATATTTTTCAAAACTGGTAAAATCAATAAAGCTTATTATTTTATTATTATTATTGCTGCAGATAGAGTGATAAAACCTTTGTTTAAATCTATGCCATTAAAGCTTCATAAGTACAAATCAGTAAAAAAGCTGTGAAATTTTATAAAACTGAATATCATGAAAAAAAACAACTTTACCTCACTTATTTGTTATGATCTACACAACATTTGGAAAATACTTCATATTATCACATTTCTGGCCTAAAAAAGTAAGTAGAATGATAAATGGCAACTGGTTATTTGTTATTGTTGGAACTTTAAATTGTGCAATTAGAACAGTGTCAATCTGTACAAATAATCTCAAGATAAGCTTACCATAATAATATTATGTTGAAACATGATGAGGCTTATGTGTAGGATATGTATGGGGTAAATTTATATATATAATATTGAGATTTTTAATTTTTTAATTCAATCTTACTTCAGAGAAATTTATTGAAAAGAAAGTTATACTGAAAACAAAAATTCAAAAGAGTGATTCGAATCATCTGATTTCCCTTCAACCTCTTCATTTCAAGGGGAGAGTTGTGTGTATATTGACTACTGTTTTGTCATATACTTTAATCCCACTTTACGAAGTCAAATTTCAATGTGAGACCATAGGTTTTGATCTGCTGCTAAGATACTATTCCAATCCCTCAAATAAGAGCCTCTTTATCTCAATTATGGTATACAATAGTGACAGTAGTCAGGACCGGTAATTTATCATTTGAATACTTTGTTTTACATAATTGCTCTACTTCCTGTTTGCTATCATGATTCAGCTTCAATATCACTCAGGATTAGTAAAAAAATTGTTGAGTACCAATGATACGAACTTGAAATCTTTAAAGGCCAAATAAGGATTCATCGATAAATTTTTTACTCAATAAAATTATTCTTGTTGAACTGTTGCGTGGTGATCAAGATGTGTCTTAAACTGTAAGATATAAGAGATAAATTAACATATAGTGATTAATAATGAATTTTGGACTAATTTCGAAGCCGAAATGTTTCGGTTGTGGAGCACTAAGTGTCAAATAATTACTATGTTAATTTCAAGGCCGAAAACCGCAAGCCTTGCACAGGTCAAAAAGGCGCAGCTCTCACGATTAAATTTTGTCGTTCAGAGTCTCGCGGTTACAAAGAGATACTACTACGCAAACTACACATTGCTTAACAAATACATTACATTATCCATAATATAAGTTGTCTCACTGTAGCTTAAAATTCAAGCTGCGTTTCAAATTCTGACTTTAGCAAGTATCGAGGATGTAGACGGTGAACAGGCCGAAGGCCGACGATTTCATTTACGAGAAAACATAAACAAACCAAACCTCAGAGGATAGAACGACGCAGAGGGCAAATTTAAGTATAAAGAAGTGATTTTTTTTAACGGGGCAAATTTCAAAGCAAAGGTGTGTAACATTTCTAAATGCCAAAAATATCGTAATAGAAAATTATGTCTACATAAATACTTTTGTGTACAATTGATATCAGACGTAAGTAGATATGCACTTGATTTCTATATCAGAAAAGCAAATTATTTCAGATATCTAGCTCTGTTAAAAGATTTAATGCACGAATATAAAAATAAAACGATATTGAGGATAATAGGGTTGACCATCAATTTTGTGCGTCCTTGAAGCAATTAAATTTTACGTATAAACATAGACTGGAACATGCTAAATATTTAGGTTGCATTATTGTTCTAGTCTTACTAAATCCTGCTATCTCTACATCTGATAAGAAAATAGCTCGTACTTCTCGCCTATCGAGGCCACAAGCCCTCCAAAAATATCTCGATATTTCCATTCCCGTGATTAATTTGTACAATAACAGGCAAGGTTTGCTTAACGCGAGCGTAAACTTCCAAAACACGTATTAATCAAGCATGTTAAGAGGAAAGCATCGCATGAATAGTTAGCTAAACTGAATGATCTTGCAGCAGATAAAATACTCTAAACATCTCTTGGAATCTCGGGGCCAAGTCATGTATTTATCAAACGAGCCGAATCTAGAGAACAAAAATCATTCCCGTCAAAATATTCCACACGGAAAACCCTTTATATGTTAAAAGTGGAATTTACCTCGACGTAATGACATTCAGTTCTAGTTTTCTGTGATCGTCGTCATTATTTAGAGTACGAAGGAGCGAGCAATCATAGGATAGAAGTGTGTTAAGCTCGAGCATTCGAGCTATGCTAACAGTAATTACTACTATGACATAGATCTTCTTACCAGACGTAAGTTGCCGTCAGGAAGAATGGTCCTCACTAAGAATGTGTTTGCAGCCTCTTCGTCCATCCGTAGGATGTTCAACACCCCAAGGAGAGTTTTGTCCGCCATTGATCCACTTCGATTTAACATAGGCAGCCCTCCAGAAAAAGAACGTTTCCTGACCTTATCTCCATTAGGTTTCGTGCTTGGAACAGCAGCCCAGGCAGCCATGTTGAGCGTTTGAGCTAAGGAACACAAAATGGTTGCAAAAAATAGTCCAGTGTTAGCCACATGTCTGCATACGCTATAGGTAGTACAAGAAATACTAGACTACAAGCGGAAGTTCAAGTCCATGTTCTATTTAAAGGCAGCATTTGCAAGCCCGTTGAATTTTATTTTGATGAGAAATCGGTCACTTGAGACTCGGCCTGTTCGAGGCGTAAAGAATGCCAGGGGATGAATTGTTTAATCTGATTGGCTGAAAATTTCAACAGTATAACACTAATATTCATTACGGACCAAGTATGCGAGCTATTTGAGTAAGATAAATCAAGGGGAAATTCATATTCCATCATATTCCTTTATAAAAATCAAAGAAACCTCTTCAAATTTCGATAAAATTTATTTTGAAATTTGCTTCTATGCAATTTATAGATTTGGGTATTTTTTGCGGCCTTTGCTCGAAAGGCTTACAATCTTAGGGAAAAAATCTATAAGAACTTATTTTCACTTAGGAATAATTCAATTTAATTTATTCCACACTGAACAATTTAATATAACGATGAGTATTACTTGTTCCAGTTCACGTACGATATTCATTAGCATTTAAAATATTTAGATTCTTAGCTGGATTCTTCGTCTGAAAGAATGTGTGGTACTGCTGATAAAAAACCCAGGAAATAGCAATAAAATTCCTGAACTGGTTCAAAGCTTTCAAAGTCTTCTAGGAATAATTATCAGCAAAAAAAAAGCACGAGTTAATTCAAATCGCCTGCCAAATTAGATAAATGCAAAGGAATTAAAACCAAAAAAGGAATGGCGGGTTTGGGCGGCTCTCTTTTAAGGCGGATCCAGGGGGAGGGTCTGGGTAGGGTCGAGGAGGCCGGACCCCCCTGGCATACCTGAACAAGTCATTGACTGCTTTATCCTATATTTTAAGTTTTGTCACAGCAAATTTTAGCATCACTGAAATACTCGTTTGGACCCTTTTTCAACGTTTTGACCCCCCCCCCCCCCCCCCCCCACCCCCCTCTCCAAATTCTTGATCCTCCCTTGGTTCTTACAGGAAATGCCCACCCTTTTATTGGCATTATGAATTCAGAATATATGATCTTCAGACTTTGGACAAAAAGCTCCATTTGTACGCTTGTTCAAACTCTAACTCATTTCAGTTTTGGTTCGAACATGAGTCTATATTTGCTCATTTTTTATCAGCGCACGTCAATGCCGGTGGGTATTGGAGGATTGGGGGAAAGAAAAGGAACTCCTTAGAATGGCTGAATAACGGTCCCGAGCCGAGGGTGTTTTGAGCGAGGGAGAGGAATTGGAGGGGGTCATGCAATATTTACAGTAACATCAGTGGTCACATCTCTATTATGCGGACCTTCAGGACTGATCTTGCATGTTGTCCACTGAATACGGGTTCGTCTTACGTTAAATACCGTACATGTACAGTGGTACCTCTATAAAGCTCAAATTGGCCTGACATTACAATAGGTTTCCAATTCTCATGAGATTGAAAATCGTTCGTTTTCCCTTCCAAATTGAGCTGTTTGACGTCACATGCAAGGGGTCTATAGTAAATGAATGAGGTGGGGTTTGGTCGACAATAAATGGGGTGCAGTTGCGTGGGGTATATTAGAACCATGCAAGTATTCGTTAAATGAAGGGTATATGGTTAGCAAGGGGTCCGCTAGACGTATAATCGACGTCACATGCAAGGGGTCTATAGTGAAAGGGGTGGGGTTTGGTCGACAATAAATGGGGTACAGTTGCATGGGGTATTTTGGAACCATGCAATTTTTCGTTAAATGAAGGGTATACGGTTAGTAAGGGGTCCGCTAAAGGTATAATTGTATAGCATTTTTGAAGGAACCCACTGGGTCATTAGCAGGCGAACATAACTGTGAGGTGTTTACGAACGAAAAAAGGCCGAACCAACTCGAAGCCAACTCGAGCCAACGAAAATGTTTTACATTCCATGACTTCGATTTGCATCAAAGGTACACTATCTGGCTCTAAATGATAACGATTCACTACCAATACTATGAGGATTACGTGTATTGAAAACGAGTCATTTGCGTAGGTGCTAAAATTATAAACAGATTTCCAAAAAGCAACTGGTGCACATAACGGTAGATCGGTTTACATTATGAATGTCACTTAATAATCCAACTATAATATTCTGAGAGAATTGAGGACCAACGGACCAAATTGAACATGCTTTCCAATTCTCTTGTGATCCTCTTTTACTATAAGCATAACGCGGTCAAATCGGTCACCGAAATGAGACAGAAAGATAAGGCAAAGCCTTTGTTGTTATAACACACTTAATACATCTTAAGTTCGCTTGCGTGTTTCCTAAATCAACATTGGATGCCTCAGTATTTGAAATCCAAACAAGATGCACTTAACTTAGCTTGAAAACAACTTAGCTTATTTGAGGGTCTCTTGAGGTTAGAGGTGATGTTCGATAGCTAGTCTCGGTTACCATCTGGTGAACAACTTAAAACCTCGTTTTCAGGGACCAATAAACTTCGCGTGTCACCGCAGGGTATGACTTTGTACGGGACAGCGGAGCGTTCATCGAAGAAGCCGGGATCCAATAGACTGTTTTGGAATTAATCAAAGATCGCTGTGTTCCTTTATCACATACTCGTTTACTCAGGCTTGGCCTCATTTCATAGCGATCTTAAAAGTTCACTTCTTGCCATCAGATTTTTTCTGTTTTCAGTTTAGTGCGCGTTATTAGCACTGATAAACTTGTGACCCCCTACGTTATTAAACGTCTCTGAATGAGACAGGACTGCCTTTTGCGTGGTCCAGCCAAGACGAAGGTCTAACTATTTGCAGATATATTTGTAGTAAAGACAGTACCTCTACTCAGAAATTTTGGGACCCTGAGTGTTGGTCCGGCTGCTGGTGCGCCACGCCACCAACAGAGTTAACTGGAAAGCTGTCGTGAAGGGGGAGGGGTGCCAATAATATTTTCCATGCACTCAATACTCCATTTTACAGTTCCATTCAGTGACCACGAATAATATTTCCTAGCCGAGGCTGGAGTTACCGCGCATGATTAACTGCAGTTTTGCTATGCGCGGAAACTCCAGCCTCGGCTAGGAACTATTATTCGTGGTCACTGAATGGAACTGTAAAATTTGCTTGGACAAGACGCCCAACAGATCAGAAGCACGGTGATGCCGGAGCCCGGCAAACTTAACGCAACTGCTTGAAATGGTTTTCCAGAATGACAGGAACACCCCGAGGGTGCCAGTGGTCCATCAGGGGAAAATTGATGATAATGATGAGTTTGTTTCCATTTAAACAGTTAAAATCGATATTTTAGAAAGTAAAAAATCAATTGTATTCACGTAGTGTATGACACACCTTTTAGCATTATCTATTTTCTACATTCATCAAGAAATCTAAAGATACTTGTCAAGAATATTGAAGCTTTCTGGTTCAGTAAGTATTTTATAACTGACTACTTTCATTTGCCAAATTAGTCGGAATGTAATATAAGTACACTTAGAAAAACATGTACAAAAACTGGTTACAACCAGCGCAAACAATAATAAGCACGCAAAGGCACTTGGGATAGCCCTGGTAGGGGCATAACAAGAGATCTTGCAGCGGAGTCGCACAGGCAATGATTTGCAGAACCAAAAAAAAAGGTAGCCAAAATAAAAAGCAGAGCCAAAAAAGGGATAATGGGTGAGTGATTCTTAAATATGCTACACATGACATGCAGATGGAAAGTGGTCTTCATTTAATCAAAAAACAGTACATGCAACTTTGAAACAAAAGGAGATAGATCAGCGGAAATTAAGCTTTTATGTGGGATTGACGTGCACCCTGTGCTCAACTCTCCAACCCCCCCACTACTGTCAGTGTCACAACAACTATTACAAAGACCCGAACCCCGAAATCCACACTGAAAATTTGCTACTAAAGATTAAACGGTTTAATCCTAAGCTTAATCCAAAGGATTCGTTGGCGTTTTGTATTGATGCATTAGGGGACGAGGTCAAAACAATGGTCAAAAATAGGAACGCGATTTATGAATTAAGGTGGTGGGTACTGATACATACCCCCTCCCCCGAGTCAGAGACCTGTTAAAATGCTGGATACTGGGGGGGGTGTAGTGGCAATTTCTATACACAAATACGTTTTTAGCATACCATGCAGACAGACAGTCTATTCATTTCTGTGATTTGGCTTTTAGTTTTGGAGATGACAAAATCTAACATTTCACTTCCAGAGGTGGTGGGTACCGGGTAACACCACCCCACCCCTCTGAATCGGGTACCGTGAGATGATCATTGTTTTGCACTCATCCCTAGCTGATGAGGCTCTGCTAGAGAATGGGGTCAGTAGCGCGAAAGCAAGAACCAAATCAGGAATCACTCCAAAAATAAGACCAAGATAATGAATCATGCAGAATATATATCAAACCCGGCCAGGGTTTTGGGGATATTGGTATCAGGGTATTTTGAACCCATTATAAGACTCAGAAAAACTTGATTCGAATTCGGATTCGAACCCGTGAAGTATCTCTGGTTTTCTTCAAATTTAGTGTGTGGTCCAACAATGTCTGACTTCCGGTTGAGAGACCTATGATGTCATGTAAAAATGAAAAGAATATTGGAAATATCATTGGTATCCCAACATCCCCCCCCTCCCCTCTTCCTCCCCTTCTCTCCCCTCTTCCTCCCTCCCCATGGCTAGGTCAGATATAGTATATAGAAGGAGAGGAGATTTACTGGCCAGAAGAGTGGATTAGGAAAGAACTGTGCCGAGGTTCACCTTCAAGAGAGAGGACATTTCTTCAAGTATCCGAACTTACTTTGGACGGTAAATGACTAAATTTTTTTCCCATATGCTTTTTAGCTTTTTTAGACATTTTTAGTCTTTAAGAAAAAATTATTCGAGGATAGTGATGGACCACGATAATCAAAATGCACAGATACCGAACTCGGAAAAAGTAACTGATATAACCGTTCGCGATAATTAGTCTTTGATAGTAAACGACATCACTCTGGGAGAGGCTTAGTGTCTATAACTACTTTTACCTTTCTATTCAGTCATAAATGTTCAAAACGTGTATCTTATAATGTGTTGACTGAAGGAAGCAAAATCCTAGTCACGTGACAATAACAAAACAAAAATGTTTCATCGCGTGAGCCTTTCTACAAAAGTGATTAACATTCTCCATTCATTGCGTCGTTTTACGACCTTCCTTGTATGCATGCTAAATCTCATATCAAGGTAACTATACGAAAAACTATTACTTATTTTCAATATACCAAATGTGAACAGCTCATTTTGTCAATTCACTATCGTTAAAAGTAATGGAATACGATTTACCTGCATTTTGGAGAAACGATGCTTTCACACCAAGCACTTCCAAGTAGTTTCTTCGAGGATTACTTTCAAGATTCAGTATATTTGCCCCTATAAAAGAAACAGATACGTTTAAAAACTCTAATGGTATGACCCTTTGTTTTTCCTTTTCTAATTAGATATTATAACACTCAAGCGTAAAGGGCGACGACATACACAAAGCACTAGCTATAGCTTAGCTGTAAAGAAGACGGCCATATTTTCAAGAGGATTTGCTGTTAATAAAAACGTCAATATTGTTTGCTTAATCTATCGTATAGATCGATCGGAGAAATTAAGTTTAAAACGAAAATAAATAAATGACCAAAATACATAAGACAAATATATAGACAAATATCACAAAAAAGTAATAAATAATTAATAAATAAAGACTCCGTACACACTGATTCGTTTTCGTTTGAAAACGCATTCTTTTCGATGCGTTTTGGTATTGCGTCTACGCTAAAACGCGCGGAGCGTTTTCATCAAATTTTTAAAAACTCATACATTTGAACACGCTGTCCAGAATGAGAATGAAGAGGCTACCGTATTAGTGTGGACAGCAAAAACGAAGGCTCTTGAAAAAACGTTGACGTCATTTACATTGGCACGTCTGTTTTTCGTCTGCGCAGATGACGATATTGCATCATTACTGATCTTATCTACGTTTTTGATCGTTTTGAAGTGGAAGCCATGCCGGAAACGCTATAGTTTAGATGCCCCCCTTTTATGAGATCGTGAAGCCAATCATGTTGATTACGCACAGGCAGTGTTTATTAAATTAAATCATATATGAACCTTCAAGGGCAAAAGATGCCAACGTCAGATTTTAACAAATAAATAAACACGTCTCAAGTCTCTTCCTTTTCGGAATATTTAGCATTTCTCAGAATACAGTTTGTTTTAAGTACACGCAATACTTTGATTCATTTGATAGATTCCCATCCATCCAATTATCCATCCATCCATCCAATTATCCATCCATCCATCCATCCATCCATCCATCCATCCATCCATCCATCCATCCATCCATTTTATCCTGCTAAATGGTCATTAATTCTTTATTTTCTCATTAATTTTCGAAAAAAGTCGCAAAACCAATTAAAGTTTCGCGAGACTTTCATGCAATAAGCTCGCGAACTGAGACAGCAATAACTGACTAATAAATCGTTTAAAATCAATTGCGTTTTGGCTTAAGGTCTGCGGCAATTCTCGGTAACGAACGGCGTTAAACGCCATTTTCTATCAAAATATATTAACTTAAATGCACACTGATGAGCCAAAGCAAAAAAAAGCGGCGACAAAGCGACAATAATTGATTTATTCATATTCTTACAGTATTACATGAACTAACTTATTCAGAAAATACTGACAAGGAAGTCACGTTTTGCTCTCTATTAAGAACGCCTATGGCATATTTTGACCCCAAAATTACTTTTGATTTCTCCCGTTTAATATCGTATATATACTGTATGAAAAAAAATGTGTTTAACCTTGATATACAGCATATAATATTCATTAATATCATAGCTACGTCTGCAATCATTTTTGCGGCTGTAAAGAGTCACTGGCCATATCACGCCAGATAATGTTGATATATAACTTATGAGCGACATTCTTAAATTCACTTCGCATTCTCACTCCAGCCACTAGAATCATTCACTCATTATTTATGTTCTGTACCGTTCACCATTCTGACCAATTGCTATGGGCATTGAATCAACTCAATTCATTGCGGGTTATGTTAGGGCAGCTCGTATGAGTGACTGTTGAAAATATAGGATAAATACTGACGTATGAATACCGTGTGTGCACTACTTTGAATGTAAGTCGTTTTGGAAACTGTCCTATCAATACTGTTATTAAATGAAAACGGCCGCAGACTGCGGTTTAAAAACTCAAAAAGAACAGGTTTTTGCCTACCTTTTACACGAGCTCCATATTATTATTCTTTCACAAGTCTACCGTCCACTAAGCTCATCAGAATACTGACTGATGGTTCTACACTAGGGACTATTAGTGACTAAGGTACTTCAAAATCCTATACATTCGTTCAACAAAGCTCTCGAAATGCCTTGTTGTGCTTGAGTTGTTGTGATCAATAATCACACTAAAGTAAACATCTTGGTGAAACATCTTCAACTAAGAGCTTTCATGATGAAAAGTAATTAAGCAAGAACAATAAGATGTGGCTTTTCTTAGGTCAACAAACCACTCAAAGGAATGCACGTAAATTATTTCTTGTGGTTTAAAGCGGTAGCGCTTCTAGTTTAGCGTGCAAAAGCGTGCAAGCAAAAGCGAAAAACTATACAACTGGTTTGAAAATTGTTGGATAGTTTTTGAAACTTTTAGCTCGCTCGGATAATTTTGTTTGGTGTGCTAATAACCATAGTGACGATTTAAAAAGACTCGGTTAATTGGTCAAGGTGTCCTTATTATATATATATATTGTTATATATATATATATAATTTTTATTTTATAATTATTTATCTTATCTTTACCTTAAACAGTCAAAAAACAGTCAAAAACCAGTCAACAATTTTCAAACCAGTCAAAAAATCTCAAAACAGTCAAAATACAGTCAAAAAACAGTCAAAAACATTCAAGAAACTGTCAAAAGACTGTTAATTGACAAGCAGTCGGGGGAAAAAAAACAGTCAAAAGTATCAGTCAAAATAAAACAGTTCCAAAAAGCAGTCACAAAACCTAGCTTGAATCCTGGCTCGAATGTTTGTATCCTCGATTACCAGAGCAGTATACTAGCTCTGTAGGGTCAGGTGTTGGTAAGGTCAGTGTGACATATTAGTAGTGACCTCCGAAAGCTAGGGAGGCAGCCGTCATGAACTGACCCGTCGGTCAAATCAAAAAATTCATTAACAATTTAACGATACCCGTTACCCGAAACTCATTAATTCTGTCCTCACCATATGAAGGCTTCAAACTTCGTACATTTTTACGGTGTTCAACTTATCTATAGAGAAAAAATATCGCTCTGGGATCCTCACGAGTGCCCTACATTTCATATTCTGGTTGCGTTACCAGCGTGGTAGGGTACCTTGTAGTGTAGTGGTTAACACATCGGACTAGAATACCGAAGACGTGGGTTCGAATCCTGCCAAGGGCATTGATATTTTTCTCTTATTCTCTCTATATCCTGCTCGGCTTTCTCAAGAGCAATGCCATTTTTAAAATTAAGATGGACATCCTGTGGTGAATCGAACCGTGATAGCCTGAAAACCCATCGTGAGTATTATTGGTCAGCGGGTTCGTACAGTAGCAGACACGATCAGAGGAGAGTAAAAATATAAAGAAAGAAAAAAAACGTCTGTAAAATGCCACGATATGACCTGGTACTCATCTCTAGGATATTAAATAGGGTGAGTACACTGTTAATGTTGTTAAGTATCATTCAATGAACCCACGATGTTTGGGAATCAAGGCGAATTTTGGCTTCAAAAAATAGGACACGTTCCTCATCAAATCACAGCAGTTTATCAGACTTTTGGGTAAAAAAACTTTAGGAATAAGTTAGTTTTATAGTGTGTACTCAGTTCGTTGTAAAGTATGGACTAAGGAGGTGGGATAAAATAGAGTTATTGAGAAGATATAATTAGCTAAATACTAGTGTGAGCATAGAGTTATTGAGTTGCTTTGCTCTGTATATAACAACCCTTACTGTGGGGTATGTCTTGTTACGATGGCCGAGAAAGGCCTTCAGACTTCAGAGATGAAACCTTCAGAGATAATAATTTCAGAGATGATACATACATACATACAACTTTATTTGTTTCAGCAGGTCTAAAAACTGGCAGCTATATAGTTGATGTGGGCCTGCAAATCTAACTTACTATTTAACTAACTATATACAGTAAGGTTAATAAATATATAATAATTAATCTATTATTTAACAAATAGATCAGGCTTAGCTATGTTCTGTTCTCTGATAAAACACGTCAGGAGCTGTAGGACACGAAAAAAGTTAAAGAAATCTCAAGCCGTAGGCGAAATTATTATCTCCGAAATTATTATCTCTGAAATTATTATCTCTGAAATTGTCATCTCTGAAATTGTCATCTCTGAAATTATTATCTCTGAAATTATTATCTCTGAAATTGTCATCTCTGAAACTATCATCTCTGAAATTATCATCTCTGAAATTATTATCTCTGAAATCATCATCTCCGAAATTATTATCTCCGAAATTATCATATCTGAAATTATCATCTCTGAAATCATTATCCCTGAAATCGTCATCTCTGAAGTCTGAAGTCCCTTCTCAGCTTTCTTAGTCTTGTAGCTCCAAATCCTGGATTATTCTGCCTAGTTAGCTAATGGGGCATTTTTCATGTGGCAGCCATGTTGGTTGGAACAATAGATTTTACCACACGTAGCCTCGCATACAAGAGTTTGAGAATGAGTTTATGCGGGTGAAAGAAAGGTTTTTATTCTCTTGAGGATAAACATGGCTGTCGTGTGATAAAGGTCCACGTATAGGAAAAGAAAAGACCATACATTAAAGTCAAGTATTATGATAAAAAGATTAATTATACACCGTGAAAAGATGAAAAAACTTACTGATGTTTGGGCGCTAGTCCTTGGTCGGAGTAAAAGAGAAAGAGGTGGTAAAAAGGAGCGTATATAAGATAGAATAAGACAAAAGATACCAATGAGATAAAGGTAGGCAAGGAAACAAAAACAAACAATAAAAAGACAAAAGAAAGGGTTAGTTGAAAGCAAAGCATTCATTTATCCCATTGGGACTAAGAGTTCCAAAGTAATTATCTTGATTTGGCCTTGATTTGATTTCTTACAGGAAGGCTATGTAAACCTGTTACGTCAAACATGTAAAAGCATCATGGACAAGGGAGGCGTTGTACGTAAATTGGAAAACCTAGGACAGCAAAAATTACCTTACAGAATGAGAGCACATGCTGACTGGCATAACCATGGCAGGTACTTTCCAAATATTATTTTACCACAAGTTGTTAATTTCTCACACACTGATTGGCTATTAAGTCGATATCACCAAGCGTGCACGAAAAAATGCTCGTTAGTGAACTTTTTGTGGTAAAAACAAATCAAGGTCCCTTTTCTATGGTCTGGTCATACCTTGTAATGATTGCCCAAAACTAATCTAAAATGCCTTACAAATGTTTTATAAAGCTTCACTACTGCTTAAGGTGTTTCGATACAGTTTTACAATTTCTCTTGGTTTGAAGTTTGTACTAATATATATTATAATTAAATCGAAGTTTTCAACGCAAGAAAATCGAGAAAAATCGGAATTTGGAAAAAATAAGATTCAGATGTGATCTAGAAAAACTGTTAACTCCTGAGAATTCCCAATTCATGACAAACAAAATATCAAAGATTTAAAGAAATTCTTATGTTAGATTTGGAGAAAATCGCACGAACATTTCATTCTCTTAGTGTTGTTTATGGCTTTTACGCACTCGGTTTAAAATTTTTCTATTGAATAAAATTACTTGAAAAACATCTCAAGATATTATTGTTGCTCTCGTTTTTAAACTGTGTAAGTTTGATCAACTATTTCCTTGCTGGTCTTAAGAACGAATTTTTTTTCGAAGAGCTTTTTAAGTAAAGATTTAGCAAAATCTTCAAAGTTTTGCATTTTCCACAATTTCTCATAAACGGCTCGATCGATTTTTTTAAAATTTAGCTACGTCTTCTCAAGGATATATGATCTGTACCTGCAAAAGCTCATGTCGGTTGATTCATTCTAATATTTTTAAAACGGCCCATGAAGTTGGGAAGTCACAAGGCAAGAACTCTACAGTCTCTTTTCGCGGTTCATAAGTTTATGCTAATATATTCCTGACAACTATCAGTGCATTCCTTCGTGATTGCTCTCGCTCGATGCCTTTTGAATTTTTTAGGTTGCAAACCCATTAGTTATATATAAAATCAAGTTACTCCTCAAACAAAAACAAAAACAAACAGACAAGAATGAATAAAACAAGCAAACAGACAGACAAGAGAAAATAGAGTAACTTGATTTTATATATAACTAATGGGTTTGCATCAGCGAGAGAAATCACGAAGGAATATTTAATCACAAAGTTATATTTGTGTTATTGGTTTGACGAGTAATGAACTCCGGGCGTCTGAACCATGCATTACGAACCATGACCCCGGGCAAATTGAGCCTGGACGACCAAACTCATGAGCGACTTCACTGGATACTTTCATCGGACATGGAATGACATCAGCATATCATTATTATGATCCAAACTTTGCAGTGAAACTTGAGTTTGCATCATAACACTGACACCATGCCATGTTTGATAAGAGTACAGACCATAGAAAAGGGACCTCTAAATGCTTCTCATAGAATAATGATATAATAATAGATAGAACTCAGTTTACCTATTTTTACCTCAGGTTACCTATTTCTGTCTCAGTTATTCAGAATAATTCTGAGGCCAAAAACTTTTTTCAATTTCTTTTGAACAATTGTGCATGAAAATAAGATTGTTTTAACAATACTTTTTTTTTTTTTTTTTTTGATAAAAATGATTAAAACCATGTCAAATAGTCCTAATTTGTATCGTTACAAAGTTTTCCCATTTCAGACCACGTTTCATTCCCTTAACAATAAGATCCTTTGTATGAGTTTTTTTGTGTGTCCTTTCATGCACAACCATTAAACAAAGAAATTATACTCTAGGGAATGGCTTGTGGTCACCTAGATGAATAAGACGTTTGCATGATGGTGTAACTTGACTCCAGCTACCAGAATCCATTGCACACTTTGTTTTGTTCACTTAATTAGCATCTATTTACTTCCTATTCTCATAAGGAAATAAAAATTTGTATCAAAAGAAAATTTGTGAAAACATAATGGTAGTGGGAACAAATGGAGTCATCTTGCAAACGTCTTATCGTATTAGCCTTTTTGGGGTAGTAGAACGCGTTGCTAATGCAGTGAATGGACGATTTAATACGTATAACTTGTTTTTCGCTTTGCTGACAGTGAAATGTGAAAGCAAACCTTAAATGTTGTGTTGATTTTGTCAACTGACTGATGAAGCGTTCCCCAAAATATCCCCAGAATGCAACGGAATAGCGTTTTACATGGATGACGTCACAATCCCAGCCCAGCGCACATGCCCAGCCCAGTGCACATGCCCAGCCCAGCGCTCATGCCCAGCCCAGCACACATGCTCAGCCCAGCGCACATGTCCAGCCCAGCACACATTGCCAGCACATCCTAGCGACACGAGTGAAAAACGTCTGCGCATGCCCTGAATCCGTATGCAAATTAGTCAAAGCATAAGTAAATTTGACTGTCAAACATGCCTGATAAATTGGACTTCACAAAATGCCAAAACTTAAGGCTAATTCTTTCATATTGGGTTTGTTAATACAGTGTCGTGGTCTGACAAAAGTATACTCTCGAACGTTTTTGTATACTTGGAGAAAACAAACATTTATTTTCTCACTCAAATTAGAATTAGAAATTCTTAGAAAACGTGCCGAAGCGCACGCATGCGCAAACGTTTTCCCCTGGGGTTCATGCTAGCAATGTTTTGTATTCTTTTTGTTTCCAATTCATGTAAGAACTATCATTTTCCGACACGTACGAATCTTTTTAACATTACGATCCCACAAGGCTTTGTAATGTCTATTTTTAGTAACCGTGAGCATTGCTATTCTACCAACTACGGAAACGCTAATTTATATATTTTTACTTTTTCTTTCGCTCTCCTTAGGTACTTCTTACTGGACTTTGATATCAGTGACAAGCATTTACCTCAGCTGGGAAAAGAGCTAAAAATGGATCCAGATGTCATAAGACCTCGAGTCGTGAAAACCCAAAGTCGATACGATTCTAGAACACACGAACACCCTTTGTTAGAATGTTGGAAGAGTTACAATCCGCCAAGCGCTGTCAATTAAAGTCAAGAAAAATGCTTTGCCAACTGTTTATACGTGGTTATATTTCATAGGCATCAATGGAATGATATTTAAAGAGGTCATCCAAGTTTGAACATGCATGTAGTCATGATATGGTTTGCTACTTATTTCATGTTGACAGGTTATTAATTGGTCCGGCTTGAAATGATTAATTCATCTGTGATAGCTCTGATTCGAAAGGAAAAGAAATTTTTAAGTCTACTGTTCTTTAACTGTCTCAGTATTATCGGTTCTATCCTGTGAGTTTTCCCACGATAATTATTTTAACAGTCAATACTCCGTATTCGAGGTGAAAAGAAATTTTTGAGTCTATTCTTGAACTGCCCATTTTTATGTTGTTGCCACTCGCCGCTTGATAAGCTTTTATCGGAGCATAGCTGGAATACTTCCCATTCGAATATCAGGAAAAACTTTACCAGTGATTATTAGACCTTTAAGGATTATTCCAGTAGAGTTTCAGCTGAACTAAAATTCGGACAATTTACGTGCTAGTCCTCCTATAAGCTCAAAACTCAAAGATATGGATTTTTGAAAAGTGTAAATTCTGTGAGAAAACCTTTGCCTGGAGACGAGATGGCTGCAATTAATGTCTTCATGCAAAATTTCGCTTTTTGAATATCCATATCTACACGATTTTAAACAGTTTTAGTAATTAAGTCTTAAGTGCTCTTTCTAGGCTCGAGAATGGGTGCCCCTTCGGCTGGAATTTTATCCTCAGTATTATCGGTTCTATCCTGTGAGTTTTACCACGATAATTATTTTAACAGTCAATACACAGTAAGATTGACTTTAAACGTCCGCTATAACAAATCCAAATGTCCAGTTTCAAAAATATCAGAAAAGAGGGTTGGTTTCACTGAAAATAAAACAGTCAATTGAAGCTTCACGAAATAAACCAAAAATTAAACAAAAACTAAAAGTAGCAAAATGAACTCGACAGTTACTTTCCGCGTTTGACGTCAAATATATTATTTTCCATTTCATTTAAGACAAACTTTGACATAAGCGAAATATAAGGCATGACGGGATTTATTAAAAGGGTCAGATATAATCCTTCCTTATTGTTCTTGCTAGCAAAATAAGGGATCAAAAAGGCTCATTATCAACACGTCACACGTCGACCATGGTTGATTTGCGTCACTAGAGACACGGCTTAAAAACGGCTGATTGGCTAATTAAAATATCAACTGAGTGTGCGCAGTACGTTTTTCCGCTGACGCTTAGTACAAAATGGCGGACGAGGAAAGGATTTAGGCGCTGAAGCCAATACGATGCAACGGGGTTTTTTAAACACGGGTAAGTTCCAACGCGTCCGCCATTTTTTTTCTTCAAAATTTCGCGCATGCGCAGCCGTTTTTAAGCCGTGTCGTCTCTAGAACTGTCAAAATGGCAGTTGTTTGGTTATATCCTAATACTGATGTCAGACATTTGGAATGTAGCCTGACAATAGTTTTGCTTTTGTCATGATTAAAAACATTCGGGTTTTCTCATAATGTTTCTTTAAAAATATAAAGCAATTAGACTGACCTTTTGGGTCAATTAGATTATACAGGCTTTGCACCTTCACGTGATAGCATCCATGACAGGGAGGCACAACATTTCTCATGTAAAACATATTGCACTAGATTCAATGATGTACTTCGACGCACGGCGGCTATCTTGCCACGTGGCAAAACAAAACTAAGATGACAGAAAATATATAGAGTCTCGTGTGTTCGTCTTTCTTTTATGGGTTAAGGGGATTGAGGTGCCGTCTTAATTCATTTCTGGTTGTACTTTTAATATCAATCGACGTCAAAAACTGTAACAAAGGTTTATTTAATAATAATAATGACGATGGTCATGATGATAATAATAATGGGGTTCTTATATAGCCCGTTTTCACATTGTCTCAATGCGCTTTACAATTATGAGCAGTGGAGGACTTTATGGCCCATTGTTCCAGCCCCCCTGTAAATGGCGACCATTATCACATGATGTTAAAGCCTCCTCTTTTCTTAATGCCTATTCGAGCTAAATGTTGAGCTTGTGCGACATAGCCACAGTGACTAATATAAGCCAGTAATATAATACATCATAAATGATGTAAATTTAAAACCATGGATTTTAATACAGCTATTTTAAATGGTTAAAGGTTTTCGGCTTGCATTTTGCATGTTCAATGTTGCATGGGACATGGTGCATGTTGCATGTCGCGTGCTGCATGATGCATGGTGCTTGTTGCGTGTGGCATGTGGCATGTTGCACGTATATTGCATGCTTCATGTTGCATGTTGTATATTGTGCATTTCGAGCTTGGTAATGCAACTCGCAACGAAGCCTTCACCAACATTTTTCTTAAATAATATGATTGTATTAGCCATATTCGAGGTTAAGAGAATGGGTCGATTTGGTTTTTGCAGTGTACTGTGGGACTGTTTTAGAGGAAGAAATAAACGCCATCTTAGAGCCATCACTGCAAATCCAACTCGACCCACTCACGGCTAATATGTGCCATGATTAAGGAACAGAGGGTAGATACTGAAGCATAGGGACTTGGACTGAGTGGGGTCCAAGACTCTCCCGAACGAGATTGGTTGCTGAAACAAACTTTAGGAGGGTACATCAGGGCATACGCCAGTGAGCCAGCTTTAACTAAGAGTAGTTGCTTCGTATACTGCGAGGATCAGCTCAATTTGATACATTACAACCGAAGTACAAATACATTTTCCATACATATTCTCAATATTCTCATACACATAAGACATCATAGTGTTGTCTCTGCCTAAGTTTAACACCCGTATTCTCAGTTTGTCTGATCATGATCTTGATTCAGGATATCCCTTAAGAGTCACGTTATTTACCGCGTTTGTAATTCCTAGGGTAAGATAATATAGAATCTAACCAGCTGATCTGGGGGAAGAATCGAGAACATTTGCAAAACTGAGTAACTTTAATACTTTTGCTCTTGAAATTACGGAATTCCAGGCCACCAAATAAATTAAGAAAAAAAGTTGATAATAAGAGGTTGAAAACAATACCACAATTACTAACGAGCTTATATTTTTATTGCCATGGTTAAGCACTGTTTTTGATTATTCGCTTGTCAATTTTTGCAGGCTTCTTGACACTAGTAGTTTTGCAGTTCCGTCATTTCTACGTCACTACCGTTCAGCTGGGAAAGCAGAGCCTACTTAGCAAGCAGTTGATGTAATGTATTCATAAAAATACGATGAATCACACTTAACAGAGAACGACAACAGATTACGATAGATTCTCTGAATACATATTACATTAATTAACTGAGTGCTATCTTTGTTTCCAGCGCCCTTATTTCTTACTGCGCATGCTCTCGAGGAAACGAGATTTTTTAGCATGAACAAAAAGGACAATTAAGTTGGGTCAGACAAAGAAAAGGAAAGAAAAATTAGGAAACAGTGTTGACGAACTTTTGATCCTCTCGTTATGTCGAAAAGTAATCATGATCGCCATCAGATGAAATCCGTGAACAGGTCTACTCTTGGTTAATACTCCCCCCCCCCCTCCCCCCAGGCGATAAATATTGGCCGTGCACATGCCATTGCGGGAGATATTTTAAAGGTTAGGTTTGTGTTATAACCTTATATATAATGGAATTATAAAACTTTTCCGGTTTCCGAGAGGTTGAGTTCATTAAAGTATATTGTCCGATATGTTTTATCAAACACGGAAAGACTGAACATTTGACATGTACGTTCAGTCGAAACATTAAATATTTGTGTTTATATATATATATATATATATATATACATACATCATGATAAAGCGTGTGGTTAAGTTAAGAAGTTCCTATAAAAATGAAAGCATTATTTTGATGGAGGGAAAATATCTTCACTGACAGTCAATCAATTACTTTCTAATAATAACATTGATAAGATCTTTTTGAGAATGCTTCGTGAAAAATGAGCAGCAAACGTCCATCAATTTCGATGGCTATCAGATCATACTCCTATTTTAGTTTACTAAGGCATGTGTTATATAACATGAAACTAGCCTAAAGAGCCCATGCAAAATGAAAGTTTATCATAGGCTTTCTTACTGATATGCGGAATTCTATTGTTTTAAGTAAGATATTATGGGATGTCGAGGGAGCAAACATTTATAGGCTGCACAGCTGTCAGGGTGTCTTTTTATATAAATTTACGTTATCCAGCAATGTGAAACACATTTTTTTTAAACAATTGAATTTGCTGGTATTTGGAGCGATATGTAAAACACCAAAGCGTAAAATCATTTTGAAAAGTAACTTTGCCCGTCTATATGCTTTCTAAATATTTCTACGTTTTCCCCTGAGTATCTCATAATTTCAAATGACTGCCGTATCAAGTAAAATAGATTTATTAACACCGGTTTACGGCATGGTCAGGGCCAAATAATGTTAACTCAGATTTCCTTTTAATCCTGTGTTCGTTAATCTAGCTCAGTAGCCTATTGACTGTGTATTGAATAAAGGTAGGTAAGGCTTCTGAGATGCATTCATGATGAGGATGCAAAGAGCAAATCAGAAATATGTGTGCAACCTTGCATAATCAGTCTAATCAATAAAGCTTTGAAAAAGTCTTAGTCTAGTATTTAGCATAATCATATCCTATCCTCAGTTAAGGTAAGGACACAGGCAATGTTCCGGAACTCAATAGGATTATTTTCTACTAGTAGCAATTCAACATTGCATGCAACAAATTGCGTCGTGTGATATGTGTATCACGCTCCTGCAAGACGGAATATTGCCTGCAACATTTCGCGCAATGTTGTGCAAGCTCCATCAGTGTCCGTAGCTTTATCACAGAAACTGAAGACATTTTAAAGCAGACCTTTGATATACTATGATTACACGACAAAGTGAATTTCCGAATTGGTTTTTATTTCCGCATTTTACGCAGGGCATCATAGCCACTTGTGGACCTTGTGAATATCGTGAGAGAAAGGATCTACTGAATGATTTAGTGTCCGGAAAAGGAAATGCTATTGTGTCCATCGTCACTACTTCACTGCTGAAGTTAACGATCTCGGATCGTACTTGAAATGTTCGCCATTAAATCCTTTGCGCTAGACAACCGCTGGCAGAGCTGTTTTGTCAAGTAGGTATTTGTGCTGGGTAATCATCCTAACTATTTCCTCTTACAAATTACTGAAAGAGTCAGATTTCGGCCTCAGGAGAAAGATTATATTGATTCGTTTAATCCCTCACCAACTTTATTTAGCTATAAAGGCAAGGATCCCGGCCATGGCAAAAGAATATTCTATCAACTAGCTCAAGGATGAAGTAGCTATGAATAAACACCAAGCAGCTTATGATTTCAGTGTTATTTTACAAATATTGCCCAATTTGCGTTGTCTACTTAAGAAGTCCTTCCGTCTGGAGTAGTGTCGTTAAGTCCCTTTACAGAAAGCAATCTGTATTCTCGCAGTGTTATCTGAGAAACCCGTAAACCACTTTATTTTATTCGAAAACTATATATGATTCGGTTTGCTTATATATTAATCTACATACATGTTGCCTGCCCGTATTTCAGTATGGCTTAGAGTTGGCATATTTGGAGTTTACAACGACATTTTCGTGAAATGTTTTATAATAAACTATCATAATAAACTTTATGTTACTTAAGCCGGCTTAAAATTGTTTTAAGAAGTCTTGATTGACAAAAAAGTCGGCTTACAATTCTCAAATCATTGACAGATTAGTGTTAGTACTACAAGTCCTTCAGTCAGAAACCGAGACTGTTCTGTCTTCACCGAAAACTGTCAGATCAGAAACTATTGAGTTTCACAAGAATGACGCTCGCTCATGTCATTCCTTACGGGTAGTGTTTCCATATCCACGTGGAGTAGTGCACAGGTCATCCAGATAAACTTACGAGTCGCTGCTCATCTAGTTCACTGTCAGTGTAGCTTTTGACTGCATGAAGCAACATGAAATTGGCCTCGTTCGGAAGAGCAGTCGATCTTGCCGTAATTGTTTTTGTTTCTTCTGTTATAGCTCACGTATTTAATACAATGTAAGTAATTGGTTCATCTCAGTGACGAAACAGGTTAAGCGTGATGTAACTTGTGTAGCCGTCAACGTTCTGCATCCTGTAACACTGCACCGTGCTTCTTGTTTACCTTACAATGAATTAGACTATACGATTGTTTATGTTTTTTCAGAGTCAGTTTTGGCTACTTTAAGCAAGTTCTCGGTCACTCCCCTGGGCCATGTCGGGCCATCAATGGTAAGTAAAAACCTGCCTCGTTGTGTTTAAGAGCAAAGAGTATTTGAGGTCATTTGTCTTGATAGTCATTCAATGATGCCCACCTTATAACAATGCCATTCGTATGACCCAACCATCCTGTCTTTTAATTTAGACATAATGGTTCGTCAAAACAAAGAGGTATTTATGTTTCTTAGTTCACTTCACCCTTTG